>JAJJMC010002087.1:40000-69153 GCA_023531435.1 Papaver californicum | reverse complement strand
TAGTGGGAAAATATTCAATGAAACGAGAGGAATTCATAATCATCCGGTTAGGATCGATCTAAACCAGCCCATTCTGTATACGATCCAGCATGCCAACTATTAAACAACTTATTAGAAATACAAGACAGCCAATCAGAAATGTCACAAAATCCCCCGCCCTTCGGGGATGTCCTCAGCGTCGAGGAACATGTACTAGGGTGTATGTGCGACTCGTTCAGATCATGAACTGGAACAAAAGAAAGGAGATTTTTTTGACAGTATCAATGATCGGTACCAATGAATAGGAATGGAAAAACCCCATATCACTATCGAAAAAAGGACCTCTATTGTGTATGAAATTTATGGTTTCCTTTGGTATAAATCCAATCATCTCAACTGGAGATGAGAAGCAACTCCCCATTGGTAGCAAATGGTTATCCATTAAGCGGGGGAATGGAATGGTATTTTAGAAGCAGAAAGATTATGCTCCCATTCTTGCAAAAACGGACTAACAGGGTCAGCTACCTAACCAACCTTCATAATGAAATGCCGTTACTGTATGGGTAGATCTAGTTGTGAAAAGACCTATTACTGGATAATTCATGGGTAGAGCCAAAGAGTGTGAACTGTACAAGTTACTAAATAGGTAAGAGGCTCCGGTGTATAGAAAGGACCTCACCGTTTAAACCGTAACCATAGAAACGATGGAACCCACAATTTTTCGTTTTTTATTTACTTTTTTTTTGATACCAAGTATCAATACAATTTCTTATTTCGAGGTGAAATGAAATGCCTCAAAAAAATCGTGGTTGGGAAGGTCATAGTAGCAAAAGCCATTGGAATTTTTTTTTTATACATCGGAAGAATCAGTTTTGTTATTAATAGACTAGGGGGGGAAAGAATGACTGAAAGAAAAGAAATCAATTAGTTATTCATCAAAGTTTCATTTGATTCAATGACCAGAATTAAACGAGGATATATAGCTCGGAGACGTAGAACAAAAATGCGTTTATTTGCATCAACCTTTCGAGGGGCGCATTCAAGACTTACTCGAACTATGACTCAACAGAAAATGAGAGCTTTAGTTTCGGCTCATCGGGATAGGGGCAGGCAAAAGAGAGATTTTCGTCGTTTGTGGATCACTCGTATAAATGCAGTAATTCGTGAGAATAGGATATCTTATAGTTATAGTCGATTAATACATGATCTGCGCAAGGGGCAGTTACTTCTTAATCGTAAAATACTTGCACAAATAGCTATATCAAATAGGAATTGTCTTTACATGATTTCCAACGAGATCATTAAATAAGGGGATTGTAAGGAATCCACCAGAATGATCTAAACGGAGTTCCCCGGAGAATGAACTCCGGGAGGGTAGGGTATAAATTACTATAATAAAGTAGTAAAAAGAAATTAACACGTTTCCATAATAATAATTAAGGACTTTCTCTTTTTCTTCCCCAATTCTTTTTTTCTTATGACATGACAATACAATCTAGATTCTCGAATTTTTGAACAAAACACCAACCAGAGTTGGGGTTCGGGTTGGAATTTTTATTCAATTGAGGCATGGGCGGCCTATTTATTTCTGGTTCTAGGACCAGTAGTTCTAGGGGTCGACTCGGTTCTCTCAAATTGTTTCTCATTATTAAGAAAAGGTAACGAAGATAAAATACGGGCTTGTTTTATAGCAATAGTAATTAATCGTTGTTGTTTCAAGGTTAATCTATTCACTCGTCTAGATAATATTTTTCCTTGTTCACTAATAAATCGACTAATTAAACTCATGTTTCTATAATCAATTCGATCCCCCGATCCAATTGGGGGCAAACGCCTACGAAAAGATCGCTTGGATTTAAGAAAAGGTCGCTTGGGTTTTTCCATTGTTTATTCCTTATCCCGAAAATCCTATTTCTGAATTCGAATTCTTTTTTGATCCGACTGAAATAGGATTTGATTTGTTTCTATATATTATATGTAATTTATTCTTGTTACTTCGAAGGGTAGCACACACACCCTCTACCTCTGGTTCGGTCTATTTCTTTATCTCCCCATGAATTGTATGTTTGCAACAATAGGGACAGAATTTTCTCAATTCCAATCGACTAGGCGTATTGTGTCGATTCTTTTGAGTAATATATCTGGAAACGCCCGATGATTCCTTATTAACACGGTTTCGTATACAACTGGTACATTCCAAAATAACTCTGACTCTAACATCTTTACCCTTGCCCATGAACCTCCCTTGAATTTTGGATTTACCCAACTCTTTGATTTTCGACCCGAAATCAAATTTCAAAAGATTTTGTTGCAATCAATAGAGTAATATAAAGAATAAGTAATACAACAATTTATAACTATCAATTATTTTGAATCCTAGTACATACAGTATTTCATTTAAATATCTTGTATGATTTCTTTAGTTTCCCTAGATCCCATTTATTTCTATTTTCTTAGGCCCTTTGAGTCTAACCCAAGTTTCACTGAGATTGAATCCACTTTTGTTTTTTCCTTTTCTGTCCTTCTATATTTTGAAAATAGGAAAAAAGAATAAAACAAAGAGAGGAAGAAGGATTAGTCACAGATAATTTATTATCTCACTAATCTTCTTCATCCCTTCCCATGTCAATAACTAGAATGAAAAAAACGGGAATGTCAACGCATCTGGGAATAAATGATTAATCTCTATCAATAGCCCTGCTAAAGACCCAAACCATAGAGTACTTAGCACAGGTGCCACAGAGAGATATGTTTTTATATCTCGCATTGCAAACTCTCCTTCTTTATTGTAATACATATATGATCAGATGCATATGTGGTTAAGGATCACTTGTATTAGTAAGTGAAATCCCTAACAAAAATAGATATATACAACGACCCGGTAGATAAGATTTCCCTTTCCTTAAAACAGAAAAAGACGCCCCCCTCTTCCTGAGTATTACCGACAAATATTCATTTCTCTATCCGACGGATTTCATATGTAAATAATTCTTTTATTATATGTTATATGAGACCAAAAAGAACAAATTGCAAGCGAAATTTTTTATTATAGGGGGGAAATAATGATGTGGAAAACAAGACAGGGATTCTCTACAATGACACTGTATACCAATTGAAAGGGATGTAGCGCAGCTTGGTAGCGCGTTTGTTTTGGGTACAAAATGTCACGGGTTCAAATCCTGTCATCCCTACCTATTACTTTTCCCGTGGACAGTAATTGAGATCGATCCTAATTGTACATACATTATGATACTATAGACATACAAAGTATATTAGGCCTACAAAGATAATACTTTTTTATGGTCTTATCTATTGTGATAAGAAGGCGCTCTTAGTTCAGTTCGGTAGAACGTGGGTCTCCAAAACCCGATGTCGTAGGTTCAAATCCTACAGAGCGTGATTCTGTTCTCGAATTACAATGAAATAACTCCACCAACTTAAACAGCAACCTTAATTTGGCCTCCTTGAATTAAAAAAGGAGGAGGTCAATCAAAAACGAGATGTTACTTAATCAAAGGTCCAACTGATCACCGCGTCTGTATTGTAAATATGCAGTTACGAATAATCCAGCCAAAGTAATAGGAATTAGACCTAACACGATTCCAAATAGTAAAACTTCAATCATTTCGGTTTGTTTGAAAGAGGAAAAAGAGAGGTAATATCTATTCTTAAATATAAATCCGAAGCAATAATGAATCTCAATGATCAAGAATTGACAATTGACGCGGGAAGTCACTATAGAATACCTAGAATCTCACAGAAAAAGGTTTTTTTATTAATTGTTCATTCAATTCATTTCAAATAAGTCGTATCTTGCTCAGACCAATAAAAAGAGCGGGAGTTATAGTTGAAGCCGCCAGTAGAAAACCGAAATAACTAGTTAGAGTAGGCATAAAGGAGCTAAATAAGATACGGTCTTTTTATACATATGGTGATAAAACATTTACCTAAGTTTACATAAAAAAAAAAACTGACAAAATCTGCTCCAATGAAAAGTTTTTGATTCATCAATCATTATAGACGGCACTAACAAAGATAGGGTGACAGAAGTAGAAAAAAGATTGATCTAGTGATCCATCATCTCTAACATCTACCGATTCCGTTATTTTGAATCAACAGATTCGTTGAGCAACTATTGAGTCAAGTAAAAAGAAAAAACTTTGTAGTGGAATTTCATTCATTTCATAAAGTAAACTCTTTTTTAATCACTATGGAATCAAATAGAAAATCTTTTCTATTTTGATCATTTCTTTTTCAATTGTATATAATCAAGTTTCCTTTTTGGAGCAAAGGACCTTATCACAACACCTTTAACCTCATAAAAAAAGTCGTAGGCTCTTTAATTGTACATAATATCTCACAAATGCTAAGAAAAAAGTATCGCACGATCGCTGGACGAAATAAAAGCTTTATTTCGGGACAACTCAATTCTAAAACTAGTCATTCTATTATCTTTTCCTTTTAGGTTCTACATGCCGCCTTTCCATATTAGGGAATCCCTCTCTTGTATCTAGGTCAAGAAGGAAAAGAACCTTTGGCTGTAATACGACAATGGTTGCATCACGAATATTGATTGATTCTTCCTTTTTTTCTTTGGTCAAATACTATCTACTCCTATTATTGTACTACTAATCCATTCCTTGAACTCAAAGGATCCGAAGAAAAACCCGTTATATACAACCAAGAAAAGAGGTTTCTAGATTTCGTATCTAATAGAATTGTGTGAATATGATAACATCTTTCATTAATTATTAGAACCCAACCCGGCGAACTCAAGCTTTACCAGATCTTCAGTTTCTAGCCCAAAGCGAGTAATGAAAAGAACCCTATACTACTACAGTACAGAAATTTTGGGTTGAATAGCACATCATCCTTATATATAAGGAACAAAAAAGGAAGAAAGAGTTTATGTAACACTTCTTTTGGATACTGATTTAAATTGCGTTGCTGTGTCAGAAGAAGGGTAGCTATACTGATTCGGTATACTCTAAAGACGCCTTCGGTACACTATTGACGATCTAACAAAGATTAAGGATCCGTGGGTTTCCACTTACTGATCCCATCTTTCACGGAATCGATCCCCTTTGACTGTACAAGAATATGTGGAGCTCAGCATGTCTGGAAGCACGGGAGAACGCGCTTTTGGTGATATTATTACCAGTATTCGATACTGGGTCATTCATAGCATTACTATACCTTCCCTATTCATTGCGGGTTGGTTATTCGTCAGCACGGGTTTAGCTTACGATGTGTTTGGAAGCCCTCGGCCAAACGAGTATTTTACAGAGAGTCGACAAGGAATTCCATTAATAACTGGCCGTTTTGATCCTTTGGCACAACTCGATGAATTTAGTAGATCCTTTTAGGAGGCCCCAATGACTATAGATCGAACCTATCCAATTTTTACAGTGCGATGGTTAGCTATTCACGGACTAGCTGTACCTACCGTTTCTTTTTTGGGGTCAATATCAGCAATGCAGTTCATCCAACGATAAACCTAACCCGAATTGAATTATAGAGCTATGACACAATCAAACCCGAACGAACAAAATGTTGAATTGAATCGTACCAGTCTTTACTGGGGGTTATTACTCATTTTTGTACTTGCTGTTTTATTTTCCAATTATTTCTTCAATTAAGAAAAAGGGAGAGAATAGTGCGAATTCTCTATATCCCACTCGGAAGGATCTCATCTCAAAATTATCCATGGCTGTTTATGTCTCTAGCATGACCACTTGATGAAATGTGGAGGGAAGTGGGGTAAATGGCCGATACTACTGGAAGGATTCCTCTTTGGTTGATAGGTACTGTAGCCGGTATTCCTGTGATCGGTTCAATAGGTGTTTTCTTTTACGGTTCATATTCCGGGTTGGGCTCATCCCTGTAATAATAATATGAACTGAGTTGTAGACAGGAAAAAGTAAGAGCTCAACGGGACCTTACCCCTTTTGTTTAATTCGAGGGGTAAGGTCCCGTTGAGCTCTTACTTTTTCAACGAAATTTTTTTTCATTCCATAAAAAAAGTTTGCAGATAATCCAGTTAATACAAGCACACTATTCTATTCGTAAAAAAAAAGTGGGCCTTTTGCTCCGATGTTTCAAATAGCTCTTTTTTAAGATGATGCTTGCTTTTGGAGAATTAACTCTATTGATTGGATTCATAATACCTGTTCCTACATAGTAGGTATTCGTCCGAAATCGAAAAAAAGGGCGGGAATTAATCTATTTTCTGAATGACATACATAATGTGGATTCCTGTATATGAGACATCATCCAAAGAATTTCTATACTAATAGAAGCTTACTCCATTTATTTTATTATCTCATCAAAGTTTTCCTTTTTTTTTTTAGTTCATCGAAGAAGTTCGAGTTACTCAACGAGCGAATCCACCCCCCTTTTTTATTGTCCACTACTTTTTATAAATCCAAAGAGGCGAGGTTCCGATAAACCTAAAAAAAGGGAATAGTACTTTTTAGGCGTAAGGGGATTAAGAATCATTATTCTTTTGACACAAGAAAAGAAAATTTCACCCTTTTCTTGTGTCGAAGATTAGAAAGAGAAAAAATCCCTCCTATAATAGGTTGTTCCTTTCATTTATTCCTTGCTTTATATTCTCCTACCACTTATGTCGATTATCTACTCCTATTCGAATTTGATTCCCTTTTTCTATATAGAATAGGATACTTTTGATTTCATGTATTTCGTGGCATTTCAAATTTGACAATAGTGAGATAGTAACGCCACTCCTTTTTGGATTGAAAAAGGGAGTTGGATTCACGTCAAATAACGCGTTCTTCACAATATAATACTAGTCTATTACTAGCAGTAAAAGTCAAAGCTAAGTACTTTCCAATATCTTGTATAAAAACAAACAGTAGCAACAAAGCAAGTAAACTAAATCCTATTTTTAACCATACATAATTACATCGATCAAGAAGAATTTGGTTTTTATGAACTTTATGTTAATAAATCCGTGGACCTAAAAATTCATTTCAGACAATTGAACCTTCTCGAATTGTTTCTTTTTCAAAACCAAAAATATTTGTGCCAGAATAACAGATGCCAAGAAGAACAAAAGGCCTTGGACACGTGATGGATCTTGAAGTACTATTTCTGCGTCTCCCTGACCAAATCCACCCACGTTGGGATTACTTGTTAGTGGTTGATCAAGCTTGATAGATTCGCCTTCTGACACAAGAAGTTCCGGTCCTCGAGGTATAATATCGACCACTTGGTGACCGTCTGACGTATCTGCTATGCTTATTTCATATCCCCCTTTTTCTTTACGTACAATTTTACTTACTATACCTGCTGATGTAGCATTATAGACTGTATTGTTACTCTTACTCCCATCGGGATAAATCTGACCCCTACCTCTGTTCCCACCTACATATATAGGATATTTTAAGAAGTGAACGTCTTTGTTAATAGCGGGGTCTGGGGAAAGAATTGGAAAGGTGATTTCACTATATTTCTGACCTGGAACAGGACCTATCACAAGAATATTTTTTTTTGTGGGACGATAACTCTGAAAAGAAAGATTGCCCATCTTTTCTTTCATTTCGGGAGAAATACGATCGGGGGGGGCTAATTCGAATCCCTCAGGCAAAATAAGAACAGCCCCTACATTCAAAGCCCCCTTTTTCCCATTAGCAAGAACCTGTTTCAGTTGCATATCATAAGGGATTCTTACAACTGCTTCAAATACAGTATCAGGAAGTATCGCTTGTGGAACCTCAATATCCACAGGCTTATTAGCTAAATGGCAATTGGCACAGACAATACGCCCAGTCGCCTCTCGTGGATTTTCATAACCTTGCTGCGCAAAAATGGGATATGCATATGAAGTAGATGGCCAAGTTATTACATATAGCATGATCGATACAGAAATGGATCGAGCCATCTGCTCCTTTATCCGAGAAAAGATATTTCTTTTTTGCATGGTCCAATCGTTGATCCCGAGAATTTCTACAATAAATTAGGTAGGTTACTAGTATAGTTCCCTATCCACGATTCTGCTATTGTAATGGAATAATTTTACTGGAATGGAATACAGGAAGAATCTCTGGGATGGGTATAAATAGAAAAGGTAAGTAAGATTTGGAATGCTTTGTTTATGTATGTACAAACAAAGTAACAAACATTATGATTTGATTAATATCGGTGAATCAGCCTTTAGTCATTCATTGAATGATAAATCACTACAAGTGACGGAGATACGCGATTTAAATAACGGAAAATCCAATATTTTAAAAGTGTATCTAGAATTACTGGGAAAGTGGAAACAAGACCAGATATAATTTGATCATTATGATAAAATCCAAAATCCTTGGAGATAGAGCCAATCATTAGTTCCCAACCATGAGGCGAATGGAATCCGATACATAAATCAGTTAATAAAAGAATAGAAAAAGCTTTTATTGTGTCACTTAAGTTATAGAGGAATTCTTTCACCCAAGAATTAAGAACGAGAAGTTCTTCATTACCTAGAATAGAATAACCACTTAGAATAGCGAAACAGATTATATTTGTCGAGAAGTGCAAAATGCTATGAATATGACCCTCATTGTGCATCTTGACCAATTGTAGCGTTTCCTTGTGGATTTCTATACGTAGTTTTTGTATATGTGTCTCCGGGTACTCCTTTATCATTTCGTCCAAAAAGAAAAGTTCTTCTAATTCTATGAATTTTTCTAGAAGATTCTTTTCTTTAATATCAGTCAAAAAACATTTCGGATTGCCTAGTATTCCACCAATTTGTAACCCAGGATTCCATATTTTTATTAAATGAGAGAGAAACCCACCAGGGTAAAAATATAATAGATGCAAGATATGTGAGGGTAGTGAATGTTTTCTTTTGTGGCATTTTTAATCTGTAAATTACTAATGAAACTACCTCTTTCGTCGACTCTATCCGATCGAATATTTCTATGAAGCATGAGTTCGATAACAAGGTATCGAACCTATGGATCTACGCCTCCTTTTTTTTTTAGTTAGTCCTTGGATCAAGAAAGAACATAGAAATAAGAGTAAGGGTTTGCTTCGCTTCGAATGAAGAAAAAAGTTTCCGGGTCTTTCAATTAGTCAAATTAGAAACATTAGTCAAATTAGAAACAATTGCATCTTTTCGATTAATGTCCGAAAGAGCCGCCTTTGTTAGATCAATTATTGCGAAGGGCTACCTACAGCCCAGGAATAATGGAGGGAAATTTTGAAAAATATTGAGATAATGGTGAAATCAAAAATGAGTGGCAAAACCTGAGAAAGTTTGGATATTTATAGTTATTAAGGGATCTAATCATTGATGATCAAGCAGGAAAAAGGCGTAGAAAAAGAAAAATCGCTTGACAAAAAAAAAGAGGAGTTATTTACAATATAGAATCCATCTGTATCTAACGTAACAATTCAAAATAGTAGACCCCCAAAAAAGAAAAATTATAGTCTGAAAGAATTGCGTTTTTTTTGTTTCCACAAAAAAAGTTTCGTTTTCTGTTTATTCCATATACATCCACTTTTGCTCGAATGAACGTTCTGAAAAAACTTAAGTTAAGTTCTATAAAATGAAGATTCATTAGTTCTGTTTCTTTCCCCATGCTAACAAAACATTAATTCTTCGCAGTTCATTTCAAAATACTTCAATTGGTACGCGCAAGAAATAGGCCAATTCCGCCGCTTTTTGTTCAATTTCTCGTGGAGTCAGGTTCTCATCAGTACGAGTCAAGGGAATGGCTCCCTGACCTCTGATTTCCATATAAAGGACACGACGCGGAAAAAGACCCTCTTTAATTTCGATTCTAATCGACTGGACATCTCTCATAAGGAATCGAAGGAAGATACGACGATTTATTCCAGGAAATCCCCAACGAAAAATACACACTATTCCTTCTTTTCGATCGAATCGGTCATAACCACTACCTACATTCCACGAAATTGTGCACCACAAATAGGAGCTAATGAACAGACCCGCGATCCCATAGAAAGACATAACGATGCCTTGTGGAAAAAAGAGGATTTCCTGAGACGGGAATAAGGATATTAGATTCCTACCAAGATAACTAGAAGTTCCAACCAATAAGAACCCTAGTGAACCTAAAAGAAGGATACAGGCCCAGCAGAAATTACTTGTTTTTCGAGACCCCGTTATAAGTTCTATCCATATACGTTCTGAGCGCCAGTTCATACTAGATCAAGTTGCATTTTTTTGGAATTGAGAGAATAACCCAAATGAATTTTACTTTACTTTTTTTGTTCCCGAAGTAACTCTCATCAACTAGCACTATTACGATGTGAACCATTAGAAATAATTCATCAAATTGGTTAGATATAAAAGCGTCTGCTTCATAGGGATCTAGACAATCTTATTTTTTTGAACATGAAGAAATAAAGAAGCCATTGCAATTGCCGGGAAAACTAGGCCCACTAAAGGCACAAAAATAGAGGGTAAATCAAAAGTTGTCATAGAATGGATACCTCGATTTAAAATTTGTACCTGTTATAAAGATATCTTATGATAAGTATATCTATTTATTATAAGTATAGAATAATAAGTGCAAGGAATGTAGAACTAAATATGAGTTCTCACGGGAGATATTGAAATAGGCACGATTTCAATTCTATTATTTTATATATTTGAATTTTTCTATATCTATAATACGTAAGAGGATAAGATGAAATTCTTTTTCTTCATAAAATTTTGCCAAAACAAAAGAAGAATGCATTCTTTTATCCTGTTGATCGAAACTTCCTGATTACTAATCATGAATATAGCACCAATTATAGGTATAAAATACAGCTCTAGAGGAAAAATTTTAAAGTAAGTATCCGAAACTTTTGATTCTTCTTACAATATAAATGGATCTTATGCCCGTAATGAAAACGAACTCTTCTTTTTTTTCTTTACCGATAACTAAAAAACTTCTTTTCCGCAAATAAAAAAACGGAATTGAATGCTCTACTTGATTGAATTTTGATTTAAGGGAAAGAAACCGTGAAGCTGAAATAACTCATTCAGAACACTTTTTAAAGGATTACGTGGTACGATTGAGTCCAATAAGCCCTTGTGGAATAAATACTCAGCCGCCTGGGAACCATCAGGTACTGTCTTATTCAATGTTTGTTCAATTACTCTTTTACCCGCAAATGCAATGTAGGCATTAGGCTCGGCAATAATGATATCTCCCAACATACCAAAACTTGCAGTCACCCCACCGGTTGTAGGAGATGTAAGGATTGATACATAGAATAACTTTTTATTTGATTGATAATTATATGAAGCGGAAGATATTTTAGCCATTTGCATCAAGCTCAAACTTCCTTCTTGCATGCGCGCTCCTCCCGAAGCACAAACTATAATAAGAGGGAGAGCTTTACGAGTCGCATGCTCGATCAAACGGGTAATTTTCTCGCCTACTACGGATCCCATACTGCCCCCCATGAACTGAAAATCCATAACCCCAATAGCTATGGGAATACCATTTAGTTGACCTATGCCTGTTTGAATAGCCTCGGTTAACCCTGTTTTTCTTTGATAAGAATCGATACGATCTTTATAAGGTTCCTCTTCTGAATGAAATTCAATGGGGTCGATAGAAACCATGTCTTCATTCATAGGATCCCAAGTGCCCGGATCAACCGAAAGCTCGATTCTATCTGAACTGCTCATTTTCAAATGATATCCGCATTGTTCACAAACATTTAGTTTTGACTTAAAAAATTTCTTATAATTTAACCCATAACAACTTTCGCATTGAACCCACAAATGTCTGTATTTTTTATTTATATCGAGATCATTATATCTTCTTCTCATATTGAAATCGCTTCTATTTGTGCTAATTTGTATACTGGAACTCTCGTTGTCACTACTATTTACACTTTCATTACAAATGTAACTATACATGTAACTGTCGCTGTAATTGTAACTACCGGCTGAAATGTAATTATCAATACTGATTTCAGAACGAAGATAACTATCAATGCAATGAAAAATGTGATTATTCCAACTATATTGAGTATCATACATATAACGATCGTAGTTGTGATTGTTACTTTGAGAACCATTATTCAGATAACTAAAAAAGGCACTTTCTAGTTCATTCATAAAAGAGCGATCGTTATCAATCTCGAAAAGAAAATTTTCAATATTTAAATATATCGAATAACTGTTACCATTACGATCCCTAACTAAAAAGAGGTCATCAGAGATCAAACTCCGAATGTCCCTGACATCGAAAAAAGTATCCATATTATTAGAACTGGAATTATCACTATCGTCCCAACTATCAATTTTTTTATCCCTATCATATATAACGGGATCTTCACTTCCACTGGTATTTTCAATAGGACCAAGACTATCCATTGATTTACTTAGCCCAGACCTATGTTTTAATTCCTCGTTAAACAACATCGAATGGAACCACCTTTTTTCCATAGAGCTTGCCTGCCCCCCTATTTGAATGTAAATACAATAGATGAATAGTCATTCGATGAATAATCATTTGAATATATCCTCTCGGAATAAGCATATAGATCCAATAGAATAATTAACTAATCACGGATGAGTCTTGAAAAAAAATCTTTTTTTGTGGGAATCTGGATATCACTTCACTATCAATCTATATGATGGAACCCTTTCTTCAATTAGAATAGAAAGAGAGGGTTATCCCGTGCCATGTACAAATTCGAATCAAAAAAATTTGTTCTCTCCTAGGAAGAATTCATTTTTGGAGAACTTTGGAGAATAATAAGTTTCTATTGCAATGCGGAAGGAAAAGGACAATATACGGGACGGGGATAAAGCGTTGTGACCATTGGCTCGATTCGACCATAGTCCGGAATTTAGGGGTATAGAAAATATTCTACTAATCCCATCTCAAGGATCCATAGGATTAATTATGGATCCAACAACTGAAGGATTTTCATTGTTGAGTCTTAGATCTTGTATTTAAGATTTTGTATACCGAAATCCAGTATGTATATATGCCTGGAAAATGAAATAGGAACCTTATTCATTATTCGGCTCAATCCTTTTTTAGTAAAAGATTGGGCCGAGTTTAATTGCAATTTAATTAAAGGAACGAATGGTAATTACTGGATTACAAAGTATCCATTGCTTCAAATTCGAATTTGATTTCCTTCCATACTTCACAAGCAGCTGCTAGCTCAGGGCTCCATTTGCAAGCTTCACGGATAATGTCATTACCTTGACGAGCAAGATCACGTCCCTCATTACGCGCTTGTACACACGCTTCTAGGGCTACTCGATTTGCTACGGCACCCGGTGCATTACCCCAAGGGTGTCCTAAAGTTCCTCCACCGAACTGTAGTACAGAGTCATCTCCAAAGATCTCGGTCAGAGCAGGCATATGCCAAACGTGAATACCACCTGAAGCCACAGGCAGAACACCCGGTAGAGAAACCCAATCTTGGGTGAAATAAATACCACGACTTCGGTCTTTTTCAATATAATCATCACGTAGTAAATCAACAAAGCCCAAGGTTATTTCCCTTTCCCCTTCCAGTTTACCTACTACGGTACCAGAGTGAATATGATCTCCACCAGACATACGTAATGCTTTCGCTAGTACACGGAAGTGGATACCATGATTCTTCTGTCTATCAATAACTGCATGCATTGCGCGGTGGATGTGAAGAAGTAAGCCATTATCTCGGCAATAATGAGCCAAGCTAGTATTTGCAGTGAATCCCCCCGTTAAATAGTCATGCATTACGATAGGAACTCCCAATTCTCTGGCAAATACAGCCCTTTTCATCATCTCTTCACATGTACCTGCAGTAGCATTCAAGTAATGTCCTTTGATTTCACCTGTTTCGGCCTGTGCTTTATAAATTGCTTCGGCACAAAATAAGAAACGGTCTCTCCAACGCATAAAGGGTTGTGAGTTCACGTTTTCATCATCCTTGGTAAAATCAAGTCCACCGCGGAGACATTCATAAACCGCCCTACCATAGTTCTTAGCAGATAACCCCAATTTTGGTTTAATAGTACATCCCAATAGGGGACGACCATACTTATTCAATTTATCTCTTTCAACTTGGATACCGTGAGGTGGGCCTTGGAAAGTTTTAACATAAGCAACAGGAATTCGCAGATCCTCCAGACGTAGAGCGCGAAGCGCTTTGAACCCAAATACATTACCCACGATGGAAGTAAACATGTTAGTAACAGAACCTTCTTCAAAAAGATCTAAAGGATAAGCTACATAACAAATATATTGATTTTCTTCTCCAGCAACGGGCTCGATGTCGTAGCATCTTCCTTTGTAACGATCAAGGCTGGTAAGTCCATCGGTCCACACAGTTGTCCATGTACCAGTAGAAGATTCGGCAGCTACCGCGGCCCCTGCTTCCTCAGGTGGAACTCCAGGTTGAGGAGTAACTCGGAATGCTGCCAAGATATCAGTATCCTTGGTTTCATAGTCAGGAGTATAATAAGTCAATTTGTAATCTTTAACACCAGCTTTGAATCCAACACCTGCTTTAGTCTCTGTTTGTGGTGACATAAGTCCCTCCCTACAACGCATGAATTAAGAATTCTCACAACGACAAGGTCTACTCGACATGAATTAGCCGTTAATGAAACCTTTCACAGGAATCTTTCACAAAACTCTCAACAAATATTATCAACTAATCAGAATGGTTGGTTGTTAGACTACGGTATTTGATTCGCCAAATACATCAACATCATTATTGTATACTCTTTCATATGTATGGCGCAACCCAATCCCTGTTTTTCAAGTTTCTAATCCCGTACTTTTTTTAATCTAAATTTAGAAAAAAAAGGAAATTCACTCTTGACAGTGCTATATGTTGTATATGTAAATCCTAGATGTAAAACTATCTGGAATTCGTCCCTGAAAAGGTAGAGAAGAGGCGGAAAACTATATGCTGAAATAAGAAACAATGGCCAATGTGAAAAAAAAAAATGAATCATAAATAGAGTTCAGGTTCGAATTCCATAGAAAATATGGGTGGGATTGTCTATAATGCTAGAGAACTGAAACGCTCCCTCATGGTTTTTATCCATCTACCTTTTTTTTAGGTTGTGAAATTGGAAAATTCACTCATTGAACGAGTAAACAATCGAATTGGAGTCGCTTGAATGGTACCAACGAAATCAAGTGCTAACTCCTATTTATTATTGAATTAACCGATCAACCTGCTTGCTATCGGACATTTTTTCTTCGGTTTACAAAATGCAAAGAATTTCTACATATTTCACTTTATTATCATTATGAAAACAAATCCTACCCCTTCGGGTCTCGGGGTTTCCGCACTTGAAGAAAAAAACCTGGGGCGTGTCGCTCAAATCATTGGTCCGGTGCTAGATGTATCCTTTCCCCCGGGTAAGATGCCTAATATTTATAACGCTTTGGTAGTTAAGGGCCGAAATACTGACGGCGAGCTAATTAATGTTACTTGTGAGGTACAGCAATTATTAGGAAATAATCGAGTGAGAGCTGTAGCTATGAGTGCTACAGATGGTCTGAAGAGAGGAATGGAGGTTATTGACACGGGAGCTGCTCTAAGTGTTCCAGTTGGTGGGGCGACTCTCGGACGAATTTTCAACGTTCTTGGAGAGCCTGTTGATAATTTAGGTCCTGTAGATACTCGCACAACATCTCCTATTCATAGATCTGCGCCTGCCTTTATACAATTAGATACAAAATTATCTATTTTTGAAACAGGGATCAAAGTAGTTGATCTTTTAGCTCCTTATCGACGTGGGGGTAAAATAGGACTATTCGGGGGGGCTGGAGTGGGTAAAACAGTCCTTATCATGGAATTGATCAACAACATTGCCAAAGCTCATGGAGGCGTATCCGTATTTGGCGGAGTGGGCGAGCGTACTCGTGAGGGGAATGATCTTTACATGGAAATGAAAGAGTCTGGAGTAATTAATGAACAAAATCTTGCAGAATCAAAAGTAGCTCTAGTCTATGGTCAGATGAATGAACCGCCGGGAGCTCGTATGAGAGTTGGTTTGACTGCCCTAACCATGGCAGAATATTTCCGGGATGTTAATGAACAAGATGTCCTTCTATTTATCGACAATATTTTCCGATTTGTCCAAGCAGGATCCGAAGTATCTGCTTTATTAGGCAGAATGCCTTCTGCTGTGGGTTATCAACCTACCCTTAGTACAGAAATGGGTACTTTGCAAGAAAGAATTACTTCTACCAAAGAGGGGTCTATAACTTCTATTCAAGCAGTTTATGTACCTGCGGACGATTTGACCGACCCTGCCCCTGCCACGACATTTGCACATTTAGATGCTACTACCGTACTATCAAGAGGACTAGCTTCAAAAGGTATCTATCCAGCAGTAGATCCTCTTGATAGTACGTCAACTATGCTCCAACCTCGCATCGTTGGTGAAGAACATTATGAAATTGCGCAAAGAGTTAAGCAAACTTCACAACGTTACAAAGAACTTCAGGATATTATAGCTATCCTTGGGTTGGACGAATTATCTGAAGAGGATCGTTTAACCGTAGCAAGAGCACGAAAAATTGAGCGTTTCTTATCACAACCCTTCTTCGTAGCAGAAGTATTTACGGGCTCTCCAGGGAAATATGTTGGTCTAGCAGAAACCATTAGGGGGTTTCAACTGATCCTTTCCGGAGAATTAGATGGTCTTCCTGAACAGGCCTTTTATTTGGTAGGTAACATCGATGAAGCTACCGCGAAGGCTGTGAACTTAGAAGTGGAGAGCAAATTGAATAAATGACCTTAAATCTTTGTGTACTAACCCCGAATCAAATTGTTTGGGATTCAGAAGTGAAAGAAATAGTTTTATCTACTAATAGTGGCCAAATCGGTGTATTACCAAACCACGCCCCTATTGCCACAGCTGTAGATATAGGTATTTTGAGACTACGCCTTAATGACCAATGGTTAAAAATAGCTCTGATGGGTGGTTTTGCTAGAGTAGGCAATAATGAGATTACCATTTTAGTAAATGATGCGGAGAAGGGTAGTGACATTGATCCACAAGAAGCTCAGCAAGCTCTTGAAATAGCTGAGGCTAACTTAAGTCGGGCTGAGGGCAAGAGACAAACTATTGAAGCGAATTTAGCCGTCAGACGAGCTAGGACGCGAGTAGAGGCTATCAATTCAATTTCATAACTAATTGGTGCGCCCCAATAAAAAAGTGAATTCCGTTTATACACCATATTTTGGTTCTGCGGATTGAGTCGAATCAACTGTAATGGCATTTCTCTAAAATAAAAGGGAGGGTGGGTAGAAAAACTTATTAGATACTAATTACTCCGGTATCTAATAAGTTCTACCTACTATTGGATTTGAACCAATGACTCCCGCCGTATGAAAGCAATACTCTAACCACTGGGTTAAGTAGGTCATTTATCATCACAAAGAGAAAGAAAGGGGCTTGTCATATCGATGAATTATAGATGCAATCTTATTTCGAAGCAATACCAATTCTTGGCAGGAAACAGATCAGAAGCTATCATGTTGGATCATAGAAGATTCATCTTGACAAGAAATTATTTCCATGATAAACTATCTATCACAAGGGCTATAGCTCAGTTGGTAGAGCAACTCGTTTACACGCGCGCCAATGTTTTTCAGGGGAGTCCATCATGCAATCAAAAAAATTGATCTTATTGATAAATCGGTGTCTTACTCTATATATTCGAGGGAACAATAGCCTGACAAATAGTTGGTTCGGTCCGCTTTGGGTGCCAATTTAGGCTCCAAATAGAACCCATCATTGATTCGATAATTGATAAGGTGAATACACAGCCCATTCAATGCTAGGCATAATGAGTATAAGGACCTCAAAAAAATATCTTTTCGTAATATGAACTTTAAGGTGTATGAAGTTTCATATTTGACTCTTTGAGCAGAGCGATAGAGACTCCATTTAACTTAGGTTGATCTAGGCCAGAGGCAGACCTACGTCAAGGTAACTCTTCTTTGAAACACTTTGGTATTGCTCCTGGATCATAATCTAAATAATGAATCAGAGCACGTGGAGCCATCTCGTTATCTTTCTGTTAAGAAAAAGTATGGCGGACTATCTGATATTTATATCAGTTGATGAAAGAGCCCAATGCAAAAAAAAATGCATGTTGGGTCTTTGGAACAGTTCGAATCATTTCGATAATAAAAAGTTTGATCTGTTTTACCGAGAAGGTCTACGGTTCGAGTCCGTATAGCCCTAAAAATTTTTATAGTTTTCATTTCCTCATTCTTGTTTGTTGGTTGTAGTCGGACAGTCGTTTGGCCCATCGAAATAGAATAATTATCACATGCTCCGAGCGATCCCCGCGGGTGAGCATGAAAGGGACAAAATTCATTTCAGTGGGCCCAATCAGTCTTTGTTTGATCTCGGATAAAAAAACTGTCCTTTCTTCTTTGTGGATAAATTACACACAAATTTTTCCTGTTTTCCTATCCAGGATCAAAGGGTTTGGGATATTCCTTTTCTTTTTGTACAAAATCTCTTTTTCTAGATCTCAATATACCCCAATCCAATTGCTCACCAGTCCAATTCTACCTATGCTTACTTTATGCAAGAAGATTGAGGGTCTGTTTGCACTTGGACGAGTTAAGAAGCCCCCAACTCATCGTTTTTTCGGGAGCAGAACCCAATTCGTTGTTTCAGAGATAATGACTGGTTCCTAACTCTATTAGTGTTTGTACCCCTATCGATTTCCATGAGTTGTTTGGGGATTTGGTCTGTCGAATCATTTGAGTTGATAAAGCGCGATTCGATTAGAAGAAGTTTCTTCTGTAAATTATTTAGGATTCGGCTGACTTTCCCGTTGTGATATACTTCGTTGTATAGGGTTCGTTCAACATAATTTTTTTTTTGCATGAAGGCTAACCCAGCGGTTGGTCTTACTTTTGAAAACTCATTTTAATTACATTAATAAGTATTCTCGCCTTTTCGGACCCATTTCAAGTACTAAAGATCGATATTCTAGATTCTTCTTTTAAGACTTCGAGTTCTAATTAAATAACCCACTTCTTTTTGGGGGGGATGGGTTGCAGGTCGAGGTAGTACAGACTCAAAAAATGTAAATTGGGGATAGAACCCTAGGGTTGTTAGATGTAAGGGTTTCTCTCAATTCAATGCATTGAATAAAATCCATTAAGTCTAGAACAAGGATAAAAAATAGAATAGGGCGATGCATTCAGTTTCCGTATCTAATCAATAGAAACAACAATCCTCTAACTGGATTGGATCTTAATGAAAAGAATAAACCAATACCCTTCGGTTTTATTATATGAATATTCAAAAAGGATATAACATACATATAGAATTGTTCATTTTCTTAATAGTATCTTAATTTAATCTTAATCAAAATTCTATATAAATTAGAACTAAAAAAAGATGTAATGTAATTCTTTTTTCTCTTTTTTTTATAGAAAATTTGAGACAAGATAAAAACGATAAGTTTGTAATAAGAGCATAATATGTCTCTAGCATATCGAAATAAGTGAAAATCGGATTCCACTCGATGAATCTTGAAACAAGAATGACCCACAGCAAAAAAACTGGGGAGTTCAATCAAAATTCATTGGTATTTCGACTAAAAAGTTATAGCTTAATTCAAATTCCAGATCGAATCGAAGAATACGGTATATATTTTTCCACATTCATAGGAGTGCATCTATGTTTCTGCTTTACGAATATGACATTTTCTGGGCATTTCTAATAATATCAAGTCTGATTCCTATTTTGGCTTTTTTCATTTCCGGAGTTTTAGCCCCGACTAGGGAAGGACCGGAGAAACTTTCTAGTTATGAATCGGGCATAGAACCAATGGGCGACGCTTGGTTACAATTCCGAATTCGTTATTATATGTTTGCTCTGGTTTTTGTTGTTTTTGATGTTGAAACGGTTTTTCTTTACCCATGGGCGATGAGTTTCGATGTATTGGGTGTATCCGTTTTTATAGAAGCTTTAATTTTCGTGCTTATCCTAATTGTTGGTTTAGTTTATGCATGGCGAAAAGGAGCGTTGGAATGGTCTTAGCTCCTGAATATTCAGACAATAAAAAGAAAAAAGAAGAAAAAAATGACATTGAGACAGTTATGAATTCCATTGAGTTTCCGGTACTTGATCAAACAACCCAAAATTCAGTTATTTCAACTACATCAAATGATCTTTCAAATTGGTCAAGACTCTCCAGTTTATGGCCGCTTCTGTATGGTACCAGTTGTTGCTTTATTGAATTTGCTTCATTAATAGGCTCGCGCTTCGACTTTGATCGTTATGGCTTGGTACCAAGATCGAGTCCTAGGCAAGCGGACTTAATTTTAACAGCCGGCACAGTAACAATGAAAATGGCTCCCTCTTTAGTAAGATTATATGAGCAAATGCCTGAACCAAAATATGTCATTGCTATGGGAGCCTGCACTATTACAGGAGGGATGTTCAGTACTGATTCTTATAGTACTGTTCGAGGAGTTGATAAGCTAATTCCTGTGGATGTTTATTTGCCGGGTTGCCCGCCTAAACCGGAGGCAGTTATCGATGCTATAACAAAACTTCGTAAGAAGGTATCTCGAGAAATCTACGAGGATAGATTTGGGTCTCAACAGAATAATCGATGTTTTACTACCACTCACAAGTTTTATGTTGGACGCAGCACGCATACTGGAAATTATGATCAAGGATTAGTCTATCAATCGCGATCCACTTCAGAGATACCTTATGAAACATTTTTCAAATACAAAAGTTCAGTATCTTCCCACGAATTAGTGAATTAGGGAGGCTGCTTTTCTTTTGTGCAGAAGAATAGCAAATGCCCTTCACTTCAATTTTCAAAAATTTCGTCGTAAACGTGAACTACTTATACAAATGAAAATCCGGGAGAGATTAAAAAAATGCAGGGTCGTTTGTCTGCTTGGCTAGTCAAGCATGGGTTAGTTCATAGATCTTTAGGCTTCGATTACCAAGGAGTCGAAACTTTACAAATAAAGCCCGAGGATTGGCATTCCATTGCTGTCATTTCATATGTATATGGTTACAATTATCTACGCTCTCAGTGTGCCTATGATGTAGCACCGGGCGGACTCTTAGCTAGTGTGTATCATCTTACGAGAATAGAGTATGGTGTGGATCAGCCAGAGGAGGTATGCATTAAAGTATTTGCCCCAAGGATAAATCCCAGAATTCCGTCTGTTTTTTGGATTTGGAAAAGTGCGGATTTCCAAGAACGGGAATCTTATGATATGTTGGGAATCTCTTATGATAATCATCCACGCCTGAAACGTATTTTGATGCCTGAAAGTTGGATAGGATGGCCCTTACGTAAGGATTATATTGCTCCAAAATTCTATGAAATACAAGATGCTCATTGAATGATACGAACCTAATTTTCTTTTTACGCCGCGAGATATTCAAGGAATTTTTTTACAGTCTCTTCTAGAGCAAACAGAGTAATCGAACTCTTTTTCCTATATATGGATATATGGATGCGCAAAAAAATGGGTCCTCATTGAGATTCCCAAATTTGGAAGATATTCTATTTCTTTTTTTATACAGACTTTAAGAAAAAGGGTAGGATTTTCTCTCTCTAGACATTCGGACGATAGCATGTATGTATGCTGATTCGTATCGAATTTGTATGAGTATCTATTATTAACCTGTGGGTTAATAATGGATGCTCAATGTCAGGAACTTAACAGTAGATACTCAATGTCAGGAACCAGATTTGAACTGGTGACACGAGGATTTTCAGTCCTCTGCTCTACCAACTGAGCTATCCCAACCCTTCTTGAGGCACCATCCCCATCCTACTAGAGGGCTTGGGTATATGTCAATTCAAGAGAATCAAAAAGCATTACAAAATCTTACCCAGGCCCTGGAATTTCCGGAATTTTCAAAAAAGAAAACTTTTGAAGTTGAAAATAATGCTGTGAACTGTGAATGATTCAAACGGGGATTCCTTGATCATAGATTTTCTTTTGTACATATATACCACAAGACTTGTGATACGAGAGAGGCTTTTCTGCTCCGATCCTTTTGTGAAATAGTACAGTGAATGATAAATATAGCTAATTTTCGGGCGCTGCCGAAAAGAAAAAAGAGTAGAAGTATAAATAAACAGTTAGGGAGTAAAACGGGCCTTTTTGTGGGGATAGAGGGACTTGAACCCTCACGATTTATAAAGTCGACGGATTTTCCTCTTACTATAAATTTCATTGTTGTCTGTATTGATATTGACATGTAGAACGGGACTCTATCTTTATTCTCGTCCGATTAATCAGTTCGTCAAAAGATATATCAGACTATGGAGTGAGTGGTTTGATCACTGAATATTCGATTCTTCCTTCAACTTGGAATAGATTCACAAAAATGATTCCTTTTTTTTTATGTAAAAAAAATTTTAGGGCGGCATTCATAGAATCTTTGATATTTCAGTACGTATACGTACGTCTCGTATATAGGTTTATCCCCCATTCTTTATGGAGTTTAAATTCAAATTGAATAGAAGGATTCCTCTACCAACGCAGTCAACTCCATTCATTAGAACAGCTTCCATTGAGTCTCTGCACCTATCCTTTTTTTATTCTCGCTTTCAGAAACCCCTTAATTTATTTTCTGAAAACAGGATTTGGCTCAGGATTGCCCATTTTTAATTCCAGGGTTTCTCTGAATTTGAAAGTTATCACTTAGTAGGTTTCCATACCAAGGCTCAATCCAATCAAGTCCGTAGCGTCTACCGATTTCGCCATATCCCCTTTTTAGTTTGAGCCGAAGATCTGGCCGGGATGCCATCCCTTTCTTTTTTTCGTTCATGCTGGAACCGTTAACCGTTGAATTCATTAGATACAGCTTATCTATCTAAAAGGTTTCTCTCTTTACTCCTCTTTGATTTCTTTTTTATCTACCCCTTTTTCTCTATTGAAGGACCTACATTTGGTTTAATCAGAAATGATTCTATCATTGATGTATCCGCAATTCAATATGGATGGATATATATCACATATATATTCCTCTCTTCCTCTCACTTTTCCCGCCCGATTTTAAATACTTGAACGTTCGATTCTTTTTTTAGAATGCCATATTTTTCTTAATTTCTAATAATTTAGAATTAAGATATTGATAATCATATTCATATAAATTATAAATATAAAAGAGAATTATGGAAAAGAAAAAATGTAGAATTTCTTCCCATTGAAAATTTTGATATCATATATCACTCTATTTATCGTTATATTAATTCTTATGTTATATTATATTGTTATAGAATACCATTCTATTCAGTATTCATTTTTTCTCTATTCATATTCATTATCGATTTTGAATAGCTAAGAGCTAAGTAGTTGACTGAATTCCTATGCACAACACAATTTCTGTTATGTGAGCCCGCTTAGCTCAGAGGTTAGAGCATCGCATTTGTAATGCGATGGTCATCGGTTCGATTCCGATAGCCGGCTTTTCTCTCTTTGTTCCATTTTATACTTTATTACATGATTAATAATGTCTGGTTGAACTCAAGGTATATTGAAAATACTTTTTTCCTTTTCTCAAAAATAGTGGATCTATTATGTCGTAAGAACTTCCAACTATGAATAAAAAACGGATTCGAGCGGTTGGTTAGATCTCTACAGAACAAATTAGGACAAAGTCTCCTTACCTTGCTATATATACAAAAGAGTCTGAATATTGATACAATTCATCTCATTCTTCTTTGTAGTACAGTACTTAACTTCAGTATATTTTTTTCGTTTATCGTTTAGTTCAGTCTTAATTTAGGTTTATTCTGTAAATAAAAAAGGAGTTTTTATGTCTCGTTACCGAGGGCCTCGTGTCAAAAAAATACGCCGTCTGGGGGCTTTACCGGGACTAACTAGTAAACGGCCTAAAGCCGGAAATGATCTTAGAAATCAATCGCGTTCTGGGAAAAAGTCTCAATATCGTATTCGTCTAGAAGAAAAACAAAAATTGCGGTTTCATTATGGTCTGACAGAGCGACAATTACTTAAATATGTTCGTATCGCCGGAAAAGCCAAAGGGTCAACTGGTCAGGTTTTACTACAATTACTTGAAATGCGTTTGGATAACATACTTTTTCGATTGGGTATGGCTTCGACCATTCCTGGAGCTCGGCAATTAGTTAACCATAGACATATTTTAGTTAATGGCCATATAGTAGATATACCAAGTTATCGCTGCAAACCCCGAGATATTATTACGACGAGGGATGAACAAAAATCCAAAGCTCTGATTCAAAATTATCTTGATTCATCCTCCCATGAAGAATTGCCAAAACATTTGACTCTTCACTCATCCCAATATAAAGGGTTAGTCAATCAAATAATAGATAGTAAGTGGGTCGGCTTGAAAATAAACGAGTTGCTAGTCGTAGAATATTATTCCCGTCAGACTTGAACCTAACTCAAATAGCAAGGCAAGGATTCGGAGAATTTTTCCCCCTTTTCGCCGAAGTAAATTGACCGAAGCTAAGGGGTTTGATCCGGATATTTTTCCCATTCATGTATCATAAATGGATCCGCGGGGATTTTTTTATGTCTTGGCGACCCTTTAATCAGTATTTTTCGTACCACCCCAATTAGGAATATAGAATTCATTTCAAAGAAAGGTCTACCTCGTGGAATAATCCTATTCCTTGTTATTTGATCCATTGTGGTCAATAACGCTCTTGAATTAGGCAAAGATAAGGAAAGAGAGGGATTCGAACCCTCGGTAAACAAAAGCCTACATAGCAGTTCCAATGCTACGCCTTCAACCACTCGGCCATCTCTCCTACAAAATTTTATGATTATGACCCAGAAATCGGGTGAATAGCGAGCCATTCATATTTATTTTTGCAATATAGGTACGACTAACCGATTATAACAATTCGAAATATGAAAATGGATGGGATTTTGGTCATAGAATTATTATTCTATTCTTTTTCCTTCTTTGAATCATAATCTGTAGGAAATATTAATTGAATGTTTAGAACGAGTCTTTTTTTATGTTATTTCGTCCTGTACAATTCCTTTGTTTGTGGGATTCTTTTCCCATGCGAGGTAATGAGAAGAATTATAGAATGGATTGCGAACTATGCCTAGATCACGGATAAATGGAAATTTTATTGATAAGACCTCTTCAATTGTGGCCAATATCTTATTACGCATAATTCCGACAACTTCCGGAGAAAAAGAGGCATTTACCTATTATAGAGATGGTGTGATTTGATTCTATTTAGTGTTCTCCGTCTTACGAGTAAAGGCACGCAGGGTTGGATTCGGTATAAAACGAAAGGCGTTTATTGAAATAAATCTGCAAAAAATCTACGCTTCTTGAAGGTGAAGTTTGGAAATAGAACAATTCCTTCTATTGTGTATCCCCGATTGATGCAGCCTCAGATACTTCAATTTTCTAATCTAGTATTGAACGAAAGGTTACACCTATAGGTTCTTCTGTATTAGAGGTCCATCCTACTCCATCAGTACCAATAGGCGGCATAGGGGAAGAAGCACTACACCTAGGAATCAACAAAAAAAACTTTGTTATAAATTATCCCTTTCCTTATCGGGATCGGAACTAACAAGAATGGTTGGGACAACAAACATCCATCTCGTTTGTACTTTGGATACCTATATAACCATCAAAGACTGTTGAAGTGACTAATTCCTGGAAATAGGGGGCGTTGAGGACAAAGAAATTGTTGGAGTAACCTTTTCTATCTAGCAACAACACGATTAGTGTTAAGAAAAGACCTCTTGCAGGAAGGCTGGCTAGAGATTTCTTGTAAAAACACTAGTCCCTGTCAGTTCATAATGAGAATATTTCAATATTCTTTTGGTTCCATGGATTATTATCATTCATTATGCACAGAAGGGAGGAGCCGTATGAGATGAAAATCTCACGTACGGTTCTGAAACGGGGATTCTTTGAATAGAATGAACGACCGTAACGGATGTCAGCTCAATCCGAAGGAAATTATGCGGAAGCTTTACAGAATTATTATGAAGCTATGAGACTAGAAATTGATCCCTATGATCGAAGTTATATACTGTATAACATAGGCCTTATCCACACAAGTAACGGAGAACATACAAAAGCTTTGGAATATTATTTCCGGGCACTAGAACGAAATCCATTCTTACCACAAGCTTTTAATAATATGGCCGTGATCTGTCATTACGTGCGACTATCTCCACTATAGAAAGAGGGAAAGAAAGATAAAATACGCTAGTAAATACTAGAGGATAGGCTTTCTACATATGTATCGTACAAAGCAACGATTTTTATTAGCTGTAGCAAAGAAAGATACTTCATAAAAGCCAAAAAATGAAGAAATGAATATGCCTATAATACTATATTCTATGGATAGATAAAAGATCTAATTGATAGGGGAAGCGCCGTAAAGATCAATTAGTGAGATTTTGGGTCGATACAATAAGAAAAAACTGCTTACTTATGTCATGATATGAGATATAAGTTAGGAATCAACTTATGTAATAGGGTTGATCCACTAAGGTATTGAGCAGCGGTGTAGCATCAGATCCCAAAGATAGTAAGTCCTTTCTTTCTTAGAGAGGAAAGTCTTTTTCAAAGATTCTATATGAAAATGAAACGGAGATAGTTACCTTTCAGAAAAAGATAACTATAGTGGGGTTCATTTTTCTGAAGGTAGGAGAAAAGATAAAACTTATTTTGAATCAAAATGAAAGTTTAAAACTTATGTAAATGTAATTAACCCCTTCTGGTTAACCCGAGAAACAAAAATGGGATAGATTTATGAAAAATCTTATTTAGTTAGATAGGGTCGATTAAGATAAGATGGGACACCAAAATAATTTATTGCTGAGCCGTATGAGGTAGGAAACTCTCAAGTACGGTTCTAAGGGAAGGAATCGACCCACCTATTCCGACCGAGGAGAACAGGCCATTCGGCAGGGAGATTCTGAAATTGCGGAAGCTTGGTCCGATCAAGCTGCGGAGTATTGGAAACAAGCTATAGCGCTTACTCCAGGTAATTATATTGAAGCGCATAATTGGTTGAAGATCACGCGGCGGTTTGAATAAGAACACTCTTTTTATCCGTCAGTAAAAAAAATGGATCTTTCCTCTGGGAAGAGCTAATCAAGGAATTTCATTGTATCCCTTCTAAGATTGTTCTGTTCTATTTCGTTTAGTACCTCGTAGGCATAAACGATACCCGACTACAGTACATCATACATCCCTTTTTGCTATTCAAACTAAAAAAGCCTTTGAATGTGGATACTGGGGTCTTGGTCTTATTCATGACTGCCCCAATGAAGTGATTTGGAATCGAGCAATAGTCATACGTTCTATGTAAGATACGAAGCAGCTCCATCTAAGCACCTGTAATTTACATATGAATCCAAAAAAGAGTTTTTGTGTCAAGTCAAAGCCGGGAAAGGATTTTCAAATATTATAAAGGTCCGTTGAGCGCCTCATGGCTATGTCATAATAGATCCGAACACTTGCCCCGGATCGACTTCCAGATCATAATTGCTCTAGTAAATAACTAAACAAAATAAATAGCTGGGAGATAGGAAGGAAAGGAACTAATTATAAATAGATTTCAGAAGTTCACTAATTACTTGACTGTTGGCAGGTCTCTTTGTATGTGTTGTCCGGAAAGAGGAGGACTCAATGATTATTCGTTCGCCGGAACCAGAAGTTAAAATTTTGGTGGATAGGGATCCCGTAAAAACTTCTTTCGAGGAATGGGCCAGACCAGGTCATTTCTCAAGAACAATAGCTAAAGGCCCTGATACTACCACTTGGATCTGGAACCTACATGCCGATGCTCACGATTTCGATAGCCATACCAGTGATTTGGAGGAGATCTCCCGAAAAGTATTTAGTGCCCATTTCGGTCAACTCTCCATCATATTTCTTTGGCTGAGTGGCATGTATTTCCACGGTGCCCGTTTTTCCAATTATGAAGCATGGCTAAGCGATCCTACTCACATTAGACCCAGCGCTCAGGTGGTTTGGCCAATCGTGGGCCAAGAAATATTGAATGGTGATGTGGGTGGGGGTTTCCGAGGAATACAAATAACCTCTGGGTTTTTTCAGATTTGGAGAGCGTCCGGAATAACTAGTGAATTACAACTCTATTGTACTGCAATTGGTGCATTGGTCTTTGCGGCGTTAATGCTTTTTGCTGGTTGGTTCCATTATCACAAAGCTGCTCCAAAGTTGGCTTGGTTCCAAGATGTAGAATCCATGTTGAATCACCATTTAGCGGGGTTACTAGGACTTGGATCTCTTTCTTGGGCGGGACACCAAATACATGTCTCGTTACCAATTAACCAATTTCTAGACGCTGGAGTAGATCCTAAGGAGATCCCACTTCCCCATGAATTTATCTTGAACCGGGATCTTTTGGCTCAACTTTATCCAAGTTTTGCCGAGGGAGCAACCCCGTTTTTCACCTTGAATTGGTCAAAATATGCCGAATTTCTTACTTTTCGTGGAGGATTAGATCCAGTAACAGGGGGTCTATGGCTGACCGATATTGCACATCATCATTTAGCTATTGCAATTCTTTTCCTGATAGCCGGTCACATGTATAGGACTAACTGGGGGATTGGTCATGGCCTGAAAGATATTTTAGAGGCTCATAAAGGTCCATTTACAGGCCAGGGCCATAAAGGGCTCTATGAAATCCTAACAACGTCATGGCATGCTCAATTATCTCTAAATTTAGCTATGTTAGGCTCTTTAACCATTGTTGTAGCTCACCATATGTATGCCATGCCCCCTTATCCATATCTAGCTACTGACTACGGTACAGTACTTTCGTTGTTCACACATCACATGTGGATCGGTGGATTTCTCATAGTTGGTGCTGCTGCACATGCAGCCATTTTTATGGTAAGAGATTATGATCCAACTACTCGATACAACGATCTATTAGATCGTGTCCTTAGGCACCGCGATGCAATCATATCGCATCTCAACTGGGCATGTATATTTCTAGGCTTTCACAGTTTTGGTTTGTATATTCATAATGATACCATGAGCGCTTTAGGGCGTCCACAAGATATGTTTTCAGATACCGCTATTCAATTACAACCCGTCTTTGCTCAATGGGTACAAAACACTCACGCTTTAGCACCTGGTGCAACAGCTCCTGGTGCAACAACAAGCACCAGCTTGACTTGGGGGGGTAGTGGTTTAG
>JAJJMC010002087.1:27500-30000 GCA_023531435.1 Papaver californicum | reverse complement strand
AGGGTCCTATTCGGGATTTCAAGAGATACCGCACAGGTTTTCCTTTTTCTATTGGTTCTGATCCATGGAATTCAATATAATACCCACCCGGTTCCCGAGAGCATACCTACAAATTGAATTCCTTCATTGTGTGATACAAAATTAACTTGACCTTAACATAGTTGGCGCGCCAGAATCCTTTTCAGATTCTATTAAAACCACCTCCTTATTTTCTAGCTCCTATTTTTGGGAACCGCAATTCCTAATTGGAAACAATCTATCTATCTCACTTCCATACCGAATTTCGGATATGATATATGTTCCGGTTTCAATCCAACGAAAGAAGCTTTTATTTTAAAAAAAGAGAGATCAAAGAAAGATCTGCCCTACCCCGCTTAATAAAGAAATTAATAATATTTCTTCTCCTGTTTTTTCTTTGATGAAGGGGTCCTATCGAAGCAAGAGTAAACTCCAAAAAAGTACATTTCTAAAAAAACGAGATCTTTTATACCCGAATCCATCTTTATTACACCTCTTTGTCTTCCAAGAAATTTAGATCATAACAAACTAAATGAGTTTCGAACTTCACTTTTTTCCATTTCATTTCTACTGTTTGGGTTTGTGACCAATTGAAATGGAAGACGGGTCAGATGATACCTCATCAGCTGGTTGTATACGGAAGACGGTAGGTTATAGAAAAGAATGAAAAACGAAAAGGGATTCTTTGTTGTATCAAGAATTCCTTTTTTAATTCGTTATGGATAAAAGATCCTCCTATGTTATACTATTCAATTCTCGACAATGAATCGATCTGAAAGCTCAGATATTGTTATTCATGATATTGATCCGATTCAATATCAAATAACATTGGGATGCAATTCATTTCATTGAATTTAGAGGAGAAGATTTATCATCTCTATGGGATTAGATCCCGAGTTATTGTGAAGTAAAAAACGATGGGATTATGGAAGTAAATATTCTCGCATTTATTGCTACTGCGCTGTTCATTCTAGTTCCTACTGCTTTTTTACTTATCATCTACGTAAAAACAGTCAGTCAAAATAATTGATTCGAATGAAGCTTGACTTCTTTATTCTTATCAATGATTGAAGAAATGAAAGGTATTTTCATTCCACGTCTTAAATGAAATGGGCGGACTAGAATCAGCAGTATATGAGATCCGGTAGTATGGTAGAAAGATATCAATTTCTTTCTACCATACTTTCTATTATTGTATTGTCTCAAGTTGTACTGGTACTGTATAAAGAGGGATAGGCTTCATCTAGATTAATCTACAATATGTATCTTGTATTTTCATATATGTACATATCTATAAATTTCATATATGTGATGTACATCATGTAAATAACACCCCAATTCTAGTTCTTCCTTGCATCTATTTTTTTGTTTGATTGAAAGGTTTTTTTTCATATAGTCCATTACTGTAATTCAATATAATTTGCAAATGGAAATTTCATATTTAAAATCCCTTTACGATATATGAAAAAATGGCTACAGTTTGATTACTCAACTCAATTAGTAGTGCTTTTAGAGTCCACTTCTTCCCCATACTACAAGTGAAAGGGAAAATGTAAAGACTACCATTAAAGCGGCCCAAGCAAGACTTACTATATCCATGTGAATTATGTCCCCTATCTCTATGAATATGAAGGAATTCGTCCATTATTGATCACTAATAATAGTGGAATCTATGGTGCAGAGTCAAAAAGGGATTATGACCAAACGCTATTGATCAAACAATCCAAAAAATCCACCCACAACAAGTTCCTATATGATTTCTGGTAGAAAAGGGAAGGATTAACCACAAGCAAGATACACAGGGACTTTCTTTGTATTATCAAGGAAATCCTCTTTAATGGAAGATGTAGGAATAGTAAGGCCTATTGTTTAGTTTCTTTTGTTGACCTTCATAAGCAAAAAGCATAAAATATACAATCAAGGTAGATCACTACCTACCCCATATCTCTTCAAAAGAGGGTTTTTTCCTTTTGGTTTCCTCTCGAATCTATTGCTTCTGCTGAGCAAAAAAAGAAAGTATTTCTCGGTTTTTGTAGATGAGGCGGCACCCGGATTTGAACTGGGGTAAAAGGATTTGCAGTCCCCCGCCTTACCACTCGGCCATGCCGCCAAACGGATATAAAATAGAGGGAACGCTCTCTTCTTTATTATTTCTTGAATCTCATTGTCTTTATCCCTTTCCTAAACCTAAAAAACCCTTTTTTTTGAACCCAGTTGATTCCCTTCGATTGATTGTATGGTATCTCAAATCTCAAAATAAACAACACCTAAACACTTCCCCCTTTTTTTATCTTTCAAAAGCGAATGTGCTTTTTCAGTTACAGAATGAAAAATGCAGGGCAAATAGGAACCATTAACTATTGACTTGAATTCATGAAGAGTTCTTGGAACTCCAATTTCGTTTCCTTAACAACGGCATCAAAATGAAGTTGATACACAACTTATCAGTATCAATTCTTTTCAATAATCAATCTTTTTCAAT
>JAJJMC010002087.1:22500-25000 GCA_023531435.1 Papaver californicum | reverse complement strand
TTAGTGAACGTCTAGTATATGGCGATGTTTATACTTCTTTTCATATACGGAAATATGAAATTCAGACTCATGTGACAAGTCAAGGCCCTGAAAGGATAACTAATGAAATACCACATTTAGAAGCCCACTTACTCCGGAATTTAGATAGAAACGGAATTGTGATGTTGGGGTCTTGGGTAGAAACAGGTGATATTTTAGTAGGTAAATTAACGCCTCAGATCACGAAAGAATCATCATATGCCCCGGAAGATAGATTATTACGGGCTATACTTGGTATTCAAGTATCCACTGCAAAGGAAACTTGTCTAAAATTACCTATAGGTAGCAGAGGTCGAGTTATTGATGTGAGATGGATCCAGAAAAAGGGGGGTTCCAGTTATAATCCAGAAATGATTCGTGTATATATTTCACAGAAACGTGAAATCAAAGTAGGGGATAAAGTTGCTGGAAGGCATGGGAATAAAGGTATCATTTCCAAAATTTTGCCTAGACAAGATATGCCGTATTTACAAGACGGAACGCCTGTTGATATGGTCTTCAATCCATTAGGAGTACCTTCACGAATGAATGTAGGACAGATATTTGAATGCTCGCTCGGGTTAGCGGGGGATCTGCTAGACAGGCATTATCGAATAGCACCCTTTGATGAGAGATATGAGCAAGAGGCTTCTAGAAAACTCGTGTTTTCTGAATTATATGAAGCCGGTAAGCAAACAGCGAATCCGTGGGTATTTGAACCCGAGTATCCGGGAAAAAGCAGAATATTTGATGGAAGAACGGGAGATCCTTTTGAACAACCTGTTATAATAGGAAAGTCCTATATCCTAAAATTAATTCATCAAGTTGATGATAAAATTCATGGGCGTTCCAGCGGGCATTATGCGCTTGTTACACAACAACCCCTTAGGGGAAGGGCTAAGCAAGGGGGACAACGGGTAGGAGAAATGGAAGTTTGGGCTCTAGAGGGGTTTGGTGTTGCTCACATTTTACAAGAGATGCTTACTTATAAATCTGATCATATTAGAGCTCGTCAGGAAGTACTTGGTACTACGATCATTGGAGGAACAATACCTAAACCTGAGGATGCTCCAGAATCCTTTCGATTGCTCGTTCGAGAACTACGATCTTTGGCTCTGGAATTGAATCATTTCCTTGTATCTGAGAAGAACTTCCAGATTCAAAGGAAGGAAGCTTGATCGGAATGAATCAGAATTTTTCTTCTATGATCGACCGGTATAAACATCAACACCTTCGAATTGGATCAGTTTCTCCTGAACAAATAAGCGCTTGGGCCAAAAAAATACTACCCAATGGAGAGGTTGTTGGAGAGGTGACAAAACCTTATACTTTTCATTACAAAACCAATAAGCCGGAAAAAGATGGATTGTTTTGTGAAAGAATTTTTGGGCCTATAAAAAGTGGAATTTGTGCCTGTGGAAACTATCGAGTAATCGGAGATGAAAAAGAAGACCCGAAATTTTGTGAACAATGCGGAGTCGAGTTTGTTGATTCTCGGATACGAAGATATCAAATGGGATACATCAAACTGGCATGCCCAGTAACTCATGTGTGGTACTTGAAACGTCTTCCTAGTTATATCGCGAATCTTTTAGATAAACCTCTTAAAGAATTAGAAGGCCTAGTATACTGCGATGTGTGATTTGATCAAAATTCTTATTTTACAGATTGGGACTAAGAAACTGTCATCCCATTCACTCCGATTGGGATGCCCTGACTCTGACATGTCTCGTGGTAGGAGTAACATGAAGCTCAGAATTATGGATGTATTTAATACTCCAAAAAAGGGAATTGATCTATGGTCGATTCCGTAACAGAAAAATAGGAATTGCTAGTTGTACCTCGTGAAAAAGACTTCTTTCGTGGAATTAGCCATTCCATTTGTTTTAGAAAGAAATTATGTTCTAGTAAGCAAATATGACATGGTTACAAGGGCCTATTCATCGCGTATAGGCTTTAAGGGCATCATGTCATAACCGTCGAGGTTAAGTAGGGGCCTAAAAGATCGAATGGAATGATACATAGACAAGTAAATCCCTTATGAGTTCCAAGGTATTCTTTTAAAAGGGATTTGGTATTCGAAGGGAGGTAGACTACTCAAGAATTTCACATTTCATTTCATTGAAATGTTGGTTGGTCCTGATTGGGAACTTGAGTAAGGAGTAGATCGTTGGGGGTTTTCTAAAAAAAAATTTTAAACGAGAACCCCTTATTTGATGTAACTACTTGAGCCGGATGAGAGGAAACCCTCGCGTCCGATTTTTAAGGGGGGAAATCCTATACTATAAGGAACCTATCCCAATTTTTCTTTTGCTAGGACCGTAGCTAAAAAACCTACTTTCTTACGATTACGAGGTTCATTCGAATATGAAATCCAATCTTGGAAATACAGCATCCCACTTTTTTTTACTACTCAAGGCTTCGATACATTTCGAAATCGAGAAATCTCTACTGGAGCAAGTGCTATCAGAGAACAATTAGC
>JAJJMC010002087.1:12500-17500 GCA_023531435.1 Papaver californicum | reverse complement strand
AATCGAGATCAGGTGATATAACGCAGGGTCTTCCAAAAGTGGAACAGGTTTTAGAAGTGCGCTCGCTTGATTCAATATCAATGAACCTAGAAAAAAGGGTTGAAGGTTGGAACGAACGTATAACAAGAATTCTTGGAATTCCTTGGGGGTTTTTGATTGGCGCAGAGTTAACCATAGCACAAAGTCGTATCTCTTTGGTTAATAAGATTCAAAAAGTTTATCGATCCCAGGGGGTGCAAATCCACAATAGGCATATCGAGATTATTGTGCGTCAAATAACATCAAAAGTTTTGGTTTCGGAAGATGGAATGTCTAATGTTTTTTCACCCGGAGAACTTATTGGATTGTTGCGAGCGGAACGAACGGGACGAGCTTTGGAAGAAGCGATCTGTTATAGAGCCGTCTTATTGGGAATAACGAGGGCGTCTCTGAATACTCAAAGTTTCATATCCGAGGCGAGTTTTCAAGAAACTGCTCGAGTTTTAGCAAAAGCCGCTCTACGAGGTCGTATCGATTGGTTGAAAGGTCTGAAAGAGAACGTTGTTCTGGGGGGGATGATACCTGTTGGTACCGGATTCAAAGGATTAGTGTATCATTCAAGGCAACACAGCAATATCCCTTTTGAACTAAAAAAGAATAACCTATTCCGAGGGGGGTTTAGAGATATTTTGTTCCAACACAAAGAATTATTTGATTCTTACATCCCAAAGAATATCCACGATCCATCAGAACAATTATTTACGGGATTTAATGATTCCTAAGAGCGGATTAATCCTTTTAACTTAACTTTAAACTATCTGGTCTAAAGATAATAGTGAATAGAAAGGAATTTATGGCTTGGCCCGTGTATCAACGGCCAATCTCTGGTAAAAGGTTCCATCGGAACAATTCTTTATTTAGTATTTAGGGTATCTCATCTCTGAAAAAAAAGGGAAGCGTGGGGAGAAATGACAAAAAGATATTGGAACATTAATTTGGAAGAGATGATGGAAGCAGGAGTTCATTTTGGTCATGGTACTAGGAAATGGAATCCTAGAATGGCACCTTACATCTCTGCAAAGCGTAAAGGTATTCATATTACAAATCTTACTAGAACTGCTCGCTTTTTATCAGAAGCTTGTGATTTAGTTTTTGATGCAGCAAGTAAAGGAAAGCAATTCTTAATAGTTGGTACTAAAAATAAAGCAGTTGATTCAGTAGCATCGGCTGCAATAAGGGCTCGGTGTCATTATGTTAATAAAAAATGGCTCGGTGGCATGTCAACGAATTGGTCCACTACAGAAACGAGACTTCATAAGTTCAGGGATTTGAGAGCGGAACAAAAGAAGGGAAGACTCAACCGCCTTCCGAAACGAGATGCAGCAATGTTGAAGAGACAATTATATCACTTGCAAACATATCTGGGTGGGATCAAATATATGACGGGGTTACCTGATATTGTAATCATCGTTGATCAGCAAGAAGAATATACGGCTCTTCGAGAATGTGTAACTTTGGGAATTCCAACGATTTGTTTAATCGATACAAATTGTGACCCGGATCTCGCAGATATTTCGATTCCAGCCAATGATGACGCTATAGCTTCAATCCGATTAATCCTTAACAAATTAGTATTCGCCATTTGTGAGGGCCGTTCTAGCTATATCCCAAATCGTTGATTAATAATAAGATAAGTCAATTACTTCGAGAACTCCATAGATTTTTTGAATCGGTTACTATATTCTGAATACCAAAAAAGAGATAAAAAAGCTGGGGATATTATGTGATTACTTGATATCCGAAAAATATGATTCAAGTAGACGAGTTGAGAAAGAGATAGTGGAATCAAAATAATTCCTTTTTTAGTTCTATTTCTGCCAGAGGACAATATGAATGTGCTACCATGTTCCGTCAACACATTAAAAGGGCTATACGATATATCCGGTGTGGAAGTAGGCCAACATTTCTATTGGCAAATAGGTGGTTTCCAAGTCCATGCCCAAGTCCTTATTACGTCATGGGTCGTAATTGCTATCTTATTAGGTTCAGCTGCTATAGCTGTTCGGAACCCACAAACTATTCCGACCAATGGTCAGAATTTCTTCGAATATGTCCTTGAATTCATTCGAGACTTGAGCAAAACTCAGATTGGAGAAGAGTATGGTCCTTGGGTTCCCTTTATTGGAACTATGTTCCTATTTATTTTTGTTTCTAACTGGTCAGGGGCTCTTTTACCTCGGAAAATAATACAGTTACCTCATGGGGAGTTAGCCGCACCTACGAATGATATAAATACTACCGTTGCTTTAGCTTTACTCACGTCCGTGGCATATTTCTATGCGGGTCTTACCAAAAAAGGGTTGGGTTATTTCGGTAAATACATTCAACCAACTCCAATCCTTTTACCAATTAACATCCTAGAAGATTTCACAAAACCCTTATCACTAAGTTTTCGGCTTTTCGGGAATATATTGGCTGATGAATTAGTAGTTGTTGTTCTTGTTTCTTTAGTACCTTCAGTGGTTCCTATACCTGTCATGTTTCTTGGATTATTTACAAGCGGGATTCAAGCTCTTATTTTTGCAACTTTAGCCGCGGCTTATATAGGCGAATCCATGGAGGGTCATCATTAACTAGCTTTTCTGATTGATATTCGGGAATTTAAAATAAAGGAAAGAGATCTAAAAGATCTTTTTCCTAAGATTCTTGGCCGATTGATGTCATACCCCCACTTCTATTTGTTCATTCAATTACAATATTAGAATTATATTAGGGTTCATAATTTGAATCCAAATTGTTATGCTATCTAACTTTGATTGTGATTAAACAAAAAACGATGTTTCTATAGAACGATGGATTGGCATTTAAATTTTTTTAATTCAAGGATTGTCCAAAATTCGAATTAATTCCATGCAATTTCATCAACCAAATCCTGATATTGTATTGATATGTAATGATTCGGGCTAATGATAATGAACCAACCAACCCGCCCATTTGGATTCATACGGGATAATGATAACTAAAGGGCAAAGAGGAAGTGACAAATGGGCTTCATAAAAAATAGGTTAGGGGATCGACTTAGGTATATGTAATGGCTATAAACCTATTGTTGTGTATGTTTTTTCTAGAATTCGAATGCATATAGGATGAGAATTCAATAGTTGGTTTACACTATGGAAGAAACATATGTATATGTGATATTAGATATTGACTAGTTATATATGAACTATCCATAGATCTTATTTCCTTTACGATCCCACTCTGAATTTCGATGAGGATTCCAATAGAAGTCCTTCCATTTCGTCTGTGACGAATGAATAAACACATGAAACCAAGAGCATATAGTATAGAAGAGAAAAATAACGAAGAATTGAAAGAATGCTTTGGAACTAAGAAATGGAAGAGCTTTATGGATTGCTAATTGATAAAGACTCGATGGATGGGAACTAAAAACGAGAAATCGAAGTAGTTCTGACGATTCAATAATATAATTACTTCAATTGGATATATGTTAGTAATGGAATCATAAGGCATTATTTATTGGTTGATTGTATCATTAACCATTTATTTATTTTGGTGCGAGGAGCTTACCATGAATCCACTGATTTCTGCCGCTTCCGTTATTGCTGCTGGATTGGCCGTAGGGCTTGCTTCTATTGGACCTGGAGTTGGTCAAGGTACTGCTGCGGGACAAGCCGTAGAAGGTATTGCGAGACAACCAGAGGCGGAGGGTAAAATACGAGGTACTTTATTGCTGAGTCTGGCTTTTATGGAAGCTTTAACAATTTATGGCTTGGTTGTGGCATTAGCACTTTTATTTGCGAATCCTTTTGTTTAATCCTAAGAATTTGAAAGTTTTTTTCTCCATTTTATTGCCCTGGATTTCCTACCTGCTTTTTTGAATTCTATCAAGATTTTACTCTTACAATCACTTTTTTTTGAGACAATATCCGTGGGAAGGACTGATTTGAGGATGAGGAATTAGCAGACCTACTCGCTTTCTTCCTTCCCGTTCTTAGTCCAACGAAACCCTTTTTTTTTAGAAAGCGTTGCAAAAGATGAGGTATTTCACGACTGACATGAGATCTGGACCTAATTCTAATAAGTGTGTTTTTGAGTGGGAACCTCAAATGAAATAAAAAAAATGCAAAATGGAATAATAAAATCTATGTAAAAAAAAAGGAAATCAAAAATTAATCAAACAATAAAAAAAGGGACGAATTGATACAAACTCTGTTTTATTTTGTTAGTCCTATCTATAAGAGGAGATCATATGAAAAATGTAACCGATTCTTTCGTTTCTTTGGGTCACTGGCCATCCGCCGGGAGTTTCGGGTTTAATACCGATATTTTAGCAACAAATCCAATAAATCTAAGTGTAGTACTTGGCGTATTGATCTTTTTTGGAAAGGGAGTGTGTGCGGGTTGTTTATTTCAAGAATAGGCTGGATCTAACCAGCTGCACTTTCTTTTTTCTTTAGAACTAAACTAAGTAAATGAAGGGTGCACGATCTCGCGAATTACTTCTGAAAAAGTAAAGAAATCATATGTAAGAACCATAGCATTTCGCGACTCATTGGTAAAGTAAATACACTTTGATTCTCTATCAACCAATAATGTGGAACTATTAACATGGTTAAAGCTAAACCGTTTGAAGTCTAGGCGCTACATGGTACTCTTTCTACCACTATGTTAGTATGGAAATGGTTTCAAAAAAAGTTGGCAATTTATTCGATATAGAACACTCATATCGATAAAACGATTTGAACCTGTTACTGGAAAAAGGAAGGATCCCTTTTTTCAATGCCGAATCGACGACCTATGTATTAAAGTAAGAAGCATTTTTTGGATTTTCAGAAAAAAATATAAACAACTTTGCCGATAATTACAGATTTTTGTCTGGTCGGAAGAGTCCTCCAAATATTATGGTCGTGGATCAATGATCCGTTTTGATATTTTGGAATACGAACAGAGAAGAGAGGATAGGCTCATTACATAAAAAATATGGAATCCCCTATAAG
>JAJJMC010002087.1:2500-10000 GCA_023531435.1 Papaver californicum | reverse complement strand
CTAATTCAAAACCGAACATGAAACTTTGGTTTCATTCGGCTCCTTTATGGAAAATGGATAGATTCCAAAATCTAAGTTGTAAAAAAAATTTTGACCCATAACACCTATGTTAGCTTTTTTGTCTGAATGCATTCAAAACAACTCGCTTTATAGATGATCCCTCTAGAAGGGGGTAATTCTAACAAATACTTCTAGTTATTTCGTTCTCTATTTCTACTGTGCGAATCCTGAGGAAAAGAGTTGTGTTTCCACCGAGCTGAAACAATATGTTGATGGCCCTAGTAAAACAAAGTCATCATTTAATAGCTATTTCGCTTCAATTTCCCTTCTACAAAGAAAAAAAGGAAGATCTAGTTACGATTGAAATACACTTTTTTCTTCATCCATGGACCCTTTATTCATACTCATTTAATTGGAAGTTTTGATCCAACTAAAAAAAATTATGCTTCGCAATTCCATAATCCAATTTTCCATTTTAAATTGACCCTTGGATACAAATCACGAGAATGTATATTCTTCCTCAAATCTGTCATTGAGAGGTAAAGGATAAAATCCTTTTAAGAAAGAAAGTTTTTGATCGGAATACAAATTAACCGAAAGACCCCTTAACTATTTAAGGGATTAATAGAACGAATCACACTTTTACCACTAAACTATACCCGCTACAATTGATTATTGTATATGAATGGAATCTTTGTCGAACAAGGGAATCCTACATAATCAAGATAGGATCAGAATAGAATTATTAAATTGGAGCGTTGACGCTTTTTGTCGGGAGAACTTGATGAGGTAGGAAAAGAAGTCTTATTAAACAAAAGGGTTATATCTTTTTATTTTGCTGGGCTGGGGGGTTCTTTAAAGAAAGAGCCACTGAAGTCACAAAAAATTGTGTAAGAATCCGTAGCTCCGTTTTTTCAACCCTCCAATCCTTTAGAAGAAAATACAAAATTTTCTCAAAAAAGAGAGAAAGTTTGACTCTTTCATTTTTTGAAAATACCCTTTCCCTATTTATTTTATTCATATTCCGCCGGTAAATTTTAGGAATTCGAGCCAATCAACTGGATCTAGTATAAAAACCCGGAGTCTTTTTTATGGACTCAACTCAAGTCTTCAAATAAAGACTGCCCTTGAAGAAATAACGAAATTAGAGTTATAATATTAAGAAATAGGATAGGTCCCTCTTTTTCCAAATTGATAAAAAAAGCAAAGACACTTCTATCCTATACCATAAGATTGGAAATAGTCTTACGTGTTCCTGTCGTTGTTGTTTCAATAACAAGTATTTTTGTTTTCAAATCAGAGAAATGAGTTGATCCATCATTCATTGCGTTGGAATAAAGTAAGAAATGGCCCGGCTAGGTACTGACCAGGCCGGGGAATAAAAGGAGCTTTCGGCTAAAAAAGGGGGGATATTTTTTTTCTTTCTATGGAAGATATACCCATTATCGAAATGAAATTCGAGTTGGATTGCTAATCCAATTTGTATCTATCTTATCTATCTATAGAATAAAGTGAAAGAAAAAATAAAGACTTTTTGGCTTCAAGCGTAACCGTAACATAGTAATTTTTTCAATTTGGAGAGATGGCTAAGTGGACTAAAGCGGCGGATTGCTAATCCGTTGTACGATTTATTTGTACCGAGGGTTCGAATCCCTCTCTTTCCGTTTCCTCCGATGACTTTCTTTTTTTTGCATTCAAAAAAAGATCGAGACCTTTTCATTGCATTTTATCTTATTTTCTCATAGTTAAATGTCTGGAATAAAAAAAAAAAGAAAATGAATAAACCAACAAGCAAGAAAAAAGCTTTTTCCTCTTTTTTATTCCTCACGTCCAGGATTACGTCCTGGATCATTAGATAGGAATCCGAAGATAAAAAGAGAAACAAAGAATATCACTACTGTGTAAACAAAGAGTTTGAGAGTAAGCATTACACAATCTCCAAGATCATTTTTGTAAAAAAAGGGAATAGACTATCCTTTTTTATACCACATATCCTCTTTTTACACCAAGAAACGAAGTAGTTTCTCGAAAAGAAAGTAATTTTTCGAAATTCGTTTGTAATAAGATTCTTTCGTTACGGAAACGCTTTTTTATGACACAATTCTATATTATATTGTGGGGGACCCTAAATTGAATAGGGCCCTTGAAGTAGAAGGTCAAGTTGGGGAGGTGATCAAGATTTCTCGCAATTATCCAAGAATTCAAATGTTTGGATCGAGGGTTCAGAATATAAGACTTAGCTGATCTTATTAATTGTTAGACTCTTTTTTTATCAAAAAATCATACATGTTTGTAGGACAGTAGTAAAAAAATATCATCGAAAACTTACAGCAGCTTGCCAAACAAGGGCTAAGAGAAGAAAGAGCACAGGTATTACTGGCATAACATCTACAATTGGATTAAAAAAAGCATAAGCCTCGGGCAATTTGGCGAAGAAAAAACTACTCGAATGAAGGGCAGAATTAAGACAGATACAGATCAAACTAAAGATATTAAGCATAACAAACATTTCCTTCTTGGAGATAATTGTATTTTGATTGAGTCATTGATATTAAGGAAAAAAAGGAAGAAAGTAAGGTAGATTCAAATTCTTCTTTTTTTTTACTTGCTCAATCACAAATCCTTCAATTCTCAACCGAGAACAGAAGGAGTCATACTTTCATACAATATCTTAATTGAATTCTATGTAATGATCAATAAATTAAGTTAAATTCTACAACTATATGCATTAAATCCTAGCAACAATCTACTCTATTCCATAGAGATTTGGGTGGGAATTGACGAATAAACAATACGGATATTAGTGTTTATTGGTGTCAAATATAAATATAAATGGGGCGTGGCCAAGCGGTAAGGCAACGGGTTTTGGTCCCGCGACTCGGAGGTTCGAATCCTTCCGTCCCAGAGCAGTCCAATTAGGTTCAAAGTGTAATGTTGAATAAAATCGAATCTTTTTTTCTGAGTTCTACTGATTCTTTTCTGAATCATATCTTACCCTTTTTCTCGCAAAACAACCCAGGGCAAATGACATGCCGATAGAGCGAGATCTATTTCCTATCCTACCTGGCCAGGAAATAGCTCAATAGTTGAATTCAAAAATGAGATGGGCTCTTCCGCGTCTGCCTGTTCCATCGATATTCCTAGTTGCTTAGAAAGACTTTATGGTCTATATCCATAAAAAAAAAAAGAACGCATTCAAAGTGAAAATGCGAAAAAGCTCTACCTTACCCCCCTATCACTAAAGTAAATAGTGGAGTCCAGTTATTAGTTATTAATTCTCTGTGGATCTTGGAAGTCTAAACTAAACAAGAAGGGGCTCTTGGGACTAATTGAATTTTCATTCCATCACCGAGATAATGATTCATTCAAAATAGATGGGTGATTGAGTCGGAAATGAGATATCTATTAAACCTTTTTAACTACAGGCTATGATCTGATTACTAAATCCTTTAATTGATTTCACGATCAAATAATCAAAATTCTATTGAAATAGAAAATTTGAAAAACGAAACGCTTTTCATGATGTTTTATCAATCTTTGGTTCTCGAAGAGATGTGAGATTTGTTAACTTTAATTCTATCAACTCATTTCTGGCCTTTCCAGTTCATTGGACTCGTTTCTTTGGTTAATACTTAATATTCATTTTGTTCCGGTATTAGAAATATAATGAAAGACCCTTCTTTTTTTTAGTTAGGTGTTTTGTTTTTAGCTTAGTTGTTCGAGAAAGGTTGAATCTTTCATGATTGATGGTCTTGAACAATCTGTTCTGTTGAAGATGCAGATTAAAGAAAAGCGTTTTTTTCTTCATTTTCTTTATTAATTCTTTTGCTCATAGAATAAAAGATAGGGTTAATTAAATTGAATCCTTTGCGGAGACTTCTCCAGAAAAAAGGACCTTTCCATATAGAAAAAGAAAGTATGAAAGTATAGATTACTATGTACCGATTGAACTAATGACTATTCATGATTCCATATTGAATCAATTCCATACCGGCTCCAAACTAGAGGAAAGTTATGGTAAAACTTCGTTTAAAACGATGTGGTAGAAAGCAACGTGCGACTTGAAGGACATGATCGGTTGTGGATTCTTACATCCACCATTTTATATAGGAATGAAGGTGCTCTTGGCTCGACATAGTTTGTTCTGTTCCACTAGAACAATCCCTTTTTGCTGGGTTGTAAATAGTACATGATGGAGCTCGAGTAGAAAGTATTGATTCATTTCTCAGGGGCAAGGGTCTAGGGTTAGTGTCAATCAATAAGTCGGAACAACTTCGTAAGTATATCTTCAATATAGAAATAGAAAGGATCCAATTCGAGCAAACGTTTCAAAAAAAGGAAATTCTTTTCTTGGAATTGTCAAAAAACGAAACTATTTTGATCAAAACAAAAGTGTATCGCATGGGAATCAATCCTTCATCTGATTCTTCGATAGAAAGAAATCACAAAAGGTATGTTGCTGCCGTTTTGAAAGATTAAATATCACCGAAGTAATGTCTAAACCCAATGATTCAAAGCAACGATAAAGGATCCCGGAACAAGAAAACACCATTTTCTGTTGTCTCAACAATAGGTTCGGTCAGGGCGAGGAATAAAAAATGGACTCTAAACAAGACAAAGCAAGGGGGTTAGAGACAGCTCAATAAATAAAATGCCTAAGCTTAAGGATTTTCCTTTGAGCTCTTTGATAATTATACAACTTGAGTTATGAGTACGAATGTTTTTTCTTTTCTGCGGGAAGGAAGAAAAAAAGGAATTCAAAAAAAGTCTAATGGATTTTATTATTTTCTCAATCTATTTGGAACTATATACATAAATTCAAATCATTCTTTCTCGAGCCGTACGAGGAGAAAACCTCCTATACGTTTCTAGGGGGGGCGTTGTTCATCTACATCTATCCCAATGAGCCATCTATCGAATCGTTGCAATTGATGTTCGATCCCGAAGAGAAGGAAGAGATCTTCGAAAAGTGGGTTTTTACGATCCGATAAAGAATCAAACTTATTCAAACGTTCCCGCTATTCTCTATTTCCTTGAAAAAGGCGCTCAACCCACAGGAACCGTTCATGATATTTCAAAGAAGGCAGAGGTGTTTAAGGAACTTCTTCCCGGTAATCAAACGAACTTTAAATAATGAACAAAGATAAAGAAAGTGAGGGTTCCATAATGTGAACTTCCTGGAATTTCTTCTTTTTTCACTCTTTTTTTTTTGTTCTATTTATACGAATTTACTATTAGATTGCTTTCATATAATCCCATATTATCGATTCTCGAATATTATCGATTCTCGAAATAATGAAATATTTTTTCTTGATATGGTTTGGTTTTTGTTAGGATGACACCAAGAAAAGGGGGTTAAGCTTGCTTATTGTCCCTTTTGTTATATTCGGGTTTTGTCTTTTTTTCTTTATGTTTTCAACGTTCATATTGACAATAGTGTATTGAACAAATATAATTGGATCGTGGATAAATGGATCTATTTATCCACGTCCCATAAGTTTTGTTTTTTACTTCAAAAAAAGTGCTCGTTAGATTTGCTGTAACACAAGAGGACCCTTTTTTATGAAAAAATAGACAAATAAAGGAGAATCTCTCTTTTTTTATCTGGGAATTTCTTCTATTTTCATATGATTTGTTCATTTTTATATTCCGAATCGGTCCTAAAAACCTTTTGTCGATTTGTTGCTAGTTTAATCCTTTGATGTGGCCGTTCAATCTAATCTATTTCTTTTTTTATTTCGATCATATCTACACACCATAATTACATTATTTGGGTTGCTAACTCAACGGTAGAGTACTCGGCTTTTAAGTGCGGCTAGATTCTTTTACACATTTGGATGAAGCAACGGATTCGTCCATACCATTGGTAAAGTTTGTAAGACCACGACTGATCCTGAAAGGGAATGAATGGAAAAAATAGCATGTCGTATCAATGCAAAACTCTGAGAATTCTTCATCCTTACCAGATCGGTACAAAATATTGTTTGAATTCTTGGAGCGTGACAAAAGAAATTCACGGATGGGTCGAGTGAATAAATGGATAGAGCCATACGGCTCCAATTATAGGTAAATAAAAAGCAACGGGCTTTTGTTCTTAATTTGAATGATTACCCGATCTAATTATACGTTAAAAATATATTAGTGCCTAACGCGGTAAAAGGTTCTCCTATAAGTGGATTATCTATTTTTTTATAAATCCTAACTATTCACTATATCTTCATTATAGTATGGAGGGGAGACGAATGTGTAGAAGAAGGGGTATATTGATAAAGATTCATTTTTTCCAAAATCAAAAGAGCGATCGGGTTGCAAAAATAAAGGATTTCTAACCATTATCAATTGGATTAAAAAAGGGAGGATCCGTTGATTAGCCTATCTGTATCCGAGGTGTCTAGTCTTTTATTACTATATACCTTGTTTTGACTGTATCGCACTATGTATCATTTGTGAACCCAAGAAATCCTTTGCCTTTGTTTCAAATCGAATTTCAAATGAAGGAATTAGAAGCATATTCCAAAATAGATAGATCTCGGCAACAAGACTTCCTATATCCACTTCTATTTCAGGAGTATATTTATGCACTTGCTCATGATCATGGTTTAAATGGATCAATTCTTTATGAATCCGTGAAAAATGTAGGTTATGATAATAAATCCAGTTCACTGCTTGTGAAACGTTTAATTACTCAAATGTATCAACAGAAACATTTTCCTTTTTTGAGTTCGACAAATGTTTCTAAACAAAAAAATTTTGTTGCGCACAACCCAAATGTTTATTATCAAATGATATCCGAGGGGCTTGCAGTCATAGTAGAAATTCCATTTTCACTACGATTAGTATCTTTTCTAGAAGGAAAGGATAGAAAATCTCAAAATTTACGATCAATTCATTCAATATTTCCTTTTTTAGAGGATAAATTATCACATTTAACTCATGTGTCAGATATACTAATACCCTACCCTGTCCATCTGGAAATCTTGGTTCGAATCCTACGCTCTTGGATACAAGATGTCCCCTCTTTGCATTTATTGCGATTCTTTCTCCATGAGTATCGTAATTGCTATAGTCTTATTACTAAAAAAAAAGAAATTTCCTTTTTTTCAAAGGGGAATCAACGCTTTTTCTTCTTCCTATATAATTCTCATGTATATGAATGCGAATCCATATTCTTTTTTCTCCGTAAACAATCTTTTCGTTTACGATCAACATCTTTTAGAATCCTTCTTGAGCGAATAAATTTCTATGGAAAAATGGAGCATCCTGTAGTAGTGTTTAGTAATTATTTTCAGACCTTCCTATGGTTCTTCAAGGATCCTTTTATGCATTATGTCAGATATCAAGGAAAATCCATTCTGGCTTCAAAGGGAAGTCCTCTTTTGATGAAAAAATGGAAATGTAATCTTGTAAATTTATGGCAATGTCATTTTTTCTTGTGGTCTCAACCAGATAGAATTAAGATAAATAAATTATCCAATCATTCCCTCGAGCTTTTGAGCTATC
>JAJJMC010002059.1:9589-23974 GCA_023531435.1 Papaver californicum | reverse complement strand
TTGGAAGCCCTCGGCCAAACGAGTATTTTACAGAGAGTCGACAAGGAATTCCATTAATAACTGGCCGTTTTGATCCTTTGGCACAACTCGATGAATTTAGTAGATCCTTTTAGGAGGCCCCAATGACTATAGATCGAACCTATCCAATTTTTACAGTGCGATGGTTAGCTATTCACGGACTAGCTGTACCTACCGTTTCTTTTTTGGGGTCAATATCAGCAATGCAGTTCATCCAACGATAAACCTAACCCGAATTGAATTATAGAGCTATGACACAATCAAACCCGAACGAACAAAATGTTGAATTGAATCGTACCAGTCTTTACTGGGGGTTATTACTCATTTTTGTACTTGCTGTTTTATTTTCCAATTATTTCTTCAATTAAGAAAAAGGGAGAGAATAGTGCGAATTCTCTATATCCCACTCGGAAGGATCTCATCTCAAAATTATCCATGGCTGTTTATGTCTCTAGCATGACCACTTGATGAAATGTGGAGGGAAGTGGGGTAAATGGCCGATACTACTGGAAGGATTCCTCTTTGGTTGATAGGTACTGTAGCCGGTATTCCTGTGATCGGTTCAATAGGTGTTTTCTTTTACGGTTCATATTCCGGGTTGGGCTCATCCCTGTAATAATAATATGAACTGAGTTGTAGACAGGAAAAAGTAAGAGCTCAACGGGACCTTACCCCTTTTGTTTAATTTGAGGGGTAAGGTCCCGTTGAGCTCTTACTTTTTCAACGAAATTTTTTTTCATTCCATAAAAAAAGTTTGCAGATAATCCAGTTAATACAAGCACACTATTCTATTCGTAAAAAAAAAGTGGGCCTTTTGCTCCGATGTTTCAAATAGCTCTTTTTTAAGATGATGCTTGCTTTTGGAGAATTAACTCTATTGATTGGATTCATAATACCTGTTCCTACATAGTAGGTATTCGTCCGAAATCGAAAAAAAGGGCGGGAATTAATCTATTTTCTGAATGACATACATAATGTGGATTCCTGTATATGAGACATCATCCAAAGAATTTCTATACTAATAGAAGCTTACTCCATTTATTTTATTATCTCATCAAAGTTTTCCTTTTTTTTTTTAGTTCATCGAAGAAGTTCGAGTTACTCAACGAGCGAATCCACCCCCCTTTTTTATTGTCCACTACTTTTTATAAATCCAAAGAGGCGAGGTTCCGATAAACCTAAAAAAAGGGAATAGTACTTTTTAGGCGTAAGGGGATTAAGAATCATTATCTTTTGACACAAGAAAAGAAAAATTTACCCTTTTCTTGTGTCGAAGATTAGAAAGAGAAAAAATCCCTCCTATAATAGGTTGTTCCTTTCATTTATTCCTTGCTTTATATTCTCCTACCACTTATGTCGATTATCTACTCCTATTCGAATTTGATTCCCTTTTTCTATATAGAATAGGATACTTTTGATTTCATGTATTTCGTGGCATTTCAAATTTGACAATAGTGAGATAGTAACGCCACTCCTTTTTGGATTGAAAAAGGGAGTTGGATTCACGTCAAATAACGCGTTCTTCACAATATAATACTAGTCTATTACTAGCAGTAAAAGTCAAAGCTAAGTACTTTCCAATATCTTGTATAAAAACAAACAGTAGCAACAAAGCAAGTAAACTAAATCCTATTTTTAACCATACATAATTACATCGATCAAGAAGAATTTGGTTTTTATGAACTTTATGTTAATAAATCCGTGGACCTAAAAATTCATTTCAGACAATTGAACCTTCTCGAATTGTTTCTTTTTCAAAACCAAAAATATTTGTGCCAGAATAACAGATGCCAAGAAGAACAAAAGGCCTTGGACACGTGATGGATCTTGAAGTACTATTTCTGCGTCTCCCTGACCAAATCCACCCACGTTGGGATTACTTGTTAGTGGTTGATCAAGCTTGATAGATTCGCCTTCTGACACAAGAAGTTCCGGTCCTCGAGGTATAATATCGACCACTTGGTGACCGTCTGACGTATCTGCTATGCTTATTTCATATCCCCCTTTTTCTTTACGTACAATTTTACTTACTATACCTGCTGATGTAGCATTATAGACTGTATTGTTACTCTTACTCCCATCGGGATAAATCTGACCCCTACCTCTGTTCCCACCTACATATATAGGATATTTTAAGAAGTGAACGTCTTTGTTAATAGCGGGGTCTGGGGAAAGAATTGGAAAGGTGATTTCACTATATTTCTGACCTGGAACAGGACCTATCACAAGAATATTTTTTTTTGTGGGACGATAACTCTGAAAAGAAAGATTGCCCATCTTTTCTTTCATTTCGGGAGAAATACGATCGGGGGGGGCTAATTCGAATCCCTCAGGCAAAATAAGAACAGCCCCTACATTCAAAGCCCCCTTTTTCCCATTAGCAAGAACCTGTTTCAGTTGCATATCATAAGGGATTCTTACAACTGCTTCAAATACAGTATCAGGAAGTATCGCTTGTGGAACCTCAATATCCACAGGCTTATTAGCTAAATGGCAATTGGCACAGACAATACGCCCAGTCGCCTCTCGTGGATTTTCATAACCTTGCTGCGCAAAAATGGGATATGCATATGAAGTAGATGGCCAAGTTATTACATATAGCATGATCGATACAGAAATGGATCGAGCCATCTGCTCCTTTATCCGAGAAAAGATATTTCTTTTTTGCATGGTCCAATCGTTGATCCCGAGAATTTCTACAATAAATTAGGTAGGTTACTAGTATAGTTCCCTATCCACGATTCTGCTATTGTAATGGAATAATTTTACTGGAATGGAATACAGGAAGAATCTCTGGGATGGGTATAAATAGAAAAGGTAAGTAAGATTTGGAATGCTTTGTTTATGTATGTACAAACAAAGTAACAAACATTATGATTTGATTAATATCGGTGAATCAGCCTTTAGTCATTCATTGAATGATAAATCACTACAAGTGACGGAGATACGCGATTTAAATAACGGAAAATCCAATATTTTAAAAGTGTATCTAGAATTACTGGGAAAGTGGAAACAAGACCAGATATAATTTGATCATTATGATAAAATCCAAACTCCTTGGAGATAGAGCCAATCATTAGTTCCCAACCATGAGGCGAATGGAATCCGATACATAAATCAGTTAATAAAAGAATAGAAAAAGCTTTTATTGTGTCACTTAAGTTATAGAGGAATTCTTTCACCCAAGAATTAAGAACGAGAAGTTCTTCATTACCTAGAATAGAATAACCACTTAGAATAGCGAAACAGATTATATTTGTCGAGAAGTGCAAAATGCTATGAATATGACCCTCATTGTGCATCTTGACCAATTGTAGCGTTTCCTTGTGGATTTCTATACGTAGTTTTTGTATATGTGTCTCCGGGTACTCCTTTATCATTTCGTCCAAAAAGAAAAGTTCTTCTAATTCTATGAATTTTTCTAGAAGATTCTTTTCTTTAATATCAGTCAAAAACATTTCGGATTGCCTAGTATTCCACCAATTTGTAACCCAGGATTCCATATTTTTATTAAATGAGAGAGAAACCCACCAGGGTAAAAATATAATAGATGCAAGATATGTGAGGGTAGTGAATGTTTTCTTTTGTGGCATTTTTAATCTGTAAATTACTAATGAAACTACCTCTTTCGTCGACTCTATCCGATCGAATATTTCTATGAAGCATGAGTTCGATAACAAGGTATCGAACCTATGGATCTACGCCTCCTTTTTTTTTTAGTTAGTCCTTGGATCAAGAAAGAACATAGAAATAAGAGTAAGGGTTTGCTTCGCTTCGAATGAAGAAAAAAGTTTCCGGGTCTTTCAATTAGTCAAATTAGAAACATTAGTCAAATTAGAAACAATTGCATCTTTTCGATTAATGTCCGAAAGAGCCGCCTTTGTTAGATCAATTATTGCGAAGGGCTACCTACAGCCCAGGAATAATGGAGGGAAATTTTGAAAAATATTGAGATAATGGTGAAATCAAAAATGAGTGGCAAAACCTGAGAAAGTTTGGATATTTATAGTTATTAAGGGATCTAATCATTGATGATCAAGCAGGAAAAAGGCGTAGAAAAAGAAAAATCGCTTGACAAAAAAAAAGAGGAGTTATTTACAATATAGAATCCATCTGTATCTAACGTAACAATTCAAAATAGTAGACCCCCAAAAAAGAAAAATTATAGTCTGAAAGAATTGCGTTTTTTTTGTTTCCACAAAAAAAGTTTCGTTTTCTGTTTATTCCATATACATCCACTTTTGCTCGAATGAACGTTCTGAAAAAACTTAAGTTAAGTTCTATAAAATGAAGATTCATTAGTTCTGTTTCTTTCCCCATGCTAACAAAACATTAATTCTTCGCAGTTCATTTCAAAATACTTCAATTGGTACGCGCAAGAAATAGGCCAATTCCGCCGCTTTTTGTTCAATTTCTCGTGGAGTCAGGTTCTCATCAGTACGAGTCAAGGGAATGGCTCCCTGACCTCTGATTTCCATATAAAGGACACGACGCGGAAAAAGACCCTCTTTAATTTCGATTCTAATCGACTGGACATCTCTCATAAGGAATCGAAGGAAGATACGACGATTTATTCCAGGAAATCCCCAACGAAAAATACACACTATTCCTTCTTTTCGATCGAATCGGTCATAACCACTACCTACATTCCACGAAATTGTGCACCACAAATAGGAGCTAATGAACAGACCCGCGATCCCATAGAAAGACATAACGATGCCTTGTGGAAAAAAGAGGATTTCCTGAGACGGGAATAAGGATATTAGATTCCTACCAAGATAACTAGAAGTTCCAACCAATAAGAACCCTAGTGAACCTAAAAGAAGGATACAGGCCCAGCAGAAATTACTTGTTTTTCGAGACCCCGTTATAAGTTCTATCCATATACGTTCTGAGCGCCAGTTCATACTAGATCAAGTTGCATTTTTTTGGAATTGAGAGAATAACCCAAATGAATTTTACTTTACTTTTTTTGTTCCCGAAGTAACTCTCATCAACTAGCACTATTACGATGTGAACCATTAGAAATAATTCATCAAATTGGTTAGATATAAAAGCGTCTGCTTCATAGGGATCTAGACAATCTTATTTTTTTGAACATGAAGAAATAAAGAAGCCATTGCAATTGCCGGGAAAACTAGGCCCACTAAAGGCACAAAAATAGAGGGTAAATCAAAAGTTGTCATAGAATGGATACCTCGATTTAAAATTTGTACCTGTTATAAAGATATCTTATGATAAGTATATCTATTTATTATAAGTATAGAATAATAAGTGCAAGGAATGTAGAACTAAATATGAGTTCTCACGGGAGATATTGAAATAGGCACGATTTCAATTCTATTATTTTATATATTTGAATTTTTCTATATCTATAATACGTAAGAGGATAAGATGAAATTCTTTTTCTTCATAAAATTTTGCCAAAACAAAAGAAGAATGCATTCTTTTATCCTGTTGATCGAAACTTCCTGATTACTAATCATGAATATAGCACCAATTATAGGTATAAAATACAGCTCTAGAGGAAAAATTTTAAAGTAAGTATCCGAAACTTTTGATTCTTCTTACAATATAAATGGATCTTATGCCCGTAATGAAAACGAACTCTTCTTTTTTTTCTTTACCGATAACTAAAAAACTTCTTTTCCGCAAATAAAAAAACGGAATTGAATGCTCTACTTGATTGAATTTTGATTTAAGGGAAAGAAACCGTGAAGCTGAAATAACTCATTCAGAACACTTTTTAAAGGATTACGTGGTACGATTGAGTCCAATAAGCCCTTGTGGAATAAATACTCAGCCGCCTGGGAACCATCAGGTACTGTCTTATTCAATGTTTGTTCAATTACTCTTTTACCCGCAAATGCAATGTAGGCATTAGGCTCGGCAATAATGATATCTCCCAACATACCAAAACTTGCAGTCACCCCACCGGTTGTAGGAGATGTAAGGATTGATACATAGAATAACTTTTTATTTGATTGATAATTATATGAAGCGGAAGATATTTTAGCCATTTGCATCAAGCTCAAACTTCCTTCTTGCATGCGCGCTCCTCCCGAAGCACAAACTATAATAAGAGGGAGAGCTTTACGAGTCGCATGCTCGATCAAACGGGTAATTTTCTCGCCTACTACGGATCCCATACTGCCCCCCATGAACTGAAAATCCATAACCCCAATAGCTATGGGAATACCATTTAGTTGACCTATGCCTGTTTGAATAGCCTCGGTTAACCCTGTTTTTCTTTGATAAGAATCGATACGATCTTTATAAGGTTCCTCTTCTGAATGAAATTCAATGGGGTCGATAGAAACCATGTCTTCATTCATAGGATCCCAAGTGCCCGGATCAACCGAAAGCTCGATTCTATCTGAACTGCTCATTTTCAAATGATATCCGCATTGTTCACAAACATTTAGTTTTGACTTAAAAAATTTCTTATAATTTAACCCATAACAACTTTCGCATTGAACCCACAAATGTCTGTATTTTTTATTTATATCGAGATCATTATATCTTCTTCTCATATTGAAATCGCTTCTATTTGTGCTAATTTGTATACTGGAACTCTCGTTGTCACTACTATTTACACTTTCATTACAAATGTAACTATACATGTAACTGTCGCTGTAATTGTAACTACCGGCTGAAATGTAATTATCAATACTGATTTCAGAACGAAGATAACTATCAATGCAATGAAAAATGTGATTATTCCAACTATATTGAGTATCATACATATAACGATCGTAGTTGTGATTGTTACTTTGAGAACCATTATTCAGATAACTAAAAAAGGCACTTTCTAGTTCATTCATAAAAGAGCGATCGTTATCAATCTCGAAAAGAAAATTTTCAATATTTAAATATATCGAATAACTGTTACCATTACGATCCCTAACTAAAAAGAGGTCATCAGAGATCAAACTCCGAATGTCCCTGACATCGAAAAAAGTATCCATATTATTAGAACTGGAATTATCACTATCGTCCCAACTATCAATTTTTTTATCCCTATCATATATAACGGGATCTTCACTTCCACTGGTATTTTCAATAGGACCAAGACTATCCATTGATTTACTTAGCCCAGACCTATGTTTTAATTCCTCGTTAAACAACATCGAATGGAACCACCTTTTTTCCATAGAGCTTGCCTGCCCCCCTATTTGAATGTAAATACAATAGATGAATAGTCATTCGATGAATAATCATTTGAATATATCCTCTCGGAATAAGCATATAGATCCAATAGAATAATTAACTAATCACGGATGAGTCTTGAAAAAAAATCTTTTTTTGTGGGAATCTGGATATCACTTCACTATCAATCTATATGATGGAACCCTTTCTTCAATTAGAATAGAAAGAGAGGGTTATCCCGTGCCATGTACAAATTCGAATCAAAAAAATTTGTTCTCTCCTAGGAAGAATTCATTTTTGGAGAACTTTGGAGAATAATAAGTTTCTATTGCAATGCGGAAGGAAAAGGACAATATACGGGACGGGGATAAAGCGTTGTGACCATTGGCTCGATTCGACCATAGTCCGGAATTTAGGGGTATAGAAAATATTCTACTAATCCCATCTCAAGGATCCATAGGATTAATTATGGATCCAACAACTGAAGGATTTTCATTGTTGAGTCTTAGATCTTGTATTTAAGATTTTGTATACCGAAATCCAGTATGTATATATGCCTGGAAAATGAAATAGGAACCTTATTCATTATTCGGCTCAATCCTTTTTTAGTAAAAGATTGGGCCGAGTTTAATTGCAATTTAATTAAAGGAACGAATGGTAATTACTGGATTACAAAGTATCCATTGCTTCAAATTCGAATTTGATTTCCTTCCATACTTCACAAGCAGCTGCTAGCTCAGGGCTCCATTTGCAAGCTTCACGGATAATGTCATTACCTTGACGAGCAAGATCACGTCCCTCATTACGCGCTTGTACACACGCTTCTAGGGCTACTCGATTTGCTACGGCACCCGGTGCATTACCCCAAGGGTGTCCTAAAGTTCCTCCACCGAACTGTAGTACAGAGTCATCTCCAAAGATCTCGGTCAGAGCAGGCATATGCCAAACGTGAATACCACCTGAAGCCACAGGCAGAACACCCGGTAGAGAAACCCAATCTTGGGTGAAATAAATACCACGACTTCGGTCTTTTTCAATATAATCATCACGTAGTAAATCAACAAAGCCCAAGGTTATTTCCCTTTCCCCTTCCAGTTTACCTACTACGGTACCAGAGTGAATATGATCTCCACCAGACATACGTAATGCTTTCGCTAGTACACGGAAGTGGATACCATGATTCTTCTGTCTATCAATAACTGCATGCATTGCGCGGTGGATGTGAAGAAGTAAGCCATTATCTCGGCAATAATGAGCCAAGCTAGTATTTGCAGTGAATCCCCCCGTTAAATAGTCATGCATTACGATAGGAACTCCCAATTCTCTGGCAAATACAGCCCTTTTCATCATCTCTTCACATGTACCTGCAGTAGCATTCAAGTAATGTCCTTTGATTTCACCTGTTTCGGCCTGTGCTTTATAAATTGCTTCGGCACAAAATAAGAAACGGTCTCTCCAACGCATAAAGGGTTGTGAGTTCACGTTTTCATCATCCTTGGTAAAATCAAGTCCACCGCGGAGACATTCATAAACCGCCCTACCATAGTTCTTAGCAGATAACCCCAATTTTGGTTTAATAGTACATCCCAATAGGGGACGACCATACTTATTCAATTTATCTCTTTCAACTTGGATACCGTGAGGTGGGCCTTGGAAAGTTTTAACATAAGCAACAGGAATTCGCAGATCCTCCAGACGTAGAGCGCGAAGCGCTTTGAACCCAAATACATTACCCACGATGGAAGTAAACATGTTAGTAACAGAACCTTCTTCAAAAAGATCTAAAGGATAAGCTACATAACAAATATATTGATTTTCTTCTCCAGCAACGGGCTCGATGTCGTAGCATCTTCCTTTGTAACGATCAAGGCTGGTAAGTCCATCGGTCCACACAGTTGTCCATGTACCAGTAGAAGATTCGGCAGCTACCGCGGCCCCTGCTTCCTCAGGTGGAACTCCAGGTTGAGGAGTAACTCGGAATGCTGCCAAGATATCAGTATCCTTGGTTTCATAGTCAGGAGTATAATAAGTCAATTTGTAATCTTTAACACCAGCTTTGAATCCAACACCTGCTTTAGTCTCTGTTTGTGGTGACATAAGTCCCTCCCTACAACGCATGAATTAAGAATTCTCACAACGACAAGGTCTACTCGACATGAATTAGCCGTTAATGAAACCTTTCACAGGAATCTTTCACAAAACTCTCAACAAATATTATCAACTAATCAGAATGGTTGGTTGTTAGACTACGGTATTTGATTCGCCAAATACATCAACATCATTATTGTATACTCTTTCATATGTATGGCGCAACCCAATCCCTGTTTTTCAAGTTTCTAATCCCGTACTTTTTTTAATCTAAATTTAGAAAAAAAAGGAAATTCACTCTTGACAGTGCTATATGTTGTATATGTAAATCCTAGATGTAAAACTATCTGGAATTCGTCCCTGAAAAGGTAGAGAAGAGGCGGAAAACTATATGCTGAAATAAGAAACAATGGCCAATGTGAAAAAAAAAAATGAATCATAAATAGAGTTCAGGTTCGAATTCCATAGAAAATATGGGTGGGATTGTCTATAATGCTAGAGAACTGAAACGCTCCCTCATGGTTTTTATCCATCTACCTTTTTTTTAGGTTGTGAAATTGGAAAATTCACTCATTGAACGAGTAAACAATCGAATTGGAGTCGCTTGAATGGTACCAACGAAATCAAGTGCTAACTCCTATTTATTATTGAATTAACCGATCAACCTGCTTGCTATCGGACATTTTTTCTTCGGTTTACAAAATGCAAAGAATTTCTACATATTTCACTTTATTATCATTATGAAAACAAATCCTACCCCTTCGGGTCTCGGGGTTTCCGCACTTGAAGAAAAAAACCTGGGGCGTGTCGCTCAAATCATTGGTCCGGTGCTAGATGTATCCTTTCCCCCGGGTAAGATGCCTAATATTTATAACGCTTTGGTAGTTAAGGGCCGAAATACTGACGGCGAGCTAATTAATGTTACTTGTGAGGTACAGCAATTATTAGGAAATAATCGAGTGAGAGCTGTAGCTATGAGTGCTACAGATGGTCTGAAGAGAGGAATGGAGGTTATTGACACGGGAGCTGCTCTAAGTGTTCCAGTTGGTGGGGCGACTCTCGGACGAATTTTCAACGTTCTTGGAGAGCCTGTTGATAATTTAGGTCCTGTAGATACTCGCACAACATCTCCTATTCATAGATCTGCGCCTGCCTTTATACAATTAGATACAAAATTATCTATTTTTGAAACAGGGATCAAAGTAGTTGATCTTTTAGCTCCTTATCGACGTGGGGGTAAAATAGGACTATTCGGGGGGGCTGGAGTGGGTAAAACAGTCCTTATCATGGAATTGATCAACAACATTGCCAAAGCTCATGGAGGCGTATCCGTATTTGGCGGAGTGGGCGAGCGTACTCGTGAGGGGAATGATCTTTACATGGAAATGAAAGAGTCTGGAGTAATTAATGAACAAAATCTTGCAGAATCAAAAGTAGCTCTAGTCTATGGTCAGATGAATGAACCGCCGGGAGCTCGTATGAGAGTTGGTTTGACTGCCCTAACCATGGCAGAATATTTCCGGGATGTTAATGAACAAGATGTCCTTCTATTTATCGACAATATTTTCCGATTTGTCCAAGCAGGATCCGAAGTATCTGCTTTATTAGGCAGAATGCCTTCTGCTGTGGGTTATCAACCTACCCTTAGTACAGAAATGGGTACTTTGCAAGAAAGAATTACTTCTACCAAAGAGGGGTCTATAACTTCTATTCAAGCAGTTTATGTACCTGCGGACGATTTGACCGACCCTGCCCCTGCCACGACATTTGCACATTTAGATGCTACTACCGTACTATCAAGAGGACTAGCTTCAAAAGGTATCTATCCAGCAGTAGATCCTCTTGATAGTACGTCAACTATGCTCCAACCTCGCATCGTTGGTGAAGAACATTATGAAATTGCGCAAAGAGTTAAGCAAACTTCACAACGTTACAAAGAACTTCAGGATATTATAGCTATCCTTGGGTTGGACGAATTATCTGAAGAGGATCGTTTAACCGTAGCAAGAGCACGAAAAATTGAGCGTTTCTTATCACAACCCTTCTTCGTAGCAGAAGTATTTACGGGCTCTCCAGGGAAATATGTTGGTCTAGCAGAAACCATTAGGGGGTTTCAACTGATCCTTTCCGGAGAATTAGATGGTCTTCCTGAACAGGCCTTTTATTTGGTAGGTAACATCGATGAAGCTACCGCGAAGGCTGTGAACTTAGAAGTGGAGAGCAAATTGAATAAATGACCTTAAATCTTTGTGTACTAACCCCGAATCAAATTGTTTGGGATTCAGAAGTGAAAGAAATAGTTTTATCTACTAATAGTGGCCAAATCGGTGTATTACCAAACCACGCCCCTATTGCCACAGCTGTAGATATAGGTATTTTGAGACTACGCCTTAATGACCAATGGTTAAAAATAGCTCTGATGGGTGGTTTTGCTAGAGTAGGCAATAATGAGATTACCATTTTAGTAAATGATGCGGAGAAGGGTAGTGACATTGATCCACAAGAAGCTCAGCAAGCTCTTGAAATAGCTGAGGCTAACTTAAGTCGGGCTGAGGGCAAGAGACAAACTATTGAAGCGAATTTAGCCGTCAGACGAGCTAGGACGCGAGTAGAGGCTATCAATTCAATTTCATAACTAATTGGTGCGCCCCAATAAAAAAGTGAATTCCGTTTATACACCATATTTTGGTTCTGCGGATTGAGTCGAATCAACTGTAATGGCATTTCTCTAAAATAAAAGGGAGGGTGGGTAGAAAAACTTATTAGATACTAATTACTCCGGTATCTAATAAGTTCTACCTACTATTGGATTTGAACCAATGACTCCCGCCGTATGAAAGCAATACTCTAACCACTGGGTTAAGTAGGTCATTTATCATCACAAAGAGAAAGAAAGGGGCTTGTCATATCGATGAATTATAGATGCAATCTTATTTCGAAGCAATACCAATTCTTGGCAGGAAACAGATCAGAAGCTATCATGTTGGATCATAGAAGATTCATCTTGACAAGAAATTATTTCCATGATAAACTATCTATCACAAGGGCTATAGCTCAGTTGGTAGAGCAACTCGTTTACACGCGCGCCAATGTTTTTCAGGGGAGTCCATCATGCAATCAAAAAAATTGATCTTATTGATAAATCGGTGTCTTACTCTATATATTCGAGGGAACAATAGCCTGACAAATAGTTGGTTCGGTCCGCTTTGGGTGCCAATTTAGGCTCCAAATAGAACCCATCATTGATTCGATAATTGATAAGGTGAATACACAGCCCATTCAATGCTAGGCATAATGAGTATAAGGACCTCAAAAAAATATCTTTTCGTAATATGAACTTTAAGGTGTATGAAGTTTCATATTTGACTCTTTGAGCAGAGCGATAGAGACTCCATTTAACTTAGGTTGATCTAGGCCAGAGGCAGACCTACGTCAAGGTAACTCTTCTTTGAAACACTTTGGTATTGCTCCTGGATCATAATCTAAATAATGAATCAGAGCACGTGGAGCCATCTCGTTATCTTTCTGTTAAGAAAAAGTATGGCGGACTATCTGATATTTATATCAGTTGATGAAAGAGCCCAATGCAAAAAAAAATGCATGTTGGGTCTTTGGAACAGTTCGAATCATTTCGATAATAAAAAGTTTGATCTGTTTTACCGAGAAGGTCTACGGTTCGAGTCCGTATAGCCCTAAAAATTTTTATAGTTTTCATTTCCTCATTCTTGTTTGTTGGTTGTAGTCGGACAGTCGTTTGGCCCATCGAAAAAGAATAATTATCACATGCTCCGAGCGATCCCCGCGGGTGAGCATGAAAGGGACAAAATTCATTTCAGTGGGCCCAATCAGTCTTTGTTTGATCTCGGATAAAAAAACTGTCCTTTCTTCTTTGTGGATAAATTACACACAAATTTTTCCTGTTTTCCTATCCAGGATCAAAGGGTTTGGGATATTCCTTTTCTTTTTGTACAAAATCTCTTTTTCTAGATCTCAATATACCCCAATCCAATTGCTCACCAGTCCAATTCTACCTATGCTTACTTTATGCAAGAAGATTGAGGGTCTGTTTGCACTTGGACGAGTTAAGAAGCCCCCAACTCATCGTTTTTTCGGGAGCAGAACCCAATTCGTTGTTTCAGAGATAATGACTGGTTCCTAACTCTATTAGTGTTTGTACCCCTATCGATTTCCATGAGTTGTTTGGGGATTTGGTCTGTCGAATCATTTGAGTTGATAAAGCGCGATTCGATTAGAAGAAGTTTCTTCTGTAAATTATTTAGGATTCGGCTGACTTTCCCGTTGTGATATACTTCGTTGTATAGGGTTCGTTCAACATAATTTTTTTTTTGCATGAAGGCTAACCCAGCGGTTGGTCTTACTTTTGAAAACTCATTTTAATTACATTAATAAGTATTCTCGCCTTTTCGGACCCATTTCAAGTACTAAAGATCGATATTCTAGATTCTTCTTTTAAGACTTCGAGTTCTAATTAAATAACCCACTTCTTTTTGGGGGGGATGGGTTGCAGGTCGAGGTAGTACAGACTCAAAAAATGTAAATTGGGGATAGAACCCTAGGGTTGTTAGATGTAAGGGTTTCTCTCAATTCAATGCATTGAATAAAATCCATTAAGTCTAGAACAAGGATAAAAAATAGAATAGGGCGATGCATTCAGTTTCCGTATCTAATCAATAGAAACAACAATCCTCTAACTGGATTGGATCTTAATGAAAAGAATAAACCAATACCCTTCGGTTTTATTATATGAATATTCAAAAAGGATATAACATACATATAGAATTGTTCATTTTCTTAATAGTATCTTAATTTAATCTTAATCAAAATTCTATATAAATTAGAACTAAAAAAAGATGTAATGTAATTCTTTTTTCTCTTTTTTTTATAGAAAATTTGAGACAAGATAAAAACGATAAGTTTGTAATAAGAGCATAATATGTCTCTAGCATATCGAAATAAGTGAAAATCGGATTCCACTCGATGAATCTTGAAACAAGAATGACCCACAGCAAAAAAACTGGGGAGTTCAATCAAAATTCATTGGTATTTCGACTAAAAAGTTATAGCTTAATTCAAATTCCAGATCGAATCGAAGAATACGGTATATATTTG
>JAJJMC010002044.1:0-10212 GCA_023531435.1 Papaver californicum | reverse complement strand
AATTTTTATAACAATTAAACTCAATAATTAAAATCATGCAATTTTAATTTTTAATTCGATTCTAAAATGTTGCAATAAGTAAATTCTTAAAGTAGCAATTGTATAACAAAAGCATGGAATATGTAAACCCTAGGCAAAGCATAAACCATCTAACGAAATCACAATTACTCTATAAAAATTATTAAATCAATTTTTATTTAAGGCAAATAATCATCAAATAATTGCACAAATTAATTAAATAAATATTATCATGTTTTTTTTTGGAAAAAATAGCTTCCACCATCACCTCAGAGATGGGGTTTAGCTCATCATATTTTTCATTTGTTCACAATTATAATTAGAAGAAGAAAATAAACAATAATGAATGAAACAGAAAAACTGCCACGATTATAAATGTTACCGCAGTCACTGTTACAAAGATGTGTTTCTGATTCAAATAAAATGTTGCTGAAACAGCTATAGAAAAATATGACACTTTCTTAGCTATGTAGTTTTCAAGTGTATTTGCAACGGGTTCTGCGACTCTTTCTGAATGTAGTCTGCGTTTTCTTCTTCTCCCTTACGTGATGAACAGCAGCAGCAGCAGAAAATTGTGAATGATGTTTTTAGCTTTTCTCTCTAATCTGAACCTTACCCCAAGCTTCCTCCCCATTGTATGATACCCGAAACCCCTTTTTATAGCTTCATAACACCTCCAAATCCCTCAATTAATTCTCAACAGGAACTCATTAACCCGATGATTTTTTTCTTGATTTTTTTGATACGATTCGATCCTCGGTATCTCTGAGTATCTCTTAATCGTCTCTGATGTATGAATATATGTATTTGATACTGATTCTATGTGGATATTCTCTTCACCAATCATTCCCGAAAATATTTCTCTCGAGAGAAGGAAATAATCATGATCTGTGATTGAAGATTTCTAGTGATTTTCACGTATCTTCTGGTCATGATTTATCACTTGAGTTATGGTAATCATTCTCTGTGATTTTTGACCCAAAAATCACGTGAAAATTATATCCATAATCTCAACAGAATATAATCAAATTTTCCCGCCATTGCATTTTACTTTGAATTTGGGCATGGGTGCCCCAAATCCAAAGTATGGGTGCCTTAATCGATTTGGGAGGGTGTCTTTAACAAAATCTCGGGTGCCTTTAACACTTTTGATAAGGGTGTTTCTAGCACTTTTAAGCCCATTTTTTCCATAATTATTTATTCCACCAAAGTATCTGCAATCACATAAAATCACATTATTAGCACAAAATCAAGCTCTAGCAATGAACAAATTAAGGACAAATTAGACACGAAAACGTGTCTATCAACAAGCCTCCGCCTCATGGTCCGTCCACCTTCAGTTGACTTACTTCGTCTAACTGACTTTGTTCAAATCCGATCAAGCTTGCATCAATGGAGGACTCTTTTATCTAGCTACAATACAAGACGCACACGTCCTTTGATCCTATTGTACTGATATGACAAGCTCTTTTACTCAAGTCTGGCTCCGTGTGGAGCTGCCAGTCCAACTGTTTGTACCTAAAAATTTCTCTTAGGAAAAACAATATACTGTTGAAGTACTTTTTTAGGTTCAAGAATCAAAATCGTACAAAAAAATCTAAACAAGTAGAATGTTTGTATACGTTATGCTTCGGTTATAAAGAGATGAGATAGGTTGATCTTAGAGGAGGAAAGCAAAGAAATTTGAAGAAATTGTGTGTTGTGGTGGAAAAATAGCAGAGCTTGAGAATGATTTTCCATCTCTTCTCTGTCTGTCGTGTTTTAAAATTGGCTAAGAAGCCTATTTATAATGTTTTGATACCACACACTTTCCTTGTAAGTAGTGGAAGCTGCGGGGAGACTGAGAAGTGGAGGTTGTGGGAATAACCGTCCAGTTTTGTCTTGGGAAATTTCTGGAAACTACTAGATTACTACTCTATTATCTCTTCAACCGCTCCAACTTACCACTTACTCTATAACTTCTTTGTCATAGGGTATTGCTATGCCCATGTTGTTGTAACCACCAGACCAAATCCCATATTTTATCCACCATGTAATATGATTTGATATCTCGTAAGAGTTGGTGGGATCATGGCTTCAAATCCATGAGCCTTGTTGTAGAATAATATTTCTAATAGACTTTATGCCAATTTTGTCGTAGTAATGGCTTAAGTAATGGTGATAGCCACAAAGATTCAGTAACAACGAAGCATGGGTGCGGCAATGACGCATGGGCGCAACAATGGCTATGGAAGCAGCGCAATGGCTCGTGGGGCACGACAACAACAGCGTTAGCGCTGCAGCCAACGCTGTTGTGGCCCACCTATTATAGTGGTACGACTAATACTTCTCTGTGGCTTCACGGCTTTGGTAGCTTCGTGGTCTCGATAACTTCGTGGCCCTGGTTGGCTTTATTGTTTTTTGTCTCCTTAATTATTTTGACACGCTTGTGTTGGAGGCATGTCTAGGGCTTACTAAAGCCTGTACTTGTTGTTTCCAGGGTGATTGTCTATATAATATTATTTATTGACATTGACAAATACCATGACCATGATATGGCCTATTTGGTGTTTCTCGGTCTTGTGAGATTTAATTGTTGGCATTTATGCCTAACTTTTGTGCAGTGCATAAAGAACACCTTCAAGAGATTCAGCCGTGGAAGTTTGCGATCTTGAAATTATGCTTGATGTGATTCTGCAACTAGATGGTATGCATCTAATTAGTGTTTTTATTCAAATATGGTGTATCCTTTATTCTGAACGTTCGTGATTTTGTATAATCAGTATATTCTGTTTTATACAAGTATTTTTCATGGATGCACATTAAATAACGAGTATCTAATTGAATATAACTCTGAAATTTTACGAGTGCATGTAAAAAGGGCTACAGGGTTTCTTTAGTCATAGAACGACTATGTATTTTCAATTCTCTTGCGGAATGTAAGACAATATTTCATATTCCTAATTTTGATCTCGGGCCAGAACATGTATATATATATATATATATATATATATATGTTTTTCTGCAGTTGAGCAGAGATAATATTACAATTTTCTCCTTTTTCAAAAACCCACCATCAACATTAAGTCCCCTGCTTAGAGCGGGACAGTATGTTTTGTGGTAAGCACTAGATGGTAGTACAAACACTGGAGGAGCTTCAAATAAATACAATTCATAAGACCAGGAATGATTACTTATCTTTTCCCAAGGTCACAATAGATTTGTTACGTGAGCATGAGCCTGTTTGGAAGAACTTGTTTTGCTAACTCTTGTGACACCAACGGTCTTCGGTTACAACTACATGTGATTCTAGATAAGGTAAGGATTATTGTCCGTGTAAGTGAATTTAGTAGAGGAGCCACGGCCGTGAGCCTTGCTGCATTGAGGCGTAGATGGGTTGTACAAGCTGGACATATTTGAGATGGACGTCTAGTGGGACCTATCATCTCCTCTTAACAACGGTTGGTCTGGGAATCTTGGTCATCATTCGTACTTAGATCCATTCTCTTCGGGATAAACTTTAGAAAATTCCAAATATTTGAATTTTAGGGTTTCCCACTTTTTATTTATTAAATAAGCAAATGATTTTAACCCTTTTCACTCGCATTGTTCTCCAGAGCTGAGAATATTGTTGCTCTGTAACTACATTATGTCTGACTGCGACTGTAGTTCGAATCAGAATAGCCCTGCGTTAAACGTGCTACTTGGCTAGCTAATCTACTGAGTTTCTCTTGATTTTTGATTTCTTCATATGTGCATTATTACGAAGATTTGGGAATAATGATGTAATTGTTGTTGTCTTCTTCTAGGTTTCTCGAGTTAAGAAGGTACCACCACGACGTTTGAAGACCAGGAGTCTCAAAGCAATAGTGAGAAAATATCTGTCTTTCACCTCGAAACCGCCCGCTTTCTATTTTCGACCATTATTGATTGTGTGATTATTACAAGAAATTGAGATCAGGCATGTAGGAATTAAGGAGAATGAAGAAATCATACCAGTGAATGATGAAGCGAATGTTGACGCTAGCTTTAACTATTTTCCTAGCATCATGGCTTCCCTTGCTGATTTTTCATTCATAACTACCCCAATGCCGGGCACCCCTTTACGTTGGAAATGGAGTCGTGTTCTCGGAAATATGAAACAGTGGGAGGATTTGTTGTGTCAAAACATCATGTGGATCTCTATATGAAAATATGGAAGAATTATGGGCATATTGCTACAACTGAGTTGATTAAGAGTTATATCCATATACATATGACGGTTGCCACATGGCTACTCACGGTTATTTTTGAGATGAATGATGTGCCTCCGTATAGTAGTACAGAGGCGGAGATTCTAGAATGGGATGAGAGTCTGACTACTTGTGAGGGCCTTCGTTTTAATGTAAGTTGGCTGCGTCAGTATCTGGAGAGTGTCAGAGAGGCTCATGCAGCAGCTTTAGCAGAAGGGAAGGCTTTGAAGGAAGAATCGGCCAAGATTGATGAAATGACTCGAGATCTGCAAACTCGTTCAGAGAAGTATGATGAAAGATTGGGAAAATTTTATCACCGCATTTATCCTTTGCTCAAAGATTTGTTTTGAGCCGTAGGAAGAGCAATGGACTATTCTTGTTGTTTTTTTTTTTTTTTTTTGAGTTTTGAGTTTTGAGTAGTTTGAATAAAGAATGTTTCAGATGAATGTGATAGGTTTTGAATTTGAAAGTTCGAAAATATGTTTTGAAATTATTTTGAACTTTACGGGTAAGGTGATGAAAAAGTGTTTTAGGCGTAGTATGCCTTGAGCCACTTACCATTAATGACTGTTCCCATAACTTCTCCATTCATATTAACGAGCTTGTAATATTTTCTTGGCATAGCCTTTGAGATTACATAAGGCACTTCCCATTTTGCAGTAAACTTTGGTGCAAACATGTCTTGTCGAATATGCTTGGATGTTCTAAGCACCATATCTCCTACTTGAAACACTCGTGGTTGCACTGCCTTGTCGTGTACCCTAGTGACTCTTTGTCTATTAACTTCCGCATATTTTTCTGCTTTAACCCATCTGGATTCGAGTACATCTAAATCTGCTACTCGAGAGTTAGATACTTCAAATTCGTCCCAGTGGACTCCACTTGCTGTTATGATTCTGACTGATGGGACTTTAATCTCTATTGGTAGGACTACATCAGCTCTATATATAAGAAAATATGGTGAATCCCCGTAGCATTCTTCAGAGAGATTTTGTATGCCCATAAGGCCATAGGAAATTATTCGTGCCATGTTCATGGATGATCATACACAGTACGACTCAAAATTCTGATGAGAGTCTTTGTTGGTACTTTCGGCTTTCTCATATCTTTGAGGGTAGTATGGCGTAGAGAATACCTGCTTGATGCCATAGTTTCTAAGTAATTTCCGCATATATTTATTTGCAAATTGGGTACCATTATCGGTTACAACGTGCTTTAGTATTCCAAATCTGCATATAATGTGCTTTTTGATGAAGGCTGCGATGGTTACTACAGTTGTGCTTCTAAGAGGTACAACTTCGACCCATTTAGTGAAGTACTTTGTGGCAGTTATTATGTACTCATGTTGCTTTGACGAAGATAAATTTATTTTGCCGATGAGATCCAGTCCCCAATTATAGAATGGCCAAGGGATGCTTATTGAATGAAGAGGAAGGAAATGTGTGTGAATGAGGTTACCAGGATATGTTTATAGACAATAGTAAGAAGTTCTTTACTCAGACTTGTTGAGATTTGATTTTAGACTTAATTTCTAAAATTAAAATAAAGAAAACTCAATTGAAAATGATATCAAGATTTTAAAAACAACCAAAACACTTGCTTCCACTAGTCACCTTTTAAGTCCTTTTATTTCTAAATTCACTAATAATCTGGCATATTCTCAAATATTATTTGTACTCATTAGGCATAGATTATCAACTGATTTATCAAAGTATAACCTATCAAACTGAATCACAAATATTTAGGAAAATCATGCAAACAATTTAAAACTCTGCATAAGCACTAATTAAGTGAATTATATAATTAAATTAGAGAAAATAAAATAATTACCCATCAATCATGTGTAAATAGCTTCCTCCATTGCCTTGGTTATGTGAGAATTAGCTCATCATGGCTCAAAACTTGTTTATAGGGATGAAATAGAGAGAAAATAATGAAAACAACGAGTTTGCAACGTTGTATAGATGTTACAGACTCACTGTTACAAAGAAAGTGTTGTTAACTCAAGATATACGTTGCAAATATCTGTTACAAGATTTTTAAAATGAACGACACTTCTAAAATAAACAATTGTTGCCCACAGACTTATATTATTCGTGTTCTTCTTCTCGCAGCAGTAGCAGAATTTCTGCAACTCGATTTTTCTCCTATGTTTTCTTCTCCTAAACTCTCTATCCTCTTCTATGACTCCCAAGGACCCTGTATATACACCCAGCAACAACAAAATCACACGAAATAACTCTAAAATAATTTTCTTTCCTTCCCGCAGTTTCACGAGAATAGTTTCCTTTTATTTCTCTGTTTTTGATTCTCACGCGTCTGTTGGTGTTAGACTTGTTCCAACCACGCTAAAAACTCGTTCTTGATACACATAATCTTTCCCAGATACATTATCTTCCCAAATATAACCAGAAACATCCCGAGAATATTTTAGGTTTCCTATTTTGTTGCAAATCAATATAAATCCCGTGAATCAATCAATTACCTTCCCTCTTTTGTCGAAACAGAATATTACCAATCAAAACCCATGAAAAACTCCAATAAAATCTCGCAGTTGAAAAAAATATTTACCGCCAAAATTCTTTTAAAGGAGGAAGAAGAAAGGCGCCCCCTATCCAGTGCGCTGGTGGATTTAGTACTGGGGTGCCCCTATCCAAAGTTGGAGTGCCTTTTGCACTTTTTTGAGCCAATTTTTTTTTAATGTTTATTTCCCAAAATCACCCACAAATGCATAAAATATCATAATAAGTACAAAAATGAGCACTAACAATAAATAGAATTGAGACAAAACAGACATAAAAATGTGTTTATCAAATACTCCCAAACTTATTATTTGCTAGTCCGAAGCAAATCTAATCTAGAAAATAAAAATAGTAACTCATTGTCGCAGGCATCGCGATTGCACTTAGTGATAGACACATTTATGTGTCTCATTTGATCTCATATTTGTATTAATAGTTCTCATATGTTGTACCAATATTATTATTTTATGTGGTTTTAGGTATTAAACAATTATGGAAAAGATGGCTTGAAAATGTTAAAAGTACCTCAGAAAAGTGTTAAAGGCACCCACCTCCAATTGATAAAGGCACCTAGAAGTGATAAAGGCACCCATGCATTGGATAAGGGAACCTCCTCTTCAAATTTTGAAATGAAAAAATTGGCGGGAAAGTAACTTTTCTCGTCTGTGTGAATGCTTGATCGAATTTTTGGACATCTTTTTATAGTTTTAAGACAAAGAGATATTATTTTATATATGGGATCTTTACAAATATGGGAAACTTAAAGAATCAAACAGAATCGTGTTTTGGAAACTCAAAAGTAAGTCTAGCAAGTTTGGGAAAGATATCACGTGATATCTTGGTTGAGGATTAACTTCGGAAACAATATATACTTTTCTTGTTCAAACGGGAAAGCTTTTGAACAAACAGGGCAACAACTAATCACCGATTTATGCTAAGAGAAAAAAATCAGGATCGTGATAATAAAGAAGAAAGAAAAGAAAAACCGAGAGAAAGAAATTATCCTGCCTATTGATTTGAGAAGATATTCAGGATTTGGTGAAGCATTGATGTTGCAATATAAATAGGAGGTGGTCGGGATAGAAAGAAGGGGTTGGCTTGGGCCAAAAGTGAAGAAAATAAAAATCAGAAAAAATCTGTTCATGATGAAGAAGATGAAGAAAGTGTCACCAAAGGGTTGAAGAAATCGTTGACGAAAGATGAAGAAGAACTTTGCCGTGAAAAGGAATAACTTTGTCATAAAACATTATGTGACTTTTCTGTTCCTTTCAGCGAAAAAGAAGGCACCATCTGTAACGTTTATAAACGTCTCAAATTTACTGTGTCAGTTTTATTTCTTCTTTTTAAAGCACTTTTGAGCTATGTACCTATCTTTTGAGAAGTTTTTGAGCATGATGAGCTAAACCCCAACATTGGGACAATGGAGGAAGCCATATTTTTCACACTTGTTTGGTAACTATACTCAAATTTTTATTACTTTTTATTTTAATTGTTTTATGATTTCTCTTAATTGGTTGTCATTTAGTTTGATGGGTCATGCTTAGCTTAAGTGTTTTGATGGTCCATGCTTAGGATTTACAATCAATGTTTTAAAAAAATTCTTTGGAAAACAAAGAGAGTCCATAAAAGAGCTTAAATGGTTAAGAATCAATATTTGTACCATATGGATGTGAAAATCGATGGAATTCTAAGTCCCAATTTTTCATAATATTGCTACCATCTTTTGTATATATTATAGTTTAAGTAGGAATTAAATCTAAAATCAAGTATTCACAAGTCCAAGTGAACGAAACTTCATTTACCACTTGTATAACCATATCCCAGCGGTCGATTTATTGAATATATACATATATATGGTGCCTTTAGTATTGGGGTTCCCTTATCCAAAGTTGGGGTGCCTTTAGCACTTTTTCGAGCCAATTTTTCCAAAAATGTTTATTTCTCAAAAACACATACAAATGCATAAAATTCCATAATAATTACAAAAATGGGCACTAACAATAAATAGAATTGAGACAAAACAAACACAAAAATATGTCTATCATACCATGAATTTGACGTTGGTAACATTTCTGAACAAATAAATCTGCATCATCTTCCATGGTTAGCCAATAGTATTTCTCATGAACTTGGAGGAATAATTTTCTCTTGCCCTGGTGTTCTGCTTCGTGCACTTCTTTTAGGATGGTCTGGATATCTTCTTCTGTTATGCATCGCAACAGATTTTCACCAAAGCTCTTTCTGTAGACTATTCCTTCGTGAAAGACAAATCTCCTGGCTTTTCGAATCAATCGTTCCGTCTCACGTTTTTCTTGAGGTACACCATTGTCTCGAAGGTATTTGATGTACGGGTCCCGCCAGTCCCCAACATTGTGTATGGTTAAGACTTTCTTACTACTGTGGCATGATCTGTCAATTATAGCAAGACCCTTGCAATGATAGGGATTGAGTTTCCATGGTGGACCAGTAGTATCCTAGATGTTGGAGACGTTTGTACAGGGTTATCATTAGCGTTTGACCACACATCTCCCGGTTTACTTGATTAAGTCGTCCTTGTGCCTCATCATCTCCCAGACATCTTGATAGGGATCCATCTGAATTTCTATGATATAACATTCCATGCAATAAGAAAAAATGTTTTAATTCTTTAAGAATGACCTTCCCTTGACTGTGTGAGTTGCTGAGCTCTTGAATGATAGGTGTCCTCCGGTCGTTGGCTTGTTCCTTATCAGGCTTGTAGAGCAAAAGGATTTCCCAATTGGGCGTGAGAAATTGATAAAAGTTGTGATTACCAAAATCTGGCATCATTGGAATCACAACCAAAAGATTTTGTAATTCAGAGTAGTAAGATATCTTAACGTAAATCGTCACACAGTAAAATTTTGAGGATGGTATTCAATCAAAACAACAATGAAATGACACAAAGATTATTGTGGTTCAACAGTTTTAACTATCTACATCCACTGGTAAAATAATTGGGTTCATAAATATGATCAAATCTTAATCAATATAAAAAGAGAAAAAGAATAGTAATTTGTATGAAAGAGATATATTCTATCAAGTCATAATCGAGATCATCATGAACCAATAGAATTAAAAAATTACATAAGTATCATACCTAAGCTCTTTGATATCACTTCAGTCCTTTATCCAGTCCTTTTTCCTCTCTCTCTCTAGATTTTCCAACCCCTTTTCTTGTTAATGAGCTTGGTATTTATAGTCAATTTGATGGATCCCGCCAATTTACTCTTCCATCTGTTTATTCTTATCCATCTTTTATGAATAATGCAATCCCACAGACCTTTATTAACGTATTACTTGTCATCCCGCAACTGTTCTATGGTCTTGTATTCATTATCCCGCTACTCTCATACGGTTTGCTACTCATCATCCCGCAACTCTTCTGCAGTCTTATATTTTAATTATTACTTTTGTATTAGGATAAATAGCATGTCTGACAC
>JAJJMC010002026.1:111383-146063 GCA_023531435.1 Papaver californicum | reverse complement strand
AAGTTCGAGAAACGAACTCTTTATTTACCACTTTCTAAACCACATCACCATCCTGTCCCGAAGTGACATCATCATCCCCGAAGTGACGTCATCAATTCCCGTTCCAGCTTTGCCCGATCTATCCTATCCCGATAGACCAAGTCAATCACGCTACACAAGTCCGGACCACACTCAAAGTACGGAGCGCAGCTAGTCCGTAGACAACACGTGAGATCGATACAATCATTCCCGCATCAGAGATCAGGTCCGTAGCATGGTCCGAAACATGGATCACACCAGTCCCACAGGAAGATCACTTTCATTTCCCGCAAGCCAGGACCGCAAGCCAAGTCCGTAAGCCAGATCCGCGACTCATTCCCGCAAACCAACTAGACCATCCCAGACCGTTTAAGGGAAAGCTGGATAAGAAGATAAGGTCGACAGATGGACGGAGAAGGAGGTGCCACGTGGAAGTATTTGGAAAGGAGAGAGTGGACAGATGGTCACACAAGAAGATGCCACATCGCTAGGAGATGGGATAATTTCCTTTAAAAGAAAAGAGATAGGTACAGAAAGAGGGGCTGGGTTTTTTCCCGAGAAGAACTTCTGCAAACTTGATTTTCATCAGAGCTCCAATGGAGTTTCTGAACTTGTAATCACCGGAATCATCAATAAAATACCTTTCAATTTCAGTACCCGTAGATGTTGGCTATTTAAGGCCGAACCACGTTAAATCCTGTCTCAATTTCTTCTCTTTTTCCTGATGATTTTGGTTATGATTTGTGGTTGATCTTTGGTTGTTTTTACTGATGAAATTTTTGACATAAACAATACATACGACCAATACACTCTTAATCATCATCTTCATCTCCTCCAAATTCTTCTTCTTTAAGCCTTTACTGGATATCTTTCTCTAATTATAAGGCTGCTTGCTGTAAGATGTGGTGCACTTGTCTCATCCAATTCAAACCATATATATACTGCCTTCTTAACCCCAAAAGATAAGCCATCATTTTGCAAATCACTGCGGTATGTGTGGTTCATAGCAAACTTGATCAGTTTCTAATGGATTTGCTGATCCCACCTGATCAACAAAAGTAGGCGTTACTACTTTCACGTCTTTGACTTTGAGCAACTACTTAATCGTGAGTCGTCCACTCGATTGAGGCTATATCTTCAGTACTCGAAGATTTTTGCAATATTTTTTCGAAGCAATAAAAGGGATATTTTGAAATAATTTCAGAAAAAATGTATTATATTATATAAAATATTTTCAAATAAACGATCAAAGAGAAAAAATGATATTTTTTAAATAAATTAAAATCTATATATATATATATTTATTTATTTTCTGAAACATAATTGTATATTTTTATTGGTGACATTCAATTACAAATTTATATAAAAAATAAAAATACAATTTTAAAAGGTATTATTTTTTTCTTGAATGAAAAAATTATAAATGATTCTTTACGTGGTGAAAGGTTGCAAAGTTACAATTACATTGTATAAATGACTTATTTATTTATTTAAAACAATGATAATAAAGTGTTGAGAGATAAGTATCCTAACCGGCTAACTCCCAAGGCTTTACATGTGACCCCCTTTCTTAATTTGAGAGATTGAAAGATAATTCGGAGTCAACTTAGATTCAGTACGGAGTTTATGAGAAAAAAAGAATATTACTGCCTCTTGTGTCTTTAATGCGATGGAATTTAGAAATATATGATAGTCGTTCAAATCTCTCTCATGATGACATGATTTTAACTAGGGCTGCACAAATCCGACCTAACCCGCCAACCCGATCCACACCCGTCCAAAATAACCCGATCCGCACCCGGCCCGCTGATGAACGGGTTGGGTACGGGTGATTTTTCTTAAATCCGACATCTGGCGGGTCGAGTGCGGGTGATAGCTTCTCTCACCCGACCCGACCTGCCCACCCGTCATTCACTTTTAGCAAAACAGAGAATCGAATCAAAAACAAAAACCAAACTTCATCTTCTTTGGTTCTTCTCTTCTCTGTACTCTGTTCCATTCTTCTTCTTTTCTTACAGAGCAGTAGAGCACAGTCACACCACCACCACCACCACCACCGTGAACCCAAGTTCCCCAACTGCATCATCAGTTCATCACCACCATCAGACATCAGTTCAATCTCTTACAGGTAGGTACTGTTTCTTTTTGCCCTAATTGAAATTAATGTGTTCATTACATGATTTAGTAGCAATTGAAATTTGGGTTTTATTAGTTTTGAGTGTTTCTAAATCTGTGATAGGGTTTTACTAGTTTTGATTGAGTGTTTGTAAATCAATTTTAGAACTAGGGTTCTTCAAGTTAAAATTTGGGGATTTTTCCCAAATCTGTTTCTAATGTCAATACATAATTGCCTACCAAGAGATAAGAAAAGGTTCAGGTAACAAATTGATGATGTTGATAATTAGTATTCCCTGTTATATTGCACAACTTAACTTAATATTAGTGTTCCCTGTTCATTAGTGTTCCCTGTTCCTCGTAGCATTTAGTTTTGTAAATTTGGGTTTTCATGTTTCATTGAATTTGTCCTAAAGGTTTGAAATTAGGGTCTGAATTTGTTAGGTAGGTTTAGTCTTTGGAATCCTATGGATTTGGTGCAAATTTGATATACGTATGTCCTGTTTATGAGGTTTAATCTGAGTTTCTTATCATTGGATGACAGCATGTGCTTGTTATAGAGAATTAAACTCAGAACTCTAGATTATTAGGTGGACTAGATTTAGTGTAGAATTTGTGGAGTTGGGATCTCAAAATATGTTTATTTCTTTCTCTTGATAGTTAAGCCTATGAGAAACCAACAAAGAAACTCTTCAGACAAGAAGAAGCAATTACAGGAAAAGAAAAAATGTGTTGAGCACTTCAATAAGTGATAAAAATACTACCTTAGCTAGTTAAGTTGGTTTTTAAACAAGTTAGCTACAAGTTTCAGTGAGATAGTGCTTCTGCATAAGTTACCACTCTCATTTCATTGTTTTTTCCCTCATAATTTAGTGATTCATTGGTATGGTAGTAAGGTAAACTGTTTGATGAAATGTCTCAAAGTAAAATGTAATTACATGGTAATGTTTAGTACTTTTAGTGATGGGTTTGGTTTACCACTAGCATATAAAAACCTAACAAATTTCTCCAAATCAAATGTTTGTTTGGACCTTGCTATGGTATGATTTGGATAAATTGTAGTACGAGTGTGACTTCTTCATACTATGATCCTTACATCAAGTGCAGTTTCAATCAATTGTTAGACCAGAAAATGTTATCCAGTAAAGAAAAAGTGGTCATGGATAGACTTGTATAAAATATCTTTTTGGCGATGGTTCTGATGATACTTTGTGTTTTAGAGATTATCAAGGTTCTTCTATTTTGCATGCTGCATCTAGTAGAAGTTAAATTCAGGTGATAAACCCTTCATTTTCATAGTTTTGTTTCTATTTTCATGAAAATTATGATTAATTTAATTTGTATAATCATTCAATGCTTGGACTCTTAAGGGTCTCAAACTCTCGGTGTTTAGAGCAAACTGTCCCTTGCGAACTTGAAATTCAGATGCTGATTCTTAATGTAGTTTATTTTTGTGACTTCATTTGCAAATTATTTTGTTTATTTTTTTACGCAAGGGAAGCCATATAACACATTTGTTGCCAGTACTACAGTTAAATTTGAATGGCGTCAATTTGTATTAATATCGATTTGAGTTTCAGTATCAGATGCTAAAAACCATTTTGCTGGTAGTATGGTAATGAACAAATAATTGTAGCTGTTCATTTAGAGACCACTAGGATTATGACATGTATCTAATTTTTGGATAACTAGAAGTAGGGGTAAATTCTATGTAAAATTTGTGAGTAGGGGTAAAGTCAAAATGTAATTAAGGATGTACTACAATACTAGTATATTTTCTTAGGATTTTATACTTTTGTGTCTCGATTTTGGTTTGTACAATTAGGTTCATCTTTGTGGTGATAGTTGGTACTGTTTTTGGCCTGATAATTTTGGTGACATGTGTTACATGTGTTATACTTTTCATGTGTTAGAAATTGTGACATGTGTTATACTTTTAAACTTCTAATACATATGTATGTATGATAACTCACCCCTTCTGCCATCTCTGCCTTGTAGGTTATCAACATGGTTGAAATCTCAGAAGATGACGTTACTTCAGATCTTCCACTTGTACAAGGAAGACTATCCCAAAGTTGTATGGGACCTCCACCTCAACGTCAACCGGCATCGGCACCAGGGACAAGGAGTACAGCTGGGTCATCAACGTCACCATCTAGTCAACCTTCATCATCCGCCGCGACACCATCTTCTCAACCTTCATCATCAAATAAGAAGCCTAGAGTTGGTGTGAAGAAATCTTGGGTATGGAATCACTTCGATATTATCGAAGATGGTGCTAAAGCAAAGTGTAAGCATTGTCCAAAGGGTCGAGGTATTTACAAGATTGGTGGTAAAACACATGGGACTACCAATCTTTCTCATCATTTAGAGAAGTGTATTGAGTACAAGAAAATCAGTTAATAAGGAGCAGGGAGGAAAACAGACACTTGGTTTTCAGCCGTGCAAGTCGGGAGAGGAACCACAGTTGGTGGGGGTCAGTTTTTCTCAAGAAGGATGTAGAAAAGCGTTGATTAGGTTTATTATTACAGATGAAATGGCTTTTAGAATTGTTGAAGGCGAAGGTTTTAGGGTTTTTTGTAAGTATCTTGAGCCGAGATTTAAGATTCCAGGTCGTATGACAGTGTATCGTGATATATGCACGATGTTTTTGAATGAGAAGGCCGCATTGGTAAGTTATTTCAAGACAATTAAGACAAGAGTATGTCTTACTACTGATACTTGGACATCGATGCAGAACTACAATTACATGGTTGTAACGGCTCATTTTATTGATCGGGAATGGAAGCTGCATAAAAGAATCATCTGTTTTTGTTTGATTGAAAGTCACGAAGGTAAACAAATTGGTAAGGCTTTAGAGAAATGTTTGGTGGAATGGGGTCTTGAGAGAGTATTCACTGTCACTCTTGATAATGCATCTGCGAATAAAACTGCTATTGATTATCTGAGAAAACAAGTTGTTAGTTGGGGTTCTTCATTACTTGGAGCTAAATTTTTGCATGTTAGATGTGCGGCCCACGTACTTGCTCTTGTCGTTAAGGATGGTTTAAAAAAGCACCATACATCAATTCTCAGAATCAGGGCAGTGGTAAAGTATGTCGCAAAATCTCCCGCAAGATTGAAGAAGTTTATGGATGCTGCTGAGATGGCAAGGATAGATTGTAAAAAAGGTTTGATTTTTTGTAAAAAAGGTTTGATTTTGGATGTGAAAACGCGGTGGAATTCTACTTATTTGATGTTAGTTACTGCAGAGAGGTATGAAAAAGCTTTTGAAAGGTTACATGAGTCAGATAGGGCATTCCGTGAGAAGTTTTGTTATGATATTCCAGTACCATCTTTTCATATGGGTGACGGTGATGACAATGTTGATATAGATGCTGATTTTGATCTAGATTCTGACGATGAAGAAGAAGAAGTAGATATTCCAGAAGAAGAAGTAGATGTTGCTCTTAGAAAATCCAAGAATAAGATAAGGCCTCCAGTGCATGCTCCTGAAAGTTATGATTGGTGCAATTCCACAGTTCTGATTCAGTTTCTAAAGGTATTCTACGATTCAACTGTTGCTTTTTCAGCTTCTACAAATGTTACTTCCCACTCATTCTTGGAGGAACTCGGTACTGTTCGTCAAGAATTAGAAGATTGGAAAAATAGATGTGAGGATCCTTTCTTAAGTCACATGGGCGATGTAATCACTACAAGAAAAACGGGCTTAAGCGTCTAAAATCTTAGTAAGAGCTCAAAAATTTAATCGCTTAAACAGTTTAAGCGTCTAAAATTGCAACTGCCAGAAATTTTGGCGGCAATAAACATGTGTCCACTATTATTTAGCAACGAAAAAAATATACTTAATCGCTAGATCCTTTGTTCAAGTAATTTATAGCAACTAAAATAGTGATCATGTAGCTATTTACTTTGAGACACCAACTCGTAGCAACAACAAAATAAATTGGTTGGTCAAACCTCTCTCAGCAACTAAGTTTGAGCCACAACCAAATACGTTTAATTGCTAGATCCGTTTTTCAAGTAATTTATAGCAGCTAAAAGTTGATCACGTAGCTATTCAGTTTGAGACACCGACTCGTAGCAACAACAAAATAAATTGGTTGCTCAAACCTCTCTCAGCAACTAAGTTTGAGCCACAACCAAATATGTTTAATTGCTAGATCCATTTTTCAAGTAACTTGTAGCAGCTAAAAGTTGATCATGTAGCTATTCAGTTTGAGGCACCGATTCGTAGCAACAACAAAATGAATTGGTTTCTCAAACTTCTCTCAGCAACTAAGTTTGAGCCACGACCAATTATATTTAATTGCTAGATCCGTTTTGCAAGTAACTTGTAGCATCTAAAAAAGTGATCATGTAGCTATTCACTTTGAGGCACAGACTCGTAGCAACAGAAAATGAATTGGTTGCTCAAACCTCTCTCAGCAACTAAGTTTAAGCCACCACCACATGTTAAAAAATGAATTACTTGGTAAAATCTCTCCCATCAACCAAGTTTAAGCCGCTACCATCATTTCAAAAGAAATCAGTTTTTAAAGTACATTTGAGAACTTAATTAGTATTAATCTAACAATCTTATTAGGATTTGTTTAATAAAAACATGAAAACTTGTTCAAATCATTGTTTTCATTCACTGTGAGCAAATGTTTGGATGCACAAATTGATTTTTTTTAACATGAGTCGATTAAATTAACTATAATTATAACCAAATATTTTTACAAATCTCACAACCCATATCATTCCAGTCAAACTTTGAAACTTTTAACACTTAGTTCAACAATTTCAATATTAAAACCAAATTTTGTCACATCCTTGCCTTCTCTTAGAAATTAACCATTCCAACATCCAAAAAGATATTTGTTCAACATTTTTCAAGAATTACAACAGTTTGCACATAGATTTTTGTACTAAACATTACTCAAAAAAGAGATTATCATAAATAGTTCAAGAAATGTTATGTTTATACTTCTAGATTCCAATGTTAGATTTTAAAGATATATGTACATTGAGGTAGTTTATAATTACATGTTATGTTACAGGTCCAAGCTTAAATGCATCTGAAAGTAAAGAAATGCCCTATTTCGGGCAAACAAGACGACAAGAAAACTTTGTGCTGCTGGGTATATGCATTTCCTCCTCGTCCATAACTACTTGTGTAGTCTCCAATTTATCTCTTGAACTGGAATGGTCAAAGTCACCGCAAACGATCTCCTGAGATTTCTCGAGTTCACTATCAGACTGTAAAGTTGGACAATCAGAGTCACCAAGCAGGACATCAGGAGATACCTCCTGTTGAATTATCAGTCTGTGAAGTTGTTTTGGGATTTTAGCTGTGACAATTAAGAAAAAGGAAAAAATTTGTAAACAATTAAGCAATGTGGTTCTCCACTTTCACCACTAATAGACCCAACATCTATTCTAGTTCTTAAACCTGCAAACAATGTCATATCCTTGTTGGTCGCATGCCATGTAATATTAGCGTACAGTAATTGAAACCAATGCAAAGTGGAAGCAATGCATAGTGATAACACTTACACCAATTGAATAAGTTTGAACACATGGCTGTAAATAATAAACTGGAATTCATTGAACATCTTGCAGTTGTAGGAATACAGTACTTTGAACTTTAAAGTTTTAGTCTACCAAGTTAAAAGAACATCTTACAGGTACAGGATTACAGACTGTTGATCATTGAAGAACCTAAGGAAACAACTGTTTTTTCGTTTTTTGTATGCCCAACTATAACTGCTAACCTATAAACATAAACTGCAGAAAGAGTACAACACCGACACCAACTTCTAAACTAAGCAAAAACCCATACTTGCAATTAGTCTCTACTTTTGTTAAGTGGTATATAATGGTTCCCTGAAAGGGAAATTTGAACTGCAATATATCAAAAGGGCATTTTCAAAACCTTACAAAAATAAATGAAGAGTATTAGATCAAAAAATTAATGGTGCTATGTTATGGAAGGAACCCTGAAAAGAAAAGAAAAGAAAAGAAAAGAACATACCTAAAATTCTGGTCTCAGAGAGATTCTTATCTTCCAAAGTGGAGTTAAGGAGGCTTGACTGCATTGGATCGTGTTTCGCCAAGATTATGAACCAGCAGATCTTTCTTAATACCTACACGGAAAATAATTGTCAACAAAGTTCCAAAAGAAACTGAGAAATAATAATGAAGTAAAGAACATACATTACCTGCACCATTTGTGCTGGATCTTCTTTAACATATGGAATATCATATATGGATTTGTAGCAACGACATTTTTCAAATGATTATGAAGGAAAACAAAAGTAAGGAAAAACAAACTGACCTGAACATTTGGGAATATCCCACACAGGAATGGATGATGGAGTGCAGTCAGGTTCACATAGCAAATGATTATTTTCATGGTTAACATTCATTGCTAGCATCCATGCGCCAATCGTAACATCTTCATTACTAAGCATTCAGAAACTGTAATTCCAAACATATTGTTTTGTTAGGACTTGAGACAGTCGACACCAACTGGACAAACCAATTACATATCTTAACAGAAAACCCCTTAGGATAGTACTCTAAAAATGGTGGATCGTGACAATTATGTTTCTTATTTGGCAATCTCATAAGGAAGAAAAACCAGTAAGCCAATAAAGATTATTAGCTGTAGTTCAGTTAAACTATTGGGCCCTGTGGTTCCTATCTGAGTATAATGAATCTTCAAAATTTGAACTCAAAAGATAGACCAGGTTTCTATAAGTGCAAGCGAGTGCTTTCTTGTTCTTGTTAGCGGATTTCTTTCCTTCTATCAACTGTGCAAGCTAGTGAAAACTACTGCCAATCACTAGAAACACATTAAAGTAGAGGAACAATAAATCATTTCTCAAATTTCAAAGAAACATATACAAGTGGCTAACAATTTGAGCTTTGGGTCAGTGAAAACAGGACCCTTTTTCATGCATCCGACAAAGTTTGAGGGTGAGAACGTTCCTTTGCCAAAAGTAATGAAAGACGATCTGTAAAAAAAAGATATGAAAATTTAATCAGCATGGATGCAGGGAAGAATTCCAGGACGAAGGCTTCTGTGGTTACAAAAACTGAATAGATTATAGAGCATACTGAAATAACACACCTGGCCTCAAAGTGGTTGAGGTTTCTACCCAGAAGATGCATGCCATATGCCACTAATGCTACATTCCAATTTACACTTACCCTGACATGCCTCACGAATGTAATACAACACCGAAACAAAAATATTATATCATTCATACAAAATAGTGAATTACCAGTACCAGAACCATAACATTGATTTTCAAAAGAAAACATAAATTCACAAAGAAAACCTCCAAATCCAAACTACCAGAACCATAACATTGAATTTCAAAAAAAAAAAAAAAAAAAAACAACCAAAAGTTAACTACCAAATCAAAGAGAACCCATTACAATAAAATCCCAAGACTTCCCCAATTTCCAAAAAATTAAATTTCCACTTTACAAACCAGAGAGAAATTGAAAATCCCTAATTGCTATATAGTGCAGCTATGATTCACTCAGAATTAAAATTCAAAGTAAAAAACTATGAAGAAAGAGGTACTCATATCATATATTAGAGTTAAAATTGCACTTGATATTTAACGAAACCCCAACTGAGAAAAAACCCCTAAAATTCAGTTGAACAACAACAACCACAAATCTCGAGTAATCCATATAGAGTTGATGTCGTTAGATGTTCACATCTTTCTCCTCTCTTCAATGTCCTGCAAATATAAACAAATAAAGGATCAGCAACAAAGTTTAGTTCATGAACAGAAAAAAGGAGAGAAAAAAAATTGATTACTACCTTGTTCTCTTGCACAAAAAAAAGTGAGATCGATAGAGTGATTTAGTGGTGGTGATGAACGAAAAAGAGAAAGAGATGAACGGAAAAGAGTGTAACAGTGGTGGCGCTGTGAGTTAGGGTTAGATGAACGAAAACGAGTGATTCAGTAATGGTGTTGTGAGTTAGGGTTAGATGAACGAAAACGAAAAGGAAAAGGAAAAAGAGAGAGAAAGGGAAAATGGGAAAGTGAAGTGAAAAAATGATGGTAAGCTTTTTGTGCATAGATTTTGAACGGTGGATTAGATTGGTCATACGGATTACAAAAATTTATGGACGGTGGAGATTATATTTGAGATTCTCATACGGATTGAGAAAAAAATGTGTAAGTAGTATGTGTGCTTTTATGTTAAAACGAACTCGTGTATTTGGTTTATTTGTTAATCTTCAATATGAAAATGACAAGAAGTGATGTCTTTATAGTTCCGGGGAGGACTCCTTAATTTTATACGGTTTGATTATATGGTTACCTATTAATACAAATTGAATTTCCATCCACTTCACTTAATTTTATACGGTTTGATTATATGGTTACCTATTAGATCAGAGAAATAAGAAATTAATTGGATAATTGTTATTAACTTTCCACTAGACAAGAATATGCGATAAGTATAGGGTGCCAAACGCCTTATATGTGATGTCGAACACTGAGAAGGATTAATTTTGTAGACTTTTGAAGGAAATTAAGGCTTCGGACGGGTATGCATCAAACATTCTGGTTGTGTGAACCTTAAAGAGCGGAGGCTTATAGGTATAAACATTCATGATTGCCATGTTAAATGCAAACTGCACTAAATTGACGGATATGGTTAATTTCTAGATTGTTTTTATATTTTCTTCAAATTCAATACAGTTTAACTCACATTTGCCCACTTTGGATTTGAGTCAGTCTAATTTATCCAATTTGACTTATTATCTTCAATTTTAGTCGAATTCGTTTGAATCTCACTAAAACCTAATGAATGAGTTCGATTGAGACTGAATAAAACTTAATGAATTGAGTGAAATTGATGTAAATTGGTATAATTTGAGTAAGATCGATCAAAATTCAGTGTATTCAAGTCGGGTCGATAAAAAATTGAGTGAATTTTAATGAGATTAATGAAATCATAGTTTCATATCGTTAGATTTTTTAGATCGATAAAAAATGAATAAGTTTGATTGAGATTGAATAAAATTCAATAAATCGAAGTGAAATCGAGTGAAATTGATAAAAATTGATATAATTTGAGTAAGATCGATCAAAATTGAGTGTATTCAAGTCGATTCGATAAACAATTGAGTGAATTTTAGTGAGATTTAAGAAATCATAGTTAATTTTGATTGATCGGAATAGTCGAGTAATATGCATATTACTATCGTAACGTCGGTAATGGATATTTCTAGCGTAACGTAACAAATTTTGGAAATTAGAATTTATCATTTTTTTTTTTGTAATTAGGGTTATTAGTTTGTCATTTGTTTATAAGTTATGATTTGATGAATTGGGTTGAACCCCAACAAAACATTGAGTGATTTTTAGTGAAACGTAACAAAATCAAGTGAATTCAAAATATATCGAAGCTTAGTTAGTGAGTTCAAAATCAATATTGATTTACCTTGTCTGATCCCATATAATATTCATTAACCTCGCTCAGTTTTGCTTAATCTTATTTAGTATCCTTCAATCGAACTTGATTTTAGTTGATTGCACTAAATTTCGCTTAAGGTGTTCACTTGTTTCACTCAATTTCACTTCAAATTAGTCAGTCTCGTTTAATTTTGCTCTTTATTTTTCAATATTACTCAATTTCACTCAAATTGTTTCGATCTCATTTAGTTTTATCATTTGTGTATTAACATGTTGACATTTTGGGTAAATCGTATCTATTGCTTTGAGGGCTCACGAAGAACCCAAATTGGACAAATCAAAGTTGAATTGTAACGAAGGTTGATAAATAAATCGGATGCACGAGTTCGATTTAACATGGCAATGATGGATAAGTGGATAAACTAATGAAATCGAAGAGAAATTGAGTGAGGCCAACTAGCAATATATAAGATTGATTTTTTTTTTAAAAGATAGATAAAATGATTGATAAAAAATAGATAAAATGATTGAGTAAGGAATAACCGATGGAGTTCAAGAGAAATTGAGTGAGGTCGACCGATATTGGATAAAATTAATGGACAACGGGTGAAATTGACTAAAAGTCAATGGACATTTGGTTAAGATGATGGATAACTAGATATTTGGTGTGGTAGGTTAAGATCAACAGATAACTAGACATTTGAGGATGGAAGAAATAATTGCAAATTTTGTAGATCAACGGAAGAAAAAAACAAGAAGAAATTTAAATTAATTCGACTAAAATTAAAGAGATTATGTCAAATTGGATAAATTAGAGTGACGAAAATCTAAATTGGGAAAACATGAATTAAAACTGTAGTGAAATTGAATAAATTAAAAAAATAACTCTTTTGAATTGAGGCGATTGCGTTAGATTGAATAAATATAATCAAAATCTGATACTTCAAATGAAAATCCAAACGAAAATGAGCGTTTTCACGGTGAGGGGCCTACGAAGAAGCCAAAATTTGATAAATCAAAGTTGAATTATAGCGAGATTAAAAGAAAATGGAGATATTGAAATTTCAGTCCTTTTAAATTGAAGCGATTGCATTGAATTGTATTGAATTGCGCGGAAATTCTCAATCACTTCCAAATAATTTGAGCCATTGAGAGACGTATGCTTTATTGGACGTTCTAGTTGTGATCCGTATGTAAAAAAGATGTTAATTTTGGTCCGTCAGATTCGTGATCCGTATGAGATTGATGAAAATTGATATAATTTGAGTAAGATCGATCAAAATTGAGTGTATTCAAGTCGGTTCGATAAAAAATTGAGTGAATTTTAGTGAGATTGATGAAATCATAGTTTGATATCGTTAGATTTGTTAGATCGATAATAAAATGAATAAGTTTGATCGAGATTGGATAAAATTCAATAAATCTAAGTGAAATCGAGTGAAATTGATAAAAATTGATATAATTTGAGTAAGATCGATCAAAATTGAGTGTATTAATTTTGAACTGTTAGACTGGTGATCCATATGAGCACAAGATATTAATTTTGAACCGTTAGATTGCTGATCCGTATGAGTATAAGTTATTAATTTTGAACCGTCAGATTAACGATCCGTATGAGTAGAAGATGTAAAACCTTGAACCGTCCGATCAGCTTGAAATGTTAATCTTGAACCGTCGGTTAAAACCCTATTCGTTATACTTATTGACCACAAAGTTTCTATTATTTACGTTTAATACCCTTCTATATAAACACCCTAACCCTAAGTTTCACCACTTCTCCCTTCAACACCTCCCTCCCTAAACTTCTCCTCCTCCATCGCTGAACTTCTCCGCCTCCATCACTGTGAACTTCTCTAAACCCCAAACACCAAACACCACAGCACCTCTTAGCCTTTCACCATGAGACCAACTTCATGTCACGTCAATTACTATTATCTCATATCGATCCATGAGAAAGAACTACCAAATGCAGAACTAGGTCTAAACTTACCTGAGCAACTTAGTGTTTACTACTTAAACTTAAACTTAGACTGTTGCAGTTCAGTACTCATGGATGTGGCCTTCTTTCAGTATCTTAGTGTGCTTTCTGACTGTGTAGGTCATGGAAATAACAATAAAAGAAGGGGAACTTAGTTTTCTAACAGGGGTTTTCATAATTCTGTAAGGGATTTTGTGGACTTGCATTCGCTTCCACGCCTGTGATTGACTGACAATAGCTCATGTGACCATTGTGGATCCAAATTGTTTCCTCGTGAAATTAAAATATTCTGTTGTTTGAATGAAAAAGTTAAGTTATCTAATTGGTTTTTGTAGCTCTAAAGTATCTGGAAATGGAGGAAACCGATACTACAAGAATGTCGGTTTGGGATTCAAGACTCCCAGAGAAGCTATTGAAGGTTTGTTTGGTTCTTGAATAAATACATTTGCTTTTTTTTTTTGAAGAGAAGAAGTTTTTTTTTGTTGTTGTTATTTATCAGTTTAATGGTGAAATAATTACTAGGTCATGTCTACTAATAATTTTTGCAAATGAATCCAGTGAGTTGAATTAGTTGTGACTTGTGAGTTGAGTTGTCTAATGAATTATGTGTTAGGAACTGCTTTAAATGTTGAGATATACTCATGTTTTATCAACCTGATTAGGAATATGTCCCAGTAATTTAAAACATTGGGTCACTTGTTGTTGCTGTTATTTCTACTTTATGGTATTACTTTTCATGTCAGTATTGTTATGCATCTCTTATGTGATGATGAAGGCTAGCATTATTTTGATTTTGTGCAATACTTTGTAGGATAGCTTCATGATGTTGATCCTTGAACTCTAGTTGATGAAGGCTGACTCACTCTTCTCTTTCAGCTGTACTTTGTGAAGTTGTAAATTTTCGTTATCTTCAGGTGTGGGGACTTCCTTGCTATTTTGTTTTAATATTCTTAAGTTTAAATGGATACTTAAGTTTTAAAATTTATATGGACTAATATAAATTCTGTATACTCTTGCATTTGCCGAATCTTCTTGTTTATCATCTCTGTTAAAACCGTTGTTAAGAGTGTTTTGTCTCTGCAGTATGTTCAAGTTAGGAGAAAAATTATGACCATTTGAATTGGCACAAGGTGGGTTACTGTTGTGAGGAAGATGGCCATTGGTGAAGTACGTATTCTTTCTAATTTGATGAGTCTGTGCTTGATGCTGCTTCTTTCTTGGAAGAGATGGCTCCTGCAAGAGACCTTTGGTTTGAAGATACTGCATAGCTGCTGTCGCATTGGATTCCATCAGCTTCACCAATTTTGGTTTTGCATGAATCTTCCTCAAAAATAGGAATTCTCAGTTAAACTGCTTGAATATATGTACAAAGAATAGAACAAACAATTGTTGAATGTGTGACTTAAATATCCATTTTAAAACTTAAGTATCCAACTGATTTTTTTTGTTGGAATGGATAAATCAGGTGAAGTTTTACTCCACTGAGCTTGAAGGGTATGTTTGAAGAAAAAGGTATCAAAATGTCCAGTTTTATTATTTTGTTTTTTGATTCAGTTCTTGATGTTACCGTGTGTCCAATTCAGGGTTAATGCTCCTTATTCTTATTAGTTATGATGTTCTTTGAATTTGTTTGTTTGTTCTTATATGCATGACCCAAGTTTATCACCTTTTTTTTGAGAGATCAACATGAACTAGATGTGGAATGAGTACTCACTCTATTGATCTCAAAATCAAAGCTAAAAAACAAATTGAGTGGTATAAGGTTGCAGTAGTATGAATCTTGAAGTGTTTTTTAGCTTTGTCCAGTGAGATTTTTTAGCTTTGTGTTCCTCATCTCTAGGTTTAAAATTGAAGTGTGGTTGATGCAATTATAAATGAAATTGTTTTCTTTTCCTGTCAAAAATGATTGTAATTTTTTTAACCAAATGATGTTGTAAATTGAAATCATTAATAATAAAGTTGATCAATTATGATTTTAATTTGGTTCATAATTATTTTCAGTATTAATTTTAATTTGATTTTGTTATTTATTTTTAATTATATAATCTTAATTAGTGATAATGTCTAATATTAATTGTTAAATATAATTATAGTTATAATTTGGGATTATCTAATCATAATTTGTTTTTAGCGAGCAAAGAAATTTGATAGTTTAAAAATTTAAGCAATCAACTTTAGGCCAATCAAAATCAGAATTTTAAATAATTTGGTCGTTTAAACCTTTAATCAATCAACTTGAGTAAAAACTTCGATAGCTTAAAAGCTTAAGCAATCAACTTCAGACCAATCAAAATCAGAATTTCAAATAATTTGGTCGCTTAAACCTTTAATCAATCAACTTGAGTGAAAACTTTGATAGCTTAAAAGTTTAAGCAATCAACTTCAGACCAATCAAAATTAGAAATCGCTTTTAGCGAGCAAAATTAGTTGGTCGCTTAAAACCTTAACCAAGCAATTTCAGATCGAGTTGCTCCATGTATCTAGCAACTAGGTCTTTTACTTGCTTTAGAATGGTTGATCTATCTGAAGCGATTGGTATTTTACTTGCTATATTGGTTGGTGTAGATGTTAAGCGATCACAATTTTACTTGCTCCATGGTAGTTGGTCTAAATGTTAAGCAATGAGGAAAGTACTCGCTTAAGGTTAGTTGGATTATTACTAGAGCGATTGCATGGTCGTTCAAGGCTTTGAGATACATGGCTTTGGGCAACCAACGGAGCGAGTGCCACTTTTAATCGCTATAACGGTTATAACGACTTAAAAGGGGCTTTAAGTGACTTAAAACGACATGTCGCTTAAACCCGTTTTTTTTGTAGTGAATGTTGCTCAAGTACAACAAGTATTGGGGAGATTTTAAAAAAATAAATTCGTTGATGTTTATTGCTGTACTTCTGGATCCACGAGAGAAAGAACAAGGATTGTATGTGACTGTTGAATATTTAGTTGTGCATTACGACCCTGTGATAAAACAAAGAAGGGTAGAAGCTTGGGTTGATAAAGTTAAAAAGGATTTTGATGAACTGTTCACAGCTTATAAATTAGAACATACAACTGAAAGTGTGATATCTTCATCCGAGTCTCTAGGTAACTCTAGTTCTACTTTTGCTCAAGGTTCTTCTATTTCTGGCAAGGCTAAGTATAAGGAAGAAAGGAATAAACGCAAAAACCAATTGAGTAATGTGGAGGATCATAGAAGATCTGAGGTGGAAAGATACTTGGCCGAGCCTATCTACTCTCCGGCCAATGAAGATGATTCTTCTTTTGATATATTACTTTGGTGGAAGATCAACTCTGCGAGGTTTGGCATTTTACCACTCATAGCCAAAGATATATTTTTTATACCTGTTTCTTCTGTTGCTTCTGAATCAGCTTTTAGTACCGGAAAACGAATTTTGGATCCTTTTCGAAGTTCCTTAAAGCGTAGAACACTTGAGGCGTTAATTTTATTGCAAAATTGGTTACGTACACCAATTGACAAAGATTCTTCTAGCCTTGGAGTCGAGGAGGAGGAGGTTGAAGTTCTTGAGTCGGGTATAATTTGTACTTCATGGATCATGGTTCTTAACTTCATATACTTTATTACTATTGGTATTTTTAATCTTTTTCATTCTAATTGTTCATTTCTTTTGTTACAGAGCTATTTGGTAACCTTGCTGCTTCTTCCACCATCATAGATGACGATTGATTCCTATTCGGTGACCTGGATGGTGCTGCTACTAAGATGAACTTGTTTTTGTTGCTAGTGGGAAATGTCGTAGAATTGCATATTAAAACTCTAATTTTATTGTATAATTTTGAATGTTGGGACTTAGATTTTGAGATTATCGATTGTTAGTTAAAATGGTTTATCAGGTGGCACGCGTGAGGATAAAAAAACAGCCAAACCCATGAAAAAAATTTGCATGATTATCTGGGCGGTTCCGACCCGACCCGACCCGACCCGCCATCTGGGCGGTTCAGACCTGACCCGACCCAAGGACCAGGCGGGTCGGGTGCGGGTGGTGAAAAAAAAAACCAATTAGAGGCGGGTCGGGTGAGGGTGAGGCCAAACCCGACCCGACCCACCCGTTGTGCAGTCCTAATTTTAACATAATTTAATATGGGTTATCTAGATTTCCTCGAGTTTTAAGTAACATTAGTTTACTATTTAGATTTTCGAATGATTAGATTTAAAAAGGGAAAGATGGACCTAGAGTTCTTGTTTGGGTAGGTCGGAAATGTTACTAATTGAAGACGGTAGAAGGCCACAACGAATTATTTTAGAATGCATTGTATAATTAGTGGTTAGTATTGATCCACATATAAAGTACTAAATAGATAGACAACCAAATATTAAAACAAATAAAAAATAATAGCAAAAAAAAGAAAAACGGTTACAGAAAAATATTTATGGTCAAGAAAGAAAATGAGAAAAATTATTAGTTTAGAGGAAAAAGGTTATTTACCTTAAGCAAGATTTAAATTATAATCCTCTTATAGCATGGGCTAAAAATGATCTAGGATAAATCTACAATAGCTAACTACATATATAGGTGGGCTAAATCTATATAAGGAGGGTGGTCTCTTCTCATTATATACCTAAACTAATTATTTTTTCTTATTTAACATTAAAAGAAATAAAATATAATAAATCACGTAACCTATAATCTATATAAGGAGGGTGGTAACTTCTCATTTATGCATCTAATTAACGTTTTTTTATTTAGATATGACATAGCTTCTATTATGAATATTCACGATTTTGTATAATCAGTATATTTTGGTTAACACAAACAGTTTCCGTGGATACACATGAAATAACGAGTATTTAATCGATATAGCTCTGAAATTTCTATGATGCATGTATATGTAAAAAAACTACATGGCTAATTTAGCCAGGAGCTGAATATCTATTCTCGATTTTTTTACAAAATGTAAGATATAAATATGTATTTATGATTCTGATGTCGGGTCAGAAATTTATCTTGACCTTGCGTACATGTTTATGTGGGATTATACCCTGTTTTCAATATTAGATGCTATATGCTTTTTTTGGTTTTCTGCATGTCGGGTCAGTATTGAGATTTGATTTTTGCTGCACTCTCTTATAATTCTTACAAACTGAAATGCGATTTAGTAATTAAGGATCTAGACCATTGCTTTTTTAGTTAGAGTAACACACAACTGAAATGGATTGTTGAATATTGTGTGTGAAACAGAAGAAGGTCATTATTCACGATTGTCAAATGTGTTTCCATTTTACAACCAATACAATCTCGTCTACTGTAAGGTAGAGATTTGGGTTTCTTGTTTGCTAGGGACTTTTGTCGTAAGTAAAAAGGCGTTTGAGCTAAGAAACCATATCAAGTAGCAAGTTGTCTAGTCCAATGAATGGTTTCCCGACATCTTATCGTGTCTCATTGTTCGCTAAAACAAGAACCAATTGAAATAAAATAAAAATTATCAACATTCATCCCGACGTGTGTAAGCGGTGGCAGCAACACCAGCTGATATCAAGGAGTACCCAGATTCATATGTGTTTGTACTTGATATACCATGATTAAAATCAGAGGAAATCACAGTTCAGGTGGAAGCTAACAACATGCTTGTAATGACAGGAATGCGACAAAGAGAAAACGAGAAGGAGAAAGAAGTTAAATACCTGAGGATGGAGAGAAGAATTGGGAAACTTGACAATTTCAGCTGTTTCCGTAGATGGTGTTCTTACTGTATGAAAATTGGCTCCACCTGAACCTAAGAAGTCTGGGACTACTGAATTTTAAAGAAATCTGGGGTCATGCACTTACTAGCTTGGGTCCAAAATGAATAGTCCCTGAGTTGAGTTGGTGTCTAAATCCTTATTAGGTAACCCAAGAAACACTGAGCTGGACAGTAATCTATTGAGGTCAGTCTAAACTCTGGACAACTTTGTTAAGTGTAACAATCAGTTCTTAGAGAACTGGCTGCGTCTTCTCTGAGTTGGACAAGTTGATCAGAACTCGGAATGTTGTCATTTTAGGAGAAGAGCGAGAGAGAAGTGGCCCAAACCTGCTTGAAATGAACGTGTTGTCACCTGCTTTTGCCGTAAAGACATTCAAGAAAAGTGTCGTGTCAGTGCAAGTGTCCACCTTAATGTTGGCCAATAGTACTCGATCAAATTAATCCTTATGATCCATTAACTGCTTTCTATTTTTAAGTGGAAATGGTGAGAAGACATGTACAAAAAGAAAAGCTTCCATTGTAACTCAGACCTATTACATGTTTTGACTATTTGTCTCGGATGTGGTAAAGGATTTTTGTTTTGCTTTTCTGTTGTATGTTACCGTCATTCATCACAGATGTGTTGTCCGTCGATTAATACATTTGTATTTGATTTTTGCTGCTTTCAGGGCAACTGACAAGGTAAAAGTGAAGGAATTCTAGAATCACAAGTTCCACTAAAGGAAATCCCCGAAAAAGATAAACACTAAGGTATTCCATTGGAGAAATTGTATCTCAGAAAGCCCCTATCCCGCTTATATATTATGGACGGAGAAATGAAGAATCGAAATAGTTTTGCATTTTTCTAATATCTAGATGGGTGAGTTTTTAGATAGTGTCCACGAATCATCATCTTTTTTGAATATCCATTGCCACCCTTAGGTGGTGGCAGCCGAGAAACCCCAAAGTTAACCTTAGATTCTAGCAAAAAGATAGATCAAATTTTTTTACAGTAAAGCGTCGTAGAGATAAAACAGAAGCACCAAACTTTATTTAGAGATACACACTGGTTAGTACATCCACAAGTAGCAAAGTAACGTTGACCATACCAACAATTACGTTTTAAGTGTACATGTGCGTTTCGGTGAGGACTTTCCTTGTTGACTTAAGTCTTGCAGCATATCTTTTGGCAGAGGTAAAACTTATTCGGGTAACCGCTATATCCCCACTTGCAGCATGAACATTCTTCATCCAAAATGTAACCCAGTAACAGTTAATTATGGTTTATTCATATTGCTCTTGTCAAAATAAATAAATTTAATTGTAAATGTCATACCTTGAGGGTAAGCTACACTATCAGTAGCAACGGCTTTAGATCCATGCCGCGATAGTCGAGCTGCATCAGTCACTTGGGTTAGGGCAGTGAGTAAGAGAAGTGTGATAATGCGAGCAATACACTCTTAATCATCATTTTCTTCTTCATCATCATCTTGATCTCTCTAATAATAACAAAGGCTGTAAGATACGATACACTTATCTCATCCCAATTCAAACCATATATGTACTGCCTTCTTAATCCAAAAAAATAAGCCATCATTTTGCTAATCACTGCGGTATGTGTGGTTCATAGCAAACTTGATCAGTTTCTACTGTATGTCCTGATCCCACCTGGTCAACAAACTACTTTCACTTCTTTGACTTTGAGCAAGTACTTAATCGTGAGTCGTCGATAATAAATAGTGGCATGTTAGCAGGAGATCAGGATTTTACCCCCTCCATCCTATCCCATGTATAAAGACGGCGTTTTAGATTTTAGTTAGAATTCTCATTTTAAGATGGTTTTTTATATAGAATTTTCTGTTGGAGAATATTTCTGTAACAGTAAGCAAACCAAATAGAAACTTGAAAGAGATAAATTGTCAGAACAAAACAGCACAATTCAAACAACCACATAAGTACAGAGAGATGGAGTCGCATGTTCAACAGACTGCCCTTAACTCAATATTTGTCAGGTACACCTTTAGAAAGATGTTGCTATACCTTTAGAGATGACAAATTTGAATCCAGGATAAAACCACCTGATACCAACCCAGTTAGCAAGACCCGTTGGCCCGTTGTGAACTTAACAGTAGAAGAATAATGAAGAAATAAACTACTGCGCAAATCAAAGCAAGAAGAGAGGAAAAGTCGTCAGGTCAGTGGCTGCGACTGGGGTACGAAAAAATCTGACTTTTTTTTTTTTTTTAAAGAAGAAGAAGACTGTTGAATTATCAAAAGGTAAAAAATCAATTAATTAAACATATTTAATTCGAGATATTTAATTAAAAGATTTTGTTATTAAACCTGATTTAAATTTATAAATTCAAAACGGTAAAATACTTAATGTACAAAATTAAAATATAATCTCAGATGGGCACACGCAGGCACTCGTAGGCACACGCAAGCACACGTCAATGGTCACGCCAAGGGTCACGCCAAGGGTCAAGCCAAGGCTCGCGCCAAGGCTCACGCCAAGGCTCGCGCCAAGGCTCACGCCAAGGCTCACACAAAAGCACACGCAAGCTCCGCAAGCCCGCTAGTCCATTTCCTAAGTCCATATCCAATCCACTAGTTCTTTTTCCTTATATAGAACGTTTTTGGTAAAGAGGATAAACTTCCTCCTTGGTTTGCCCAATATGGGACAAACCAAAGGTTTCTCATTCACTAAGAAGTGAAAATGGATGGCTCTATTTTTCTACCCCAAGTTTGGACTAGTGACCCTTGATCCCACTAAGATATATTAATTAACAAAAATCATTTTAAGTAAGAATCCATTTTTAATTCTAACAATCCCCCACATGAATGAAGAAAGCGATAAATCAGAAAACCGGAAAACGAAAAATACCTCTTAAGCAATAGGTGTCCATAAGGAATTGAACCTCTGGTTAGTGAGAAGTACCGGAACTACTTGATGGTCAGTGAACGCGATGTCTTGAACTGCCATGGTTTGGTGTAATTCATCAATAACTCCTTATGCGAGATATCTCCCAAGAGTGCTGTTAAGTTCACGCCGTTGTGTCCGTTTTGGCCCTGGAAATATCCCGTTTCTCAGAATGCTCTAGAGAATCAGCTCAATTCTCATAGGAAGCGACCCACTTCCTCATTCAGATAGGTGAGTTATATCAAGAGTGTTAACTGCTACACCCCATTTCAATCTTAAATTGAAACTATAGAACTCATTAAGACTTTTATTATAAGTCATCCTCACATGCAGTCACACTATCACGTCTACACCATAGGGAAGGGACAGAGAAAATAATTCCCTGATAGTGTTTGATTTTTACCCGCTATAAATTAGTTGTCTCATTCAAAACCTTGATCTTGGGATCTCCAGTCAGCAAGGTTGAGTATCCTTCATGGAAAATCTTATGGATAAGTTTTCCAACAAATCTTAGAGGGGTGGGTGTGGGTGGGGGGAGGGTCGGACTCCATACAAAGGATTTGCTGGAAACGTGATTCCCGTAGAAAACGTGAATCTAGGGGATTTGGATAACCAAATGTACCGAGGGAAATGTAATTCTACCAAATCCCCTGAACCCATAAATTCCACATTTAAAATTCTGCAACCAAACCCACCAGATGGATATTTATGAAAGATAAAATGGGTAAAATGTCCAGAGATTCAAAGTTTCAGGTCGTGGTGGACGAGTAAATTATTGGGCTGGGTGAAATGAACGAGTGCCTTATAATTTGAAATTAACAATTATAACCATGTATCTATTTCTCGAATAAAATATCTCTCTTCCAAAAAATCACTCTACCGCATGTATGGCATCTCCTCCTTCTCCACCACCATCGACATCATCCTCTTTACTGCCTCTACCAATACGAACACCATCAATAAAAATAGCTCTTCCATTACTTTTCTCCGTTACCACATATACTGATGTGTGTCGTTTGCGCACAATTTAATTAATATATTTCTCACTAATACTAATAAGTAATATAGCGGTAGTGAGGATCGGTCCTTTGAGGAGCTTTGAATTGCTATGTGTCTTTGGCTTCTTATGTAACCAAGAGGGGTTGTGAGTTTTAAGCTAAAGTAAAGTAATCTAATAAAGTAAAAACAAAATAAATAAAGATTGAGATTAAGGTGAGAAAATACTGGTTAGAGATTTCATCTTCCATCGCTAATCATGATCTTCAATCGATTAGAATCAACGTTTGTTCTCTCTTCATAACAATATCCCTAGAGAACCCCATCGAGACCATACTCCGGTAAATCCTTATGTCATCACATACCATAACGATAAATATGCAAATACTACTCAGCGGACAACCTAACGCAACATTCTATTAAGTTCAATCCTCCAAGAGCATTAGATTCTTTAAATTAGGCTAATCAATGCAATATAAGTACTACGAGTATTCTATTTAACATTAGTCAAGCTTCTACATGCAATCACACGAAGGTTTTGTATACAATCTGTAATCACACTATGCTACTTTCAACCGGGTCTATCGACTATCCTGTATCTCCAAACCCTAGTTTAGCTTTAGATATGGATATTTGTTCACTTAATATGCATCCTCAACAAACACACCTCCAGTCATACATGGCGATATTAAAAGTAGAACATGAACGATAAAAAAGATCTTGAACGTCAGCAATAATCATCCAGATTTATTGATGTTTAGGACTTCGAACTACATCCCCACCAATATAAGATTGATATAATCATAAATTTACTAACACCCATGGAAAATACACAAAGAAGAAGAATGGTTTCACCCTAAGGGGAAAACCCTAGGTTTTTTATATTGAAGATGTGATATGAAAGGTATAAGATAAGAGATTTCTTCAAAAGATGTAGAATCTATCTTGTTTGAGCCCAAGATGTTTTCTTTTATAGCCTTCAATGTTTGTCCCTCAAGTCTACTATCTTCTAGGGTTTAGAATCCTTCCAAGGCTATATTTCCTTGATTTATAAGTCCAAAACGTGTCTTAGAAATGGCTCCCGTCCTCCTAAAATAGGTAGACTCATTCCCCACCTTTCCACCGATTATTTTTATAAAGTATACAAAGATTTCATGTTCCAAAAACATCAATAGTCGGTAGTATCGACCCCCTCATTATCTAACGATTATTTTCAAGAAGTATATAGATATTCTTGGACCAAAACGGCTCATAATCGGTAGGCACAGGCACCCATTATCTACAGATTATTTTCCTGAGTGTTTTACTTACTCCTTCTCGGTTGTTTTCCTCATAACTTCTTCATACGAACTCGGAATGACCTCATTCTTTTTGCATTGGCTTCGTCTTTCAATTTTCTTCAAGCTGATGATAATAAATTCTAAAGTTGAACGATTTGAAATTGTTTTTTGCCCTTCTTCACTTGTAGAACTTGACTTTCTTTTTCATTTCATGTCGTAATGAACTCCTTTCTTCTTCTTTGGTTAAATACACTTCAAAACTCCTAAGAAACTCATAAAAAAAATCAAAGCATAATGATATGAAAACTAACAAGAAACCAATGAATTAGAGTATCCAACTAATAAAAATAATGCATCTATCAGATACCGCCATCATCTACACAATCTTCACCACCATTAACATATTTTTATCCACCATCTCCCCTACCATAAACACCAACACCACCATAATCGTCACAACCACCTCCAACAACAACATTATACTCCTCCATTGTTTTTCTCCACTACCAAAAACACCAACAACAACATAATCAAAATCAACACCATCATCATATCAGTTTTCTTCTTCTTCAAATGCCCTAATTAAATTAAAATTTCTCAAACCATTAAAAATTAGAGAATTAGGGTTTTGTCTTCCATCAATTTCACAAGATACGCACTTGTAAGTATCCTAACCCAAATTTTCTTTTTGATTTTAATATTCGACGTCATCAATTTCACATGCATTGACTGTAACTACCTGAATTCATCATAATCTAGACCTTATGTACATCCTTTTTTGTTGAAAAAAATGCTAAAATGTAGATGAAATTACTAATAGGTTTGAAATGTTGTTCGATTGTGATTGAAAAGTGATATGAGATGATGGAATGTTAAAAAAAAAATCATATGAGTTTTTTGTTCCATTCAAACGTGGATGAAATCAGTTTAATCCTTTTTTAGATAGAGTTGAATTTGTTTTCATCCATGTTTAAGCAAGATGTAACCAGTTTCATCATGTTTTAAATTGAGTTGATTTTTAATTTATTTTCATACAAGTTTATTTTAATTAGAGTTTCATCCTGTTTTAGATTAAGTTGAATTTGTTTTCATACATGTTTAAACTAGGATGAAACTGTTTTCATCTATTTTAGATTGAGTTGAATTTGTTTTAATCTTTGTTTAAACTAGGATAAAACTAGTTTCGTCTTGTTTAAATTGAATTGAGTATGTTTTCATCCAAGTTTAAACTAAGATGAAAAAAGTTTCATCCTTATTTAGATTGAGTTGAACTTTTGTTCATCTATGTTTAAACTAGTCTAGAGTTAGATAAATCTGAATGAAATCTAAATTAAATTGTTATAGGAAACAAAAACAAGAAGAATACTGAAGTAACAACAAAGTAATAAGCATGTGTGATGTTTATGTGGTTCTGAATCAAGAATAAAGAATAGGCATGATGTGTTGGAACAAAATTTGTTTGAAGAAGAACGACAACTAAGATTATGTCTTTTGATAAGGTTGTTTAAGTTTTTGTTTCTAAAACTATTTTGAATACATTTATGAGAATTAAATTATGAATCTGGATATGTCTATAAATATAAATCTTAATTGAAGGTCAGTTAGTTTGAAAATTTTATTTAAATTAGCCTATACATTTATCTTATAAATAATCTCATATCATCTTACATCAGAATATGTAGGATGAAATCAGATATATCTTGCCAAAAAAAATTTGTATAAATATGCAGGATGAAACTAGTTACATCCACAGGAAAACATATTATTTTGTCAGAATATGCAGGATGAAACCAGTTACATCCTGAATAAAAATCTGTTTTTTGTGAGAATATGCAGGATGAAATCAGTTTCATCCAGGTTTAATTCATGATAACTTTTAAGGTAGTGGATTTATGTTCTTTTATTACAAAAAATGATTAGTGATAATATATTGAGATTTGAAAGAGTTTTATACGTTTTATTTTCTGTGTTGTAACTTACTGGTTGATGAAACTTTAACGCAGCAAGCTCTTGCGTTGTAACTTATAGGAAGATCAAGCAGCAAGCTACTATTATGTTTGCTATTTTGTTGCTCCTTGTAAATTTTCGGTAACCTCAGTGGAAGACTGTCATGCAATGACACATGAATCAAACGAGTATCGTTCACTCGGACTTGCGAAGATTGATTTGAGACTTAATCCTAATTTATACTTAATTGAAAAGATGATGATGAAATTACAAGGTACTGGGACTCAAGATCCCACCAATTTTCATATTCATGTGGTTCAAATATTAATTCTAGACAATTCTTGCTAATATAATAAAAGCCATCGACTATAATTCTTTGACAAAGTATATTTTTAACATTAGATATGAATTATAAGCATGACGCATCAAAAGTACTTTAGACTAAGCATACACCATAAAACAAAATCACACCTAATTAGTAAAAATCATAATTCAATTTAAATTAATGCAAATGTCATAAAAGAATTAAATATAGTTACCAAACAAGTGTGAGAAATAGCTTCATCTATTGTCCCAGTGTTGGGGTTTATCTCATGGTGCTCAAAAACACACTCAAAAGATGAATACATTGCTAAAAAGTACTTTGAAAAGAAGAAATAAAACTGACACAGTGATGAATGAAACAGAAAAGATCACAAATTTTTTTACGGCGTTGTTCTTAGTTTTTACAACGAAGTTCTTCTTTTTAGAACGATGTTCTTCTTCAAACTTTTGGTAATAGTTTCTTCAACCTCTTCTCATGAGTAGAATTTTATGAATTTTCATTTTTCCTTCTTTGCCTTCTCCAATTTGTTCTCTCGAAGCCCAATTTATAGTACAATTACCTCCAAACTCATTACCTCTTCTAAATCCTCAAGATATCTTTTGTTTTAACAAAACTTGGTGATGATGTCGTTACCATGTTTGTCCTAACCAATATCTAATAGTTATAGGATCAAAATCAAAGCGAAACAGGGAAGAATTTTCCATGCTTCACACGTAACTATTTTTTCTCCAAGGTATTCTTTCCAAGTATTATTCGAATCTGATTTGTTTCCAAACTTCGCGCAGGACTTTCTAGTAGATATCTTTTCTCAAAACCCTTGAATATCTCTTAACAATCAACTTCCAACTTACGCAGAAGCTTCTCAGTTCGAGAAAGAAATTTTCCTGCCACTTTAATTTTTTAAAAAGAAAGAAGGAGGTTCCCTTATCAAATGTTTGGGTGCCATTAAAAAAGTTTTTGGTTGCCTTTATCAATTTTTCGGGTGCCTTTAACAATTTTTAAATCAATTTTCCACAATAATTTATTCTTCAAAGATACCTAAGAACATAGAAAAATAATTATATTAGCACAACAATTGAGAACTATTAATACAAATATGAGATCAGATAAGACACATAAATGTGTCTGTTGAATACCCCTAAACTTATATTTTTCTAGACCTCGAGCAAATCTAATCTAAAAATAAAAATCCTAACTCACTCTTGCAGGCATAGCGATTGCACTTACCATGTGCAACAAGCCTTTGAACCCCTAGGTGTACCTAGTGGACGAGGTTTATTCTCGTGAGGGTTTATAAGAGGTATACCCACAAAACCTTACTCCAAACTCTAGATACTTGTGAATGATTGAGGGTAGACACTAAACATGCTATTTAGTTGGCTACAAAATTCTTTGGCTTTGGGATGAATTAACCTATTTTGAGTCCAATTGATGTACACGAGTTTTTATTCAAGCGAACTAAAATTCATATATAAGAAAACAAAGCACTACTCAGACAGTCGTACATTGGACCACGATACTCGAAATCTAACAAAGTTCAATAACATGAATAGATTTAGAAGATGGATATGGAGATGGTGAAGTTTGAACATGTTGACTAAGGTAAACGGTGTTTCCCATATCTGTCTGAAGGTCGCCGCCAGGAAGAATTCTAATGGATTGAGATATGCTCCCACTAGTCTTAATCCTTATATTAATATCGACTCAGCTGGTATATACAAGGGCCCCATCGGTCGATTTATTAAAAATAAACAATTATTTACTTATTATTATTTATTATTTTTTTCATTTTTTTTCATTTTTTTAAATAAATAAAATACAATAATGTGACTTGATCTCAATCACTCTACTTCATCCCAATAGCGATAACAAGGCGATGCTGGTACCCCACCGAATCACTTTGAGAAACATAAAAAATTTACAAAAATAAAATAGAAGGTGATATGGTCGAGGTAGACTCCGAGATATGGTGACAACTATCATGTTATTTCTAACACTTGAGCTTTGTCCTTTTACGAAAAAACCTTTTAGCTAGGTCCATCAACTCCTATACCCAACAAATTTGTTTCTATCTACTTAGAATGGTTAGTGTCATCTTGAATTGTTCACAAGTTTCTAAATTTTGGAGTCTTATACTGCAACTAAAAGTTTCTCCCTTACCCCAAAACTTAAATCTAACAGTTTCCTCAATGTTCTAAAGATGAAATTAAAGCATGAAAAAGCAGAAACTATTATCAATTGAAGAAACAAGTTAAGGAATGATATTGGCGTGTTGCAATAACATGGGCTACCTCCCAAGAAGTTCTAAGTTTAAAGTCTTCAACAGACATTAAATACCACAAAATGGCTAGTCACCTTTCAAAATCATATACCAATAGCCGAAACAACTATGGGTCAACAATACTAAATAGAGTTGACACAAATATAAGACACTTGTACTGGATCAGATAAATAAACAAACTGAGCAAAACCTTATCCGAGGTTTCGTTCAAGACAACTGGATTTATCTGGGGTGTCCATTTAGCTTCCACATGAGTGTCTAGATGAACATCACTACAAAAAAAAAGAGTTTAAGCGACCACTCGTTCTGAGTCGCTTAAAGCCCCTTTTGAGTCGCTATAACAGTTATAGCGACTAAAAGTGGCACTCGCTCCGCTGGTTGCCCAAAGCCATGAATGTCAAAGCCTTGAGCGACCATGCAATCGCTCTAGTAATAAACCAACTAACCTAAAGCGAGTACTTTTCTCATTGCTTAACATTTACACCAACTAACATGGAGCAAGTAAAATTGTGATCGCTTAACATCTAGACCAACCAATATAACAAGTAAAATATCAATCGCTTCAGATATACCAATCATTCTAAAGCAAGTAAACTACTTAGTTGATAGATACATGGAGCAACTCTTTCTGAAATTGCTTGGTTAAAGTTTTAAGCAATCAAATAATTTTGCTCGCTAAAAGTGATTTCTGATTTTGATTGGCCTGAAGTTGGTTGCTCAAGGTTTTAATCTATTAAACTACCTAGTTGCTAGATACATGGAACAACTAAACCTGAAGTTGCTTGGCTAAGATTTTAAGCGAGTAAACTATTTTTCTCGCTAAAAGCAATGAGGTTAGTTGCTTAACTTTTTAAACTGGCCTAAAATTAGTTGCTTAAAGTTTTTAAGATGTCAAATTTTTATGCTTGAATTTTCAAAGTTGCTTGCTTAAAGTTTTAAGCTATAAATTTGTATGCTTGTTAAACGGATTCTGCTCTTTTGTTATGGTCACCGATTTTGATAATCACCGATTCCGATGATCCTAATCACCGATTCCAATTTTTAAAATAAAAGTAATACTGAATAAATTATGAACCAAATTAAAAACTGAATTAAATTTCATTATATCAAAAAATTCAATTTACATCATTTCTTTAAAATATTAAATTCCTTACAGGGAAAAAAACAAACAAAAATTCAGCTATTTAGAAATTCGACTACTTGAGAACATCTTCTTCAAATTCTTCTTGTAATGAATTGTTTGTAAAATTGAAAACATCACCCATTGCGTCTTCTGGTGTTTTGGCATATCCCTTTGCATCGTGGATGACTAACAAAATGCAAAACCATTGTATTCTCTCTCTACTCTTCAAACTCTCGCACAACAGTTTTCCAAGTTATCTTATACTGAAAATCCAAGACATTAGAAAAGTTAAGAGTTGTCAACAAGATAAGCTCAATTGAAAGAATCAAATGAACCAAATTAATTGTAATAGTGGTACATAAAACAATCCTCAGAGAGAAGGCAAAAATAGAACAGACCAGTCTTGTGTTGCAGCTAACAAGCATTACCATTAATTTGCAAAACCCAAACTACTCACGGCTACTGCTTTGTATTTTCATCTATAAAAAAAGTATACATAAGATCTCAGATCAAAATTCCCAGTTGCTTTAACATAACATGAACTAAGAAAAAATGGCAAAATATACATTGAAACAGTGAAACCCATTAATGATAGTCTTCTGGTGTTTTGGCATATCCTTGTACCTGATCACAAATTCCTCATTAAACATCCACAATAGAATTTTTACTGTATGATTTTGTTCTGTAATCCACTTTTGAAAAAATATATTCTTACCCTTTGAAGCTCCATTTTGCTCTGGCTGTTGTAGACAAGAGGTCATAATATGCACAACTTGGAACTCTATTGACATGATTATATGAACACATTATCCCACTTACTTTACCTTCTGTAACACAACTCCTGAATGGTGGTTGATAAGTGTCTGCTAAATCTTGCAATGTAACCTACAAACAATGAAGACCCCAAGTTACCATTATTAGACCTGGACCTGTTAGCAAGACTTGATTTAGAATACACTGGGTTCACCGATCCAAAATAAACAAAAAAATATACTTGAGCAAGAAAGAAATTAATAAAATAACTCAATATTACAATAATTTGATGTGAAGTCTCCTGCGGAATATATATGCAGAAATACAATAATCTGATAATGGGTCTGTGGTCGAGAGTTCCTGTTATTGTATTTCTGCATATATATAGTGAGAGGAATTCAGTGAATCTGATAATGGGTCTGTGGTCGAGAGAGAGATGAAGGATATGGATGTGTTACAGATGATGGTGTTTGTGAGAATTTGGGTTTTGTCACTAAACTTGTTGATGTTTTGAAGAGCAAGAAGCTGGTATTGAACTTGTTGATGGTTTGTCGAGAGATTTTAGGTGTTGAATCCATGGCAGTAAACCAAGGAGGGATTGATCCCGACTGAAGATGAACATGAATCGATGTAAGAGAATGGTAATTTCCGTGACATGAAGTTGGTCTCATGGTGAAAAGCTAAGAGGTGATATGGTGTTTGGTGTTTAGAGAAGTTCAGTGATGGAGGCGGAGAAGTTCAGCGATGGAGGAGGAGAAGTTTAGGGAGGGAGGCGTTGAAGGGAGAAGTGATGAAACTTAGGGTTAGGGTGTTTATATAGAAGGGTATTAAACGTAAATAATAGAAACTTTATGGTCAATAAGTATAACGAATAGGGTTTTAACCGACGGTTCAAGATTAACATTTCTAGCTGATCGGACGGTTCTAGGTTTTACATCTTCTACTCATACGGATCGTTAATCTGACGGTTCAAAATTAATATCTTATACTCATACGGATCACCAATCTAACAGTTCAAAATTAATATAGGTTCAAAATTAATACACTCAATTTTGATCGATCTTACTCAAATTATATAAATTTTCATCAATTTCACTCGATTTTACTTAGATTTATTGAATTTTATCCAATCTCGATCTAACTTATTCATTTTTTTATCGATCTAACAAATCTAACGATATCAAACTATGATTTCATCAATCTCACTAAAATTCACTCAATTTTGTATAGAACCGACTTGAATACACTCAATTTTGATCGATCTTACTCAAATTATATCAATTTTCATCATTTTCACCCGATTTGACTTAGATTTATTGAATTTTATCCAATCTCGATCAAATTTATTAAATTTTTTTATCAATCTAACAAATCTAACAATATAAAACTATGATTTCATAAATCTCACTAAAATTCACTCAATTTTGTATCGAACCGACTTGAATATACTCAATTTTGATCGATCTTACTCAAATTATATCAATTTTACTCGATTTCACTTAGTTTATTGAATTTTATTCAATATGATCAAACTTATTCATTTTTTTTTATCGGTCTAACGATATCAAACTATGATTTCATCAATCTCACTGAAATTCACTCAATTTTAACGAGTTAGGGGAAGATGTTACTAACGACTCTTAAGTGTTCAGGGTTCAGGTTTAAGGTACCATGAACCCTGAACCATGAACCATGAACCATGAACCCTGAACCTTGAACCCCAAACCTTATATTCTATAAATTTTATTTTTTTATTTAATTGTTTGTGTTTTTATTTTAGTTAATTTTACTTCTTGTCTCTTCAGCGTAGTTAAGCTAAGAGTGATTTATAACATAAGATACATTCGAGTGTAACTGCAGGCCTTTCTGCACTAAGAATTAGTTATGTCGTTTGGCCAAGAGGAACTCTCTTAAATAACCATCATATAGGAGCGAACATAGACTTAGGTCAATCTCACATACAAGTTATTAAGTAATATATACTTAGATCAATCTCACACATACTTTGGTCAATCTCAAATGATATCCACAAATTGATTTATAAAATGACCATTTTATCACTGATCAACTAACACCTTAATGGGCAGATAGCCATTTACTAATCCATTTTTTGGATTTGCCCATCCCAGTGGGATGGTAATTGGCAAATTAGCCAAAATGCTCACCCCACTACAGTTGTTTTAACCCTAACTCCCTCTTTCCATTTCCTACCTCACTTTTCTTCTTCATCTTTTTCATCAAAAGCCTCTCACCCGACCTTTGTACCACCACCCCCATCATCAATATCAAAAACACCCTAATCCCTTTAACATCGACTACACAATCGGTTGAAATTTCATATCCCTTCAATCAGATTTTATCGGTTTATCGTGGGACCCTTAAAGAAATATTGACGATATCAAACTATGATTTCATCAATCTCTCTAAAATTCACTCAATTTTTTATCGAACCGACTTGAATACACTCAATTTTGATCGATCTTACTCAAATCATATCAATTTTCATCAATTTCACTAGATTTCACTTAGATTTATTGAATTTTATTCAATCTCAATCAAACTTATTCATTTTTTTATCGATCTAACAAATCTAACGATATCAAACTATGATTTGTATGCACTCGTTTAGATGTTTCAAAAGTTTCAGTACAATGTGGTACATGACCAAGCATAAAATAACATGTTGTTATCTTCCCTGATGTAAATGACGCTATTGATGGCTCAATTTGGATATGTAACATGGTCCGAAAGCTAAAATCATCCATGTAGGCTCTAACTACTATGATATGACTAACTAAAATTTTATTTAATATCAAATCATCGATCTCACTAGAATTTACTCATTTTTCATAGATCTCACTCATATTCATATAATATTCTTCGATTTCACTCATATTCACTTAACTCATATCAATTTGGACTGAGTACAACTTAATGAATGAGTTTGAGTGAGACTGAATAAAACTTAATGAATTGAGCGAAATTGATGTAATTGATATAATTGAGTAAGATCGATCAAAATTGATTGTATTAATGTGAGATTGATGAAACATTAAGTGATTTCTAGTAAGATAAAAAAAATTGAATAAATTCAAAATAAATCAAACTCATAAACATCATCGAAACAAACTTTAGCCTATCATTATGCTCTCAAAGCCAAGAATTCCGCTACTTTTTCCATCAATGCAGTGTATGATCAAGTTTTTGCAAAAATTGGGTAGAAATTTAAGAAGTTGGAGGTCATGAGGATCCTGTTGTTTGAGTTGGTTAACCATATGAATTTATTTTTGATCTCTGCAGTTGCTACTGGTTATGTATTCTCTTTGGTTGAAGATAAGTGTATGTCTTTTGTGAATTTTTTGATTTTTGATTTTTTTTGGAAAGTTATATTTAGGGTGTACTGTAAATGGTGTGATGACAATATACAATGTTTTGGGTATACGGTATACGGTATACCAGTTGGGGGTAGTGTTTAAGATGTTATGATGGAGTCGTTGTATAAGTCTTTTGAAGTGTTTCTAAGTTTTGTTATGTGCTATGAATTACCCCTCTTTTACGAATGGGATATGTATTTATTTGTCTTGTTCTTATTTATATCTTGCTGCCTAGTTTCTGATCTATACAAATAATAAGAACAAGTAAATACTTAAAATTCCGACTTAGGGGATTAAGTTATTAAGGATAATATGACGAACATCGATAGGTTTAGGGTTCAGGGTTAGATTCCAACTTAGGGGAAGAGGTTATTAAGGATAATATGACGAACATCGATATGTTTAGGGTTTAGGGATAGATTCCGATTAAGGGGAAGAGGTTATTAAGGATAATATGAC
>JAJJMC010002026.1:90987-111373 GCA_023531435.1 Papaver californicum | reverse complement strand
GGGATAGATTCCGATTAAGGGGAAGAGGTTATTAAGGATAATATGACAAACATCGATAGGTTTAAGGTTTAGGGTTAGATTCCGACTGAGGGGAAAAGGTTGTTAAGAATAATATGACGAACATCGATGGGTTTAGGGTACAATTATGGTATCAATCTGATGTTTTACCACGCATGCTACTAATACACTAGTCTCAATCCGTATGAGAACCCAAAACCAATCTGGATTATCCAAAAATTTCCATAATCCGTATGAGGTGCCTTATCCACCGTTCAATTTTTCGTGCAAGAAACACAATGAAAAACACACATTTAACTAACACACTTGACTCAATCCGTATGAAAATCCAACATCGAATCTGGACCATCCAAAACTTTCCATGATTCTTATGAGGTGGCTTATCTACCGTTCAAATTTTGTTTTTAAAACTCTAAAAAAAAATTCATTCATTGTCGTTCCTTGTCTTTCTCTCTTTTTGTCTCTCTTCCAGAACAGCCGCCTTAGAAGAAAAACTAGGGTTCATCGATACCTTCATCACCATCCACCGAATTTGGATCATTCAAGCTTGTCCGTTTAGCGTATCAGACTCACGACGATACACTGTTTCTCATTGTTTGTTTTAAAGATACTAATAAACAACACCAAAATCTTCAAATCTTCTTTTTTTAGTCTGCAATTATTTTCATCTTCATCTCTATTTCGATCACAGACACCAGAATTTAAGTGAAATCATTGGTTGGTTAAAGGTATGTACGTTCCCTAATTCCATCTGTCTTTTCTGTATGCTTAAAGGGTTTAATGGATTGTGTTTTAATTTTACTGATTGATACTGATCATTTCACTTATAGTAACATCTAAGATTTTTGTTTCTTGAAATTCTGTAAATGAATGTGTTCTTCTTTCTTTTAATATTTTAGGATTTTAATGCTTAATTTGGAGAGTTCTCTGAAGTAGGTTTTAAGAATCATTCAATTTGTTCTCTGAAGTAGGTTTTCGGGTGTTGATGTAATTGGGTGTAATTTGAGTTCTTTTGATGTTGGTTTTGAAAATAGAGAAGGGTTTTGATATTTGGGTCTTGTTGATGCTTCTCCAACATGCCTTCATTTGGTATGATCTTTAAGTCATTGATAATTAGCCCTTGTTCATTGAGTGATAACAATCTTTAGGATATGTTTTATCAGGAAAAATGATAAACATGAAGCTGCACGACGTAAATCTAAAGGTATTTCACCTTTTATCTTCTTTGTTCTAATGTTTTAACTCTCTATTATATGTTGAATTGTATGCTCAGTACCCAATAATGTCTTTGGGATCTAACTACAACACTACTAACCATCTTCAACTCTGTCTTCTTCATTTAGGTCACACAATGTTTTTTCGGTTGCATTCGAGATCAGTTCTCGATAATCAAAGGTCAAAAATATTTTCTGTGAAGCCTATATAGATCGTATGATATAGGCCCTCATCGGAATGCAACTATAGGAGCATTAATAAATCAATTACAGGTATGTATATGTCCTGTGTTTGATTTTCCTCATAGGAATACTAGTTATGCAAGTTAACATATGGTTTTAATGTCGTTGGTTTGATCATTTGTAGGAAATGAATAGAAGAAATCTAATATGGGTTGTTGCAAAGATGCAAGTTATTGTGGATCAATATCCTTCTTGGTAAGCCAGTTCTTGCATATTTTCCTTTCATGCATTATCAGTTATTCACCATATCAAGTCTGTGGACAAATGTCGTACAAGGATGATCATTTTTGGTATTTTGTTGCAGGGGCGATGTAGTTCAAATAGATACTTGGTTTACTAGTGCATCTGAAAAGAATGGTCTTGCAAACCACTGGCTTCTTCGTGATGCCAATACAGGGCAAATTCTCGCAAAATGTACCAGGTTCTCATGATATATTTTTGTTGTTCTTGGCATGCCTCAAAATTTAATATTCAGTAGTTTTTTGAGTACTGTACCATGGTAATGCAGTGTGTGGATTTTGATGAATAAAAAAAACAAGAAAACTTTCTAAAATCCAAGAGGAAGTTAGAGGAGAACTTGAACCTTTTCAATTTAACTGAACTGCAGTGTGAGTCTTCATTTTACTTTGATTAGGCAAATACATTAATGCATCCGAGAATAATAAAAGAACATATAATTTATATGCTTAATACTGAAGTATACAACTTAGGAGTTGTGATGAAATGTTGTCTTGCAGGTCGTGAATCTGATAGGAGATTTCATAAGCAAAGTTGTGATTATGGTGGATGATATGGTACATACTGATGGTAAGCCAAGTCTCAACCTTCAAATGTGAGTGAATAGAATAAAAAAAATGTCGCAACCATATATAGTGTTTTTTGGGGTTGAGTTTATGTTCAGACATAACAGCCGTCAGAATAATTTGTTTAGTTTGTCTATTACTATTTGTATTGTTCATGAAGATAACTATTAAGACAGAATTATTGACTGCAGATTAGTATCTAGTGTATATTTATTGTTTTGTCTCGAAGTCAAGCATGTCCACGTTAATGTTCGGCTGTCATTCTTCTCTTCTCTGCATGGAAATGGAGGGTTTGGCGAATTTTTGGTACAGGTAGTTTAAGTGCGGTTTTTTTGCTTTAAATGATGAGGTGCGGTTTTGGTAGTTAGTTGATGATTTTGTTTGGTGATTGTTAACAGGAATTTAACATTGTGAAGTTACAATTATTTGAAGTTGAGAAGAAGAAGATCAGACAAGAGTATGAGCGGTAAGAGAAGCAAGTTGAAGTTTGACAACAGATGTTGTACATCGTTTCTAAATAATGCGAGGTTGAACTTGCTGGGTTTCTTATTCAAATTTTCATTGGTGTGAGCATGTCTTTTCATGGCATTATTGCTAGTATCTTCTATTACTGGTCAGTTATACTCCATGGAGATTTTTAGTTTCAACAGCTTCTTACTCATGGTCTGCGACGATAGCCTTATCACTGTTCCCTTATGGTGTGTTTTCTGCTGCAATTTTTCTAACTGTCAGTGGTGATAATCACTGTTCATTTCTAGAGAAGCAATTTCACTCTTCATCATCCTTCCTCTTGTGGTGTTATGGTGTGGAATAGTGGTTATGAGTTAAGGACAATCTCAAGGTGTCTTCTCCATCCCCCTTGAGCTTGAGGGAGGGTAATGGTGTGTAATAGTGGTGTTAAGTATCTAAGGGATCAAGTGTGTGCAGGTTCTGTAAGTGGGCTAAGGGCACGAGTCTTAGTTATACTAGTCAATATTATACTAGTCAATTTTATAAATACCAATCGTTGTAATAACTATCTAGTTCAGTTTAATAACAAGAGAATTCATATTACAGATTTATATTTCACTAACTTCAAAAACAAAATTTCTTTTTTTTGTTAAACCATAGGATAAATAATGACTCGAATTCTTTGGAAGTGTTTGTGCCTTCTTATGCAATAATATTTAGAATATTTATGCACATAGGTATCTGACCTTTTTTTTTCTAGTAATATTTGAAGTTTTTTTTCTAGTAATATTTGGAGTAGTTTACATTAAGTTTATGGAAACATCTAATCTTTTTTTATGAAAACATTCTGATCATTTATTCAATTAGCATATCATGCTTTAATTTGGGAAACTAATATTAATGATTATTGCGAACTCTATTGTGATAAAAATGATTAACCATAATATTCTTTGATGCCTTTAATATCATCCTGAGAACACAATTTGCTTAATTATACTCAATTTATTTGACTGGAATGATATGAGTTGTGGGATTTGTAAAGAGTTTGTTTAATTATAGTCAATTTGGTCAACTCATGTTAAAGAAAAAACAATTTGTGCATCCAAATATTTACTCATGGTGAATTAAAACAATGATTTGAACAAGTTTTCATGTTTTCATTAAACAAATCCAAATAAGATTGTTGGATTAATACTAAGTTCTCAAATGTCTACTTCAAAAACTGACTTCTCTTTTGAAATGGTGGTGGCGGCTTAAACTTAGTTGCTGAGAGAGATTTTACCAAATAATTATCTTTTGAACATGTGGTGGTGGCTTAAACTTAGTTGCTGAGAGAGGTTTGAGCAACCAATTCATTTTCTGTTGCTACGAGTCTTTGCCTCAAAGTGAATAGCTACATGGTCACTTTTTTAGATTCTACGAGTTACTTGACAAACGGATCTAGCAATTAATCATATTTGGGTGTGGCTCAAACTTAGTTGCTGAGAGAGGTTTGAGCAACCAATTTGTTTTGTTGTTGCTACGAGTCGGTGCCTCAAACTGAATAGCTACATGATCAACTTTTAGCTGCTGTAAATTACTTGAAAATCGGATCTAGCAATTAAACATATTTGGTTGTGGCTCAAACTTATTGCTGAGAGAGGTTTGACCAACCAATTTTTTTGGTTGTTGCTACGAGTCGGTGCCTCAAAGTAAATAGCTACATGATCACTATTTTAGTTGCTATAAATTACTTGAACAAAGGATCTAGCGATTATGTATATTTTTTCGTTGCTAAATAATAGTGGACACATGCTTATTGCCACCAAAATTTCGGGAAGTTGCAATTTTAGACGCTTAAACTATTTAAGCGACTAAATTTCCGAGCTCTTGCTAAGATTTTAGACGCTTAAGACCGTTTTTCTTGTAGTGCATGTTTAGCCAAACGACGGGTCTCTAATAACTGGATCTGCTCATGGACGATATTATGAGGATCGGGTTGTGGAGTCTGAAGAGACTCAAATAATACCTTAGATGCACAAAGTTTGAGTCCCAAGTTAGGGACTTAAAATAGGTATACTTGACGATCACAAGAATCATCACTACCCCCAAACATAGGGTAAACATTACTCTCAAATGGACCAAAAACTATTGGTTGGATTATAGGGTCCGTAAGGTCAACACAATACCCGTTTTCTTTTGTGGACTGGTCATCTAAACGAACACCATCATCAAAATCACATAATAGATTATCAAAGAAATCCTCATCGACTTCCTCCGATTCACTAAAAGGTTCATCAAATAATAGATTGTCAAACACAGTGCAGGCTAAAGGATCACGAACTAAAGTGCTAATCATGTTCACCTATTCTAAATCATCCATCTCAGAAGACTTAATAGAATTAAATACATTTAGCTCAGTGGTCATATTACCAAAAGATATGTTCATAAGTTATGTTCTACAGTTGATGACAACATTTGATGTGGCTAAAAATGGGAAACCTAAAATCACTGGTATTTGAGCACTTTGGTCCTGAACAAGATGCGTATCTAGAACAACAAAATCCACTGAAGAAATGAATCTATCAACCTCAATAAGAACATCATGTATCACACAATGAGAGACTTTGGCAGACTTATCAGCTAACTGCAGTGTAATTTTGGTTGGTTTCAACTTACGAAGACCTATCTGGGTGTACGCATGATACATGAGTAATTTAACACTAGCTCCTAAGTCAAGCAATACCTTATCAACTACGTGATTACCAATCACACAAGATATGGTGGGGGATCCAGGGTCTTTATACTTAGGGGCTGTTTGGTTCAAAAGTATTGAACTTATTTGACCAGCTAAAAAGGCTTTCTTATGAACGTTAAGCTTACGCTTTCGTGTACAAAGATTTTTAAGGAACTTGGCATAAGAAGGCATTTGCCTAATTGCTTCTAATAACGGAATATTGATGTTTATTTCCATTATCTCGTCGAAAGTTGATTTTTTCTTTGTTGGAACTAACAACTGTGGGTATGGGAATTTCATCACAAAGGTAGTCATATCAAGAACTGTATTTTACTCTTTAGAGATTTTTTCAGTCTCCTCAGCTACTGGCTCCTCTTAAGAAGTAGAGGGTGGAACTAGAATATGTCCACTATCAGGCATGGTTCCCTTATTATCAACTAGCTTTCCAATCCTAAAGGTTGTAAAATAGTTCACATGATTGAACAGTTTCTCTCCAGAAGATACTTCATGAACTCCTCTCGGATTGGGTTATGTCTGACTACGAAATTATCTTTTTCTCTCAAAAACTCATTCAACTGACTAACCTGATTTTGCAAATCGGAGAAAGCCTGAACCATATCTTGTAAACTTTGTTCAATGGATTTCTTAAACTTTGCTGTGCGCAGAGTTAACATGGAGAGAGACTCTTCTAAACTTATGATTCTCTTATCTGACGGGTTTTGAAACTGGGCTAGACATGAAGGATTCTTAGTATAGCAAATACCCAAGGGATCCCGAGCATTACTAGAATGACCTTGATTTTGTTCCTTAGACCAGGAAAAATTAGGATGGTTTCTCCAACCAGGGTTATAGATTTCTGAATATAGGTCAAATTTTTGACGGTTTTCAAACCTAGAATTTTCAGAAAGAGCATGGGCTTGGTCTTCGTATTTAACATAGTTTGACCCGTAATTCATCTCTAAGGCCTCTAGACGCCTAAGAATATATGACCCGTTGTCAACTCTATCAACCCTATGGATAAAGTTCCTACATATTTCTGGTTCTCTCATTGAAGCCCATTTCCTAGTTTTCTCATCTAACTCGATGAACGAGTCAAAACATTTATCTGGGTCTTGATGGGTAAATTTTACACCCCTCATTGTTTCTACCTGTAAATGGGTTTCACTATCTGGGCCCTCATACAAGATTTGGGCCATGTAAGCTTTATCAAATCCGTGATGTGGACACTGGTATAACAATTCATTAAACCTTTCTACATAATCATGTAGCTTTTCACTTATTTTTTGCTTAAAGGTTTGAATAGACTGACGAACAAAAACATTCTTATGGTACGAGTAGAATTTCTTAAAAAGAACTTCTACAAGACCATCCCAGGTGGTGATTTCTTTAGAAGGATTAAAATTGTACCACTCTTTGGTTTATTCTCAAGAGAGAAGAGAAACAAACGTAACCTAAGCACATCTTTGGAGACATTCGGATAACTCATTGTTTCACAAATTATTTTGAAGTCTCTTGTGTGGGTATATGGGTTCTCATTCTCTGACCCATTAAATGTTCGAAGCATGCCAATTGTCCTAGGTTTAATATCGAATTTGACAATAGTGTTTGGGATAACTTCCCTTAGGTCACGTACTACTCTAGATGGGTTAATACGGTCTCCAAGGGTTTTGTTTACCTGGACTGCATGCTCATTATTACCACCCATTTCGGCAAAAAACTGATGTACCACCTAAATCCGTGTGACGGGTTGGACTTAAACAAAAAAGGTCATTTTCTTCAAGTCTATATACTACACGTATCCAATGGCGCATACATGATAGACACATTTTTGTGTCTGATTTGTCTCAATTTTTTTGTATTGATAATGCTCGATTGTGTTATCTTATGTGTTTATAGGTATTTTTGGAAAATAAACATTATTGGAAAAATTGACTCGAAAAAGTGTTAAATGCACCCAGAAAATTTACTAAAGGCATCCATCAAAATTACTAAAGGCACCCAGCTATGTGATAAAGGCACCCATCCTCTCAATTTCAAAACAACTTTTAGCGGGAAACTTCCCTCTCATATTTGTGTGAGTTGAAAACAATATTTGGAGGAGATATTTACGGTTTAAGACAAGGATATATATATTCTTTCCTTATTCATAAGAGTCGTGAATACAATATTTACACATGAAATCAAATAAAATCCCACACGTTCACGTACGACAGGAAGATGAATATATTTTCAAGATTTTATGGGTAGACAATTTCTCGGGTTATAAGGAAACAAATCAATAACTAAGCAACAGAATAACCGAGATTGAGAAGTGAAGAGAATAAAAATCGAAGCAATAATGTCGAGTTGAAGAAAAAAATTATTCTCGAGATCCTGCCGATAAAAGAAGATTTGATTCGTAGTTAAAGAGAATATTTGAAGTGGCTTGAGGGTGCGAGTATAAATAGAAGAGTCTAGGAAGAGTATTAATGGGGATAGCTTTCGTGATGAAGAAGATGAAGAAATCGTTGCTAAAAGGTTGAAGCTTTCGTGGCTAAAAAGTTAAAGATTCTGTTGCTAAAACTGTTAATTTTACAATATTTATTTTTAGTTTGCAACATTTATCTTCAGTGAAACACTTTTCCCTCTGTAACATTGAGTCTGTAACGCTTATAAACGTTGTGAATTTCCTGTTTTTCATTATTTTCATTCTTTTTCATCATTTGTAAACACTTTAAGCCATGAACCATTATTTTGAGCAAGTTATTAATATGAGGAGCTAAACCCCTTTGCTGAGGCGATGGAGGAATTCATTGTTCCAAGAAAAGTGCTATATTTCTATTTTAATTAAATTTTGCAAGTTTCTTTTATGATTATTTGCTTTGAATAAAAAATTGATTTAAGGATTTTTATTAAGAAGTTGTGATTTCTTTTGATAGAGCATACTTAGCCTAGGGTTTTTGATGTTCTATACTTTTGATTTACAATTGTTACTTTGAAAATCTACTTTTATGACATATTAGAAACACTTTAAACGTAAAGAATTGCATGAATATTGATTAGATTAAATAACTTTAATTGGTTAATGGTGAAATCAATAACCTCAGTATTTGTGAATATTATTTTCATCTTTTGTGTATATTTACTATTATAAAATTAGTTTACTAAATCTAAAAACAATCTTCACAAGTTCGAGAGTTTGAAACCTATTCTTACCACAACTATAAAATACACAAGTAGATCTACTAGTGTTTAGCAAGAATATGTGCACATGCAAATGTTGGGGTTCACTATTTTAGGCAAGCTTGGGTTATCGCAACAAAATATACCTACAATCAAATACTGGTCAAAGGTACAAGGATGGGGTTTATGGTGTTTAGGATGATAACGCCCAGAGGATTCACCGTACTATCCCACAAGTTTTCCTAAAATCGGTGCCAGAAGATGCAATTGGTTTGTGAAATTACGTTTTTTTTAATAAATAAAATATTAAAAATACAAGCAAGCAAAAAAACAAAAATAAAAGTCCAAAACAAGAAAATAAGGAAAATAAAAACTAACAAAAATAAATAAAGTCTAAGAAAAATCTTTGTCTTTTCTCCGTTTTTTTACACTTCATCTTTCGACCCCAAGTTTTTATACCAAAATCTTTAGCTCAACCTTTCTTTTTGATCCAAAACCTGTAGTGAAAAGACAAACGCCAAAAAACGTAAAATAGAAAAAATAAAATTAAATAAAAAAATGAAACTACTAAAAACTAAAACCTAATTTATAGACAGTAGTAAAAAGAGTATCGTTCACTCGGACTTGTGAAGACTGATTTTAGATTTAATCCTAATTTAGACTAGAAAGTAAATAAAAGATGATAAAAAAATTACAAGGGATTGGGACTCAAGATCCCACCAGTTTTCATATTCATGTGGTTCAAATATTAATTCTAGACAATTCTTGCTCATATAATAAAAGATATCGACTCTAATTCTTTTCTAAAGTAAATTTTTAACATTCGATGTAAATTTTAAGCATGACGCATCAAAAGTAATTCAGATTAAGCATACACCATCAAACAAAATCACACCTAATTAGAAACAAATCATAATTCAATTTAAATTAATGCGAAAGTAATAAAAGAATTAAATATAGTTATAAAACAAGTGTGTATAATAGCTTCCTCCATTGTCCCAGTGTTGGGGTTTAGCTCATGGTGTGCAAAACACACACAAAAAATGAATATGTGGCTAAAAAGTGCTCTGAAAAGAAGAAATAAAACTGACAGTGAATTTGAGACGTTTATAAAAGTTACAAATGGTGTTTTCTCTGTCGCCGAATGAAACAAAAAAGATCACAGATTCTTTTACGACGATGTTCTTAGTTTTTACAACGAAGTTCTTCTTTTTACGACGATGTTCTTCTTTAAACTTTTGGTAACAATTTCTTCAATCTTTTGGTAGCAGTTTTTTCAACCTCTTCTTATGAGCAAAGTTTTCTGAAATTTGATTTCTCCCTCTCTGGCCTTTACCCCTTATTCTCTCGACTCCCTATTTATAGTACAACTACCTCCAAACTCATTAACTCCTCCAAATCTTCAAGATATCTTTTATTTTAGTCTCGGAATATCTTTCTTATTCTCACCGATATTTTCTTCTTTTTGATCTGATTTTTTCCTTAAACAAAACTTGGTGATGATGCCGTTACCATGTTTGTCGTAATTATTATCTAATAATTATAGGAACAAAATCAAAGCAAAAAAGGGAAGAATATCCCATTCTTCACATGTAACTATTTCTTCTCCAAGATATTCTTTCCAAGTATTATTCGAATCTGATTTGTTTCCAAACTTCGCTTAGGACTTTCTAGTAGATATCTTTTCTCAAAACCCTTGAATATCTCTTAAGAATCAATTTCCAACTCACACAGAAGCTTTTCACTTCGAAAAAGAAATTTTCCTGCCACTTTAGTTTTCAAAAAGAAAGAAGGAGGTGTTCTATCAAATGTTTGGGTGCCTTTAACAAAGATTTTGGGTGCCTTTATCAATTTTCCGGGTGCCTTAACACTTTTTAAACTCAATTTTCTATAATAATTTGTTCTCTAAAAATACCTAAAAACATAGAAAAATAATTATATCAATACAACAATTGAGAACTATTAATACAAATATGAGATTAAATAAGACAGATAAATGTTCTATCACATACAAATAATAGTCATTGTACAATAATTATGTGTCAGGTTTGGTCTTCTGATTTTTTAGTCGGATCAATGTGGTATACTCTCTACCCGTGCTTGCTTCAAGATCAGCTTATAACTTTTGGTTCCAACTGTTTACTGGAACAATTGTAGTAGTAGTAGTATTGCCAAACTTTTTGTTTATCTTTTCCGCTCAACTGATATGGGTATAAATTATTCAGACTTCAGAGCTAATGAAAAATGGAAAGTTTGATTTTTTTTTTCCTGGTGTCTTTAGTCCCAAGATGGATACTTGAATAATTGTGAAGAAAGCTTTTAATTTGATGTCAAGAAAACTGCCGCCTTGATTCCCCTATACCAAAAGGATAATCAAGCTTTATAACAACAGGTACCATAAACTGATACACAACTAAGCTTTATAACAACAGGTATCATAAACTGATACACAATTAAGCTTTATAAGAAGATTCTTAATTAAACTAGATAGGGGCGTTTTAATCTAGTGTACAAATATTTATTTTACTAAAAGATTAAAATTTAGGTCTAACGCCTAACTAAGGATATTAGGAAAAATATCTCTAATATCCTTGGGCATTTAAACAAAATCTAATTTTAAAAGTCTTTTACACCACAAAAAAGAAAACTATGAGTTATACAACAAATTGATTGTTTATGAAATCCAAAAAACTTTTTAATCTAGGGATGTGTTTGATAGGATTTAATTCCATGAAATTAGATATCTTTTCATGGAAATAACGTGTTTTTCGTCGTTTGATTACAAATTTATTATATGGAATTATGGGCCCGTTTACAAAAAAAAAATGGTTTAAAGTGCATTTTAAACTTAATTTCATGGAATTCCATGAAAAATCTTTCCTTTTCTCCCCCAGGATATTGATTCCATGGAATACACTTTCCATGGAATTGTTTCCTTTCTCTGTTATCAAATAAAACCTAAGATAATTTATAAATTGCTGATAACAAAACCTAAGATAATTTATAAATTGTGCATATATATGTGAGACGGAGGGAGTATATTATATCTTCAATACTCAAAGATTTTATGTATTGTTGTAAAAGATTTTTACAATATTTCTTTAAAGAAATAAAGAAAAATATTTTAAAATAATTTTAACAAAAATGTATTGCATTGTCTAAGATATTTTTATAAATACACCGAAATTTACTTTATTTTATGGGAAGACCATTAAATACTAATTCCTAGGGTTGCACAAATTTGTATTAAAAATAACTATACTCCATATGTTCTAATTATTTTTAAAAAAAATAATTATATTTTTAATTAATTTTCTAAAATTTAGAATCGGCATGGTAAGAATGCCATGTCATCTCTAGACAATCGTTATTGAAACAGATGAACGTCGTGTCGTTTTTTGTTGACCTTTTTCAATCGACACAGTATTTATTACATAAACAGTGCTGATTCATAAATCTTAGTTTCTGGAATAAAAATTACAATAATTAGCATTGTCGAAAGTTTCCAAGCTTGCCGAGTAAAAAAGGTAGTCAACAACAATCGACACGGTGTTCTTCTGTTCAATATTGCTGACTTTCTAGAATCGACATGGTATTATTTATTTTACCTTGCCAACTCTGAGCTTTTAAGAAAAAACAAAATAAGTTTAGTTGTATAATTTTAATTAAATAATTTTAAAAAATAAAGAAATCAATTAGTTAAAGATAATAAATTAAAAGTACAAAAATAGTTTAGTCTTTATAAAAAATATATAAATAAAGAGTTATTGGTTTTAGTTCAAAATATTCTTATTTTATGTTATTATATATCCCTTAATTTATAGAAGTACCTTAAATATGGATTCTTTTTTAAGTATCTATTGCCTCCCTTTGATGGAGGTAATAGATATAAAAAGTATCCAGTAAAATGTCATAGAGAAATAAAATACAAACACCAAACTTTATTTAGAGATAAACAATACACTGGTAATACATCCACAAGCAGTAACAAAACCAGAATTTTTACTTAGAAGAGACATTATAGATTTTTTTTTTATCCACAAATAGCCATAAATTATAAATAACACCAACGACAACTTAAACATAAGGCTTCAAAAAAAGCAACTTAAAAATAGTAATTCGTTGTTGCTGGTATGTATTGTTATACAAAAAAAACATTTAACTATGCATACCTTGAGGGTAAGCTACACTGTCAGTGGCAACGGCTTTAGATCCAGTAGCAGAGGCAGTCGACCCAGTGACTAGCGTTGTCGGTCCATGAGGCGACGTTCGAGCTGCATCAGTCACTTGGGTTAGGACAGCGAGTAAGAGAAGTGTAATACATGCGACCAATACACTCTTAAGCATCATTTTCTTCATCATCATCTTGAACTCCTTCAAATTCTTCTGCTTTACTAGATATCTATATGTAAGGTCTCTCTAATAATAACAAAGGCTGTAAGGTATGATACACTTATCTCCTCCCAATTCAACCCATATATACACTGCCTTCTTACCCCGAAAAGATAAACCCACTGATATCTTTTATTTTTTTTAACAAAGTTGGGAGTACTAGACTACAAGCTAGGAAGAGTGTTCACTAGAACGACAAAAATTTTGCCTTGGTCGACAACTTGTCATGCTAATCACTGCGGTACGCGTGGTTCACAGCAAACTAGATCAGTTTCTATTGGATGTCCATATTCCTATGTAAATATCCACCAAGTCAACAAAGTAGGCGTTAGTATACTTTCACCGTTTCACGTCTAGTTGCAGAGAATCGAGCGAGTACTTTGTTCATTGAGTCGGTAGTGGCCAAATGTGGGGTTACAGACCAAGAGATAGAAATGTGGATAGAATTTGGTACCAAAATGTCAAGGATGGATGCTGTAAAGGGGTTTATATTTTGCTATGCAGGAGACCATATCAGACATCTACTATTGACCGGCGTCGGAGATAATTGTTGATACTTAATAGTGCTTTAAAGTATAAATTATCTTTAAAAAAGCATCTACAATGGTGAATGCAAAAAATTCAGATACACTATCCGATGTTTGGCAAGTTAAATTTAATGTGCTTTGACTGAAAATGTATAAGGGGAGTTCTAGTATTTGTTATTACGAAGTTACATTTTATTAAACGTTGATTATATTCACGGTTGTCCTAAGTGTGAATTCTATTTACGCTCAAATAAAATCTGTCTGACATCAGGCATAGTTTTAACGTGGCCCTAGTGCTAAGCATATTAAATTTGGCATAGTAATTTTATTTTTTTAGTTTTAATAACCCAAACAGCTGAGACCTACTTGCTTGAAATTTTATACATATAATAATTGTGGATTTCCAATTTGGATGCTCTAATCAGAAATAGAGTCAGAAATTTTTTTAAAGATAAAATATTTTGAAGATAGGTTAAAATGTAGAAAGATGTGTAAGATGAATAAATATAAATTTAAATCAGGAAAAAGTAGATTTCGGAGTCAACCGAATATGATCGATAATTTTTTATCTTTATCATGAACTGGCTCCGCCCTAACTCTAACAAATTAAGTCAAATATTGATTATTATTTTCAACTAAATTTTGTACAGTATACCCGGATATTTGCAAGTAAATATCCAATTGAAAAACATATATCTTATATGAATGAACACAACTGACAATTATAGTATTCATTTACCCAGAGCCGGATAAATTATATACGATTACAGGTTTTAATATTAGATCCATTAATAATATTTATACCCAACAAGTAGAAGAATTAAAAATCAATAAGTTTTTAGATTCTAATAGATATTATCCGTCAGGTACCCGTAGTTATCGGGTACCTAAATATTTATCATTTCACTACACCAAAAATAGGGTTTAGTAATGGTGCCCCATTGTTGCTGACTGGAATCGCAACAACAGTCGATTGTCGCAATGATCCCAGCAACATCATATGGTGGTTGATAAATTTTTACCAACAACAACGGTTCTAGCACAGATAGGTTAAAGAAAACTGACTTCTATTTTCTAGTAAAAATTAGCACCAGATTGTCGCCGTTGTGAAATAATTTGACAACAAAAATAAAATGGTCAGTCTTCGTTGATCAAGTCACAATCGAGTTTCCCTCGTCCCCAATTTCTCGGTATATACCATGTTTCTCCTGTTTCCTTTAATTTCAACCTAATAGCTCTCAGATTTGAAACATCCACAATAAGTTATAATGTCACATCCAATAATAAGTTACTATGAACAAGTAAGCTAGATAGTATAAAAAGGAGTGGAATTTCTTTATAATCAAAGGTAAAATCAACATTTTCATATAAATTCTTATTGCTTATGGTATATTGTTGCTTAAATGTCTTTTACTTTATAAGGCCATGCGATTACTTCTGTCGACTACAAGAAATCATTCGACAACTACAACATTAAGCCATTATAGCTTACTGGTTTTTATGTAAAATGTAATAAAATGTAAAATGTGAGTTCGAACTGTGTGTTTGGCTGGTGGTGGGTAGAGTTTAGAAAACTGCACTGAGGTGTCAGAACCCTCATTTATCATTCTATTAATCAATTTTTTTATAATAATAATAATAATAATAATAATAATAATAATGGAAAGAAGAGAGAAGCTCCGGCTGGTGTGATTTTAGTGAAAAACTGAAGACCCATCGGAGATTCAGGAGCAACAACGATTCAAGCCATGAGATCCATGATTCGAGCTTCCATTTCAGGTATGATGAAACCCACCCCACATTCTTCATTCCTTTTTTTTCCCATACCTGCAATTAAGCATTTCGACCTAGATATCTTTGTATATAGTTTTGTAGTAGCATTTTCTAGGGTTCTTCTTGATTCAACCCTTGCCTGTATAAATTGGGTTTCTGAGGTCTTTCAGAAAACACTGAGTGTTTTTACTCTTGTTAATTCCAATCCCCATGCGAGTCTCTCCTCCATTATCACTAGAACTAGGTCCTCTGTTGCTCCTTAGGACTCGGATGATGAGGTCATGGGAAGTCTTCACAGGGAGACATTGTTCCAATGCCCCTTCAGGAAGTTTAATGACTGTAATAATGGGGTGGTGGGGGGGGGGGGGGGGGGAGGGATAAGTAGAACTGGATTCTACAGACACCTCTAGGATAGGCACTTACCCACTGTGGAGTCCAAAGTTGTTTGCAGGGCAAGGATTAGTAGTGATATTGATGTCTACAAAGGGTGGGAGCTGGTATTGTCTAGTCTGCAAATGTGGTTGTGCACTAAGTGTATGCACATTTATTCCTGGAGAAGGCCTTGTAGAGAACAGGATGGGGATATCATCACCAGACCTTACGATTGACTGTCAACTAACTTTTTGGTACATGGTCTAAATAAACCACAAGAGGCCATGGCAGAACCAAGTGAGCAGGTGGATCCAGAGCCATCAAATGGATTATCCCTTGAGATGCTCAATCAAGTTTTCCAGATGAAATGCACCACAGTGGCCAGCATCCCTCCTCAATGGAGACTGAGTTTCTCCAGGTGCTTAAAGGCTACATTGGATATGGTATCTGCCAAGCCTCATGAATTGTCAGAATGGCTTCACCTTCTTTTCATGCCTGTGTGCAACCTTGGCTTACACACTCCTTAAAGCACTATGGAAGCAAGATCAGGCACAACAAGAAAGCTTCAGACATGTAGCATAAACCAAGCCTTGATTTAGTGGAATGACAAGGGGTGCCTCAGTATGGTGCATTCCCTTTTGGAACGTACTCATATACCTCAGAGGTGCATCACCATCACAAGGAGGTTTGGGGGCTCAAACCTCTCTGCTTGCAAGAGAAAGCTGAGTTATGGACAGTATACTGCATCCATCAAAGTATTGTCTTCCAATGTTATTGCTCCTAACTCTCTAGCCACTTTACTGGATCTTTTTCAGAAACACCCCAGAGCTCCCCCACCTACCATCCCCACAGAACCAGTGCATGGTGTTGTTTTAAGTGTTGACTCTATAACTATCTTGAAAGCTGTGAAGGGCTTCCCCAAAGGCACATCTTGTAGCAGGGATGGCCTCAGGGATCAACACCTTCTTCAAGCCATGTGTTGTCCTGCATATGCAGTAGCTGATGAGCTACTATCCTCTATTACCAGGGTGTTCAATTTGTGGTTGGCAGGTAGTTGTCCAGCTGAGCTAGGTGAGTACATTGCTAGTGTCCCCCCTGACTCCCTTGCTTAAACCAGACGGTGGACTCAGGCCTATAGCAGTAGGCACAATATGGAGGAGGTTGTGCTCCAAGCTTGTTGCCTCAGCTGTGTGCAAGGAGATGACGACTTATCTAGGTGATTTACAGTTTGGGGTAGGGGTACCATGTGAATGAGAGGCTATACTGCACTCAACCAACATACTACTAGAGCTACAAGGTAATTCTCCTAAAAAGTGCATGCTTCTAGTAGACTTTAGAAATGCCTTCAACCTAGTGGACATATCTGCCATGATTAGAGAAGTCAGAAACAAGTCCCCTACATCTCAAGATGGGTTGAATTCTGTTATGCTAAGCCATCCAAATTATATTACCAGGATAACACCCTCTTGTCAGCACAGGGAGTCCAACAAGGGGATCCTCTAGGCCCCCTCATTTTTGCCCTGACTCTGCACCCCCTTATCCTCAACATAGCTTCTGCTTGCACCCTATACCTGCAGGTTTGGTACCTAGATGATGGTACCATTGCAGGTGACACTATGGAGGTAGACAAGGATCTGAGCATTATCCAGGCTGAAGGATGTAGGAGTGGGTTGAGACTGAACATCACAAAACAGAACTTTTTTGGCCTACCGTGGATCCCAGAAGCTTGGCAGTTGATGTTTTCTTTGATGACATTAGCAGACCAGCGCAAGGGGTGAAGCTGCTAGGAGGTCCAGTCAGCCTGGACCTGAAGTTTTATAGTGAATTTTTGATGAGAAGAGTGGAGAAATCCCTACAACTCATGGAGACATTGAAGCAGCTGGAAGACCCTCAGTGTGAGCTGATCCAACAACGCAACTGTGATGGGGTCTCCAGGCTCTATTTCACATTGCGGACCACCATACCCCTAGCTCTCCAATCCCCTACTGCCACATATGACCAACACCCTCAGCAGTTCCTTAGGCACCTGGCTACAGGTGATGGAGCCGGTTTGGCCTACTACAACTGCGCATGGAAACACTGCCCATGAAAGAAGGTGGGCTGGGAGTCTACACAATGGAAGACACCAACCACTACTGTTATTTGGCCTCCTATGTTCAGAGTATAAAGGTGCAAGACACCATCCTTAGTATTCATCCAACAGCAGACACTCCTTAATGCTTCCAGCAGGCCCTCTCCAAGTTCATCCAAGTCTGTGTCCTATCTTCTTCCTTTAACATCAAAGTTGATGCCTCAAGCCCAATGCATTCACTGCCATCCCTCTAATTTGATGTTTTTAGGAAGAACATCCCACCAGATATGCTTTAACTAAACGTGACAGCAACTTTATGCAGTGTTCTAAGCTAAACCAGACCCAAGACTACCTCAAAGCGGTACCCATTGCTGAGCTTAATCAGTCAATTGTGTCTCGGCAGTTCGGGTTATGCTGTGTTACAGGCTCGGCATACCTATGTTCGCAGTGAACAATGTGTCATCCAGTTGTGGTAGATCTATGGATGCCTTCGGTGATCATGCACTCATTGTGCTAGCGAGGTTGGGCTCAAGTTCAGACATGACTTGGTGCGGGACGTGGTCGCGGACATGTGTTACAGGGCTGGGGTGCCGTCTCGTAAGGAGGTTAAACTGGGTTTCCTGTCTGACGATTAACATTCCTTGCGGCCAGCAGACATCCTAGTATACAACTGGGAAAATGGTCGGGACGTCTTCTTTGATGTCACCGGGGTGTCCCCTTTCACAGGTGGAGGGAGAGTCGCTTTTCTTCCTGGCCAATCCATTTCTAACGTAATTGCTCGGAAGTGCAACAAATACCAATAAAAATGCGAGGCGAACGGATACGGCTTATGCGTGTTAGCCTTCACCACACTAGGTGAATTAGGAGAGGACACAATATCTTTTGTAAAGAGGTTGCAAAATTGTATATTTAGTTTTGATTATAACTATAAAATCGGCAACTCTCTTTTCTTTAAAATAGCTATCGCTATCCAGAAAGGGGTGGGCGTCCAACTTGTGGCTAGGCTTCCCACTCTATCCGTGTAACACGTTTTATCCATCTAATCAAATCTTGTTTTTATCAAATCACGTTTTATCTATCTAATCACATTGGAGGTGGCCAGGGATCTCAACATCATTGAGTCTGAAGGCAGCAAGAGAGGATTACTCCTCAACATCTCCAAAACTAAGGTTTTATGGCCACAAACTAACCCCAGAAGCTTGGAGGAGGGGACCTTCTCAGCAGACATTGGAAGAACCAAGGTTGGGTTAAAGTTGTTAGGCGGCCTAGTTAACTTGGACATCAAATTTTACAGCAACTTTGTGAATTGTAGGGTTGAGAAGGATCTTTATCTTATGGAGAACCTGAAGTCCCTACAAGATTCGCAGTTTGAGCTTCTTCTCCTTCGTAACTGTACTGGAGTATCCAAGTTATACTTCACTATGAGGACCACTAAGACCCAGGCTCTTCAGTCACCTACATCTCATTATGACTAGACTTTACCTCAGTTCCTCAGACATTTGGTAACGGAAGATGGGCCAGGGTTCGGTCCTCTACAACATCCCCTCGCTACTCTACCAATGAAGGACGAAGGGCTTGGTGTTTACACCATAGAGGATACATCCCATTACTGCTACCTGGCCTCTTACTCTCAGACACTCCAGCTACAGAACTTGATCCTTGGATCCCTCCAGACAATAGATATTCATCCCTGATTCCAGCAGGCGTTGTCGAATTTTACCCAATTCTGTGGGATTACCTATTCTTTCGACATCAAGGAGGCATCCCCAAGCCCAATGCGTACAATGGCATCCCACTACTTCGACGTTGTTAAGAAGAGCATCACCTCCAAGTTCAATATGTCTGACCGGGGAAGCATTTTATGGCAGTGCACTAAGATGGACCAGGCTCAAGATTTTCTCAAAGCGATCCCCATATCTGGGCTCAACCAATCAATTGAGCCTCGACAGTTCCGGGCCGTTATATCCTACAGACTTGGATATTCTTCGCGGAGAACAGTGTATTTTTTTGATGTGGAATAGGGATGGATGTTTTTGGTGACCATGCTCTTCACTGCGCCAGCGAGGTGGGGATTAAGTTCAGGCATGATATGATCTGAGACATGGTCGCTGACATGTGTTTCAGGGCAGGGGTGGTAGCGCGGAAGGAGGCCTCTGTGCTTCTTGGATGACGTTGAGCACTCCTTACGGCCAGTGGATATCCTTGTATATAATTGGGAGAACGGCCGTGATGTATGTTTTGATGTCACCGGAGTGTCCCCTTTCACAGGTGGTGGGAGAGTTTCTTTTTCACCCGATCAAGCCATCTCGAACGCTATTTCCCGGAAACGCACCAAATACCTGGATAAATACGAGGCACACGGTTACGGAGTTGGTGTGTTGGCCTTCATGCCCCTAGGTGAACTAGGAGAGAACATGATAATTTTTGTAAACAGGTTGCAGAACTGTATAGCTAGCTTTGATTACAAACAAAAAATCGACAACTCTCTTTCCTTCAGATTAGGGTTAGATATCCAGAAGGGAGTGGGAGCCCAGCTGGTGGCTCGGCTTCCTTCTGTTCCAGTGTAAATACCCTTTTCATCCAATAAAATTCTCGTTTATAATAATAATAATAATAATAATAATAATAATAATAATAATAATAAT
>JAJJMC010002026.1:67921-89029 GCA_023531435.1 Papaver californicum | reverse complement strand
ATAATAATAATAATAATAATAATAATAATAATAATAATAATAATAATGATAATAATAATGAAAGTCTTTTCTCCCTTCAACGTCACAAGGGTGTCCCCTTTTGCAGGAGGCGAGAGGGTTGCATTTACGCCTGGGATTGCCATCTCAAACGCTGTTACCCGCAAACGTAATAAATATTTGGACAAACATAACGAGCACGAATATGGCTTGGGTGTTCTTGCCTTTACGACCCTGGGGGAGTTGGGAGATGACACGGTTGGTTTCATAAAGAGACTGCAGAACTGCATGGCTAGCCACGCCTATAACTACAAAGTTGGGGATTCCCTTTTCTTTAGATTATGCATTTCTATTCAGAAAGGGGTAGGGGATCAGCTTGTGGCTAGGCTCCCTACCAATGCTATGTAAAAAAAAAATACTTTTCTCCTTTTAATGAAAGTTCTTTTTATAATAATAATAATAATAATAATAATAATAATAATAATAATAATAAAGAGAGAGGGTAGAGAGAGAAGCTCCCGTCCATTTGAGAGAAGCGACCGTGGAGGCGTTAATGGAGCTTCAGATCCATATACTTCCAACGCTTGCGAACGGATTAGAGTATTGAATTAAGATGCTTCATTTAATTTGGGCGTGTAGGGTTCTTTTAATTCGAATGTTTGGGCGGGAGATTCATTTGCTTGGATCGATGGGTTTGTATTTGCGCTGGTTCGTTCCAGGTATTATGTACCCGTCTTCTCCCCCTCCCTCCTCTTTTAGTATAGTTTGTCGATTTAGGTTTAGTTTAGTTTTCGTAAATGTAGTCATAGATTTTATAGTCTTCTTCTTTAGGGTTACAGTAGAAATTGGTCAATTTGTGTGATTGGGTTTACAGTCTTTTCTAGGGTTGTTACAGAAATTGGCATCTTTTGTGAAATTGGGTGTACATATTGGCCCTCTGTTGCTTTTGTTAGCTTTTGCAACTACAAAATTTTCGATTTCTTCTTACTTTTATTTTGTATAATGCCTAGAAATAGGGTATCATCTGTGTCCTCAAGCACAATAGAAAATAAGGGGGGCCTTGATTGAAAACATGTTACACTTCCCTTTCAAAAATCATGATGGTTGTACCAATGGGGTGGGGGCAAAGGGCTAAGTATAACAGGATTCTACAAACATTTGTAGGACAAACATTTGCCAACCAAGGATGCTATGGGGGTATGCAGGGAGAGGATTGGATTGGATATTTTTGTGTACAGTGCTTGGGAGTCAGTCCTTTCCCAGCTGCAGATGTGGTTTTGTTCAGATAGCATACGTATTTATTCTTGGAAAAGGCCATGTAGGCAACAAAAAGACATCATTGTAAGTCCATACAGTGGCTCTTCGTCAGACTTCCTAGTGCAAGGCATTATCAAACCCAACCCTCTTAGCTCTGTGCCCTTGGCTCCAATGGATTTTGTTTCCTCTGATGCATTGGATGTGGACCTACTCCATAGGGCCTACCAACAGAAGATACCCATAGTTGCTAGTGTACCCCCTCAGTGTAGGCTCCAGTTCTCCAAAGCTCTTAAATCATCATTGGACAAGATCTTAGCCGACCCATTGGAGCTATCATCATGGCTACATTTGCTTTTGATGCCAGTTTGTACTTTGAATTTGTACATACCTAAGCGTTCCATGAAGGAGAGATCAGGGACCATGAAGAAGTTATAGACTGCTAGCATTAACCAATCCTTGCTCAAATGGAATGAAGCTAATGGGTGCCTTAGCTTAGTACACACCCTTTTGGAGATGCCTAAACAACCTCAACCGAGCCTGCACATCAACAAAAGTAATGAGATCCCTAACCTGGAAGCCTGCAGAAAGAAATTGGGTTATGGCCGATACACAGTTGCAATAAAGGTTATTTCTTCAAGTGGCATTGCAACTTGCTCCCCAACCACTCTCTCTGAATTGAGCCACAAGCACCCAGATGCTCCACTTTCTTACATTCCTGAAGGCCCTGTCAGTGCTGGGGCTCTTAGTGTGGAGAAGGCAGCAGTCTTGTGTGAAAACAAAGGATTCCCCAAAGGGACATCATGTGGTAGAGATGGGCTAAGAGCACAAAATCTCTTGGATGCCATCAGTGGCCCTTGTTGCTGCTGTTACAGATAACCTTCTTTCATCCATGACAGGTGTACTTAATTTATGGCTTGCTAGCAGATGTCCTACTATGTTGGGGGCTTACATTTTCAGTCCACCACTGACTCTTCTTCTCAAACCTGGTGGGGGAATTAGGCCTATAGAAGTGGTTACCTTTTGGAGAAGGCTATGTTCCAAACTTGCAGCCTCAGGGGTTAGTAAGGACATGACCACTTATTTGGGGGACTACCAATTTGGAGTGGGAGTTCAATATGGCGGAGAAAGTATCCTACATTCTGCAAATAGTTTTGTGGAGATGCAAGTTAACTCCTCAACAAAGTAGATGCTCTTGATTGACTTTAAAAATTCTTTTAATTTGGTGGATAGATCAGCCATAATTGAGGAACTTAGGGGCATAAGTCCTTGCATCTCAAGGTGGGTGGAGTTTTGTTATGCTAAGCCTGCTAAGTTGTACTACAACGACAATTTCCTCTTGTCTTTTCAGGGAGTTCAGCATGGCGACCCATTGGGCCCATTAATTTTTTCCCTGACTCTACATCCCCTAATACTCATAATTGCGTCAGAATGTTCCTTGGATATGCATGCCTGGTACCTAGATGATGGGACCATTGTGGGTGACACCTTGGAGGTGGATAAAGCTTTGTACATTATCCAAGCTGAGGGAAGCAGTAAAGGTTTATCCCTCAACATTAACAAGACAGCGATATTTTGGCCTAACACAGACCCCATGAGTTTCCAGGTTGGTGTTTTCGCAACAAGCATCAGTAAGCCAGCCAAAGAAGTGAAGCTTCTCGGTGGTCCAATCATCTTGGATGCTAGTTTCTGTAATGATTTGGTCCAACACAGGGTGAATAAGACTCTTCAGTTTATGGAGTCCTTGAAGCTCCTGCAAGACGTTCAGAGTGAATTGCTCCTTCTTAGAAATTGTGCAAGGGATATCTCGCTTGTACTTCACCTTGAGGACTACTAGTCCGTCAGTTTTACTCCAGGCTGCAGAGCAATACGACCTGCACCTTAGTCAGTTCCTTAGGCATCTGGTAACTGGTGATAGGGCTGTTCATGGTAACGGGTTTCCACGGAAACCCGGCAAAACCGAACCGAATAGGGTAAAACCGAACCGAACCGAACCATTTTTTAATGGAACGGTTATGGAAAAAATGTATGGAAACCGGTAGTCACGGTTTCGGTTTTGGTTTTAACCAAAAACCGAACCGTTATGCCATGGAAAACCGACTATTTAGGACCGTTGATCTAGATTTTGATAGATCTAATCTAAACCCTTCACTACCCTTGATATACAAAGTCATACGACTTATACCCTAAATCCTGATCCTCTTTCATTTTTCAGCAACAGCCAACTTCCTTCGCCTCCTCCTCCACCTCCACCAATCCTAACCCTAAATCCTAATCTTCAGAACAACCGAGTCTTTGGCAATAGTTTCAGAACTTCCATTACACGAATCTTCTCCCAATCGGTCCTGTTTTTCTGTAACTGTTTCTGGTATTTTCTCAACTTCAACTTCTGGACTCTTCTCCACATCTTTTAGATCTGATGAATTTGACTCGTTAAATGACTGATTATCCCGGTCAGATTCATCACCAGGAACCAATCAGTGAATCAGCAACCACTAATCAGGTATGATGTATCATGAATTTGTGTCTTTATTAATCTTCGTTTATTATGATATTATGTGTTAGATTAATGGAGATTTTGTTTTATTTTGGCAGTTTTTACTTACGCTTTACAGTGAAGCAGCTGGTGAACGGTGATGAATCGTTAAGAATTTATAAACAAGAAGAAGACTCATGCAACTTCTTAAGGGTATATTTTCACAAACCCTAACTCTATTTATCTTCTTTGTTGTTATGTAGATTTTCAATTTTTTTTCTTATTTGAGGTTTATTTCTTAATTAGTTTTTTCTTTGTTGTTATCTCATCTTTGTCATTCTTTGTTGTAAAAATGGTGTCCTTTGTAGTTGTTTGTTTCTTGGAAAATCTGATTGCTCTAAATTCTGATTACTGCATTTTCTGTAGTTGCATGTCACTCTCCCCCTTAGTCTTAGTTTCTGTACTGCATAGAAGGAGACCCTTTTGTTTTTCCTAGTTGTTGTGGTTATTTTGTTTGTAGTTGCCGTGAATTCTTGTTGTTTTCTTCTTTTGTTGTTGTCGGTAGATACATCAGCCAAGAAGGGTTCTTTTATAAGATGGAGTCTGTACATAGTTATATGTTTATAGACCTGATTCGTTAAATAATGTAGAGTGTCTTGATAAAGAGTATTGTCAATTTGGATATACTTAGATATAATAGGGTCAAATAATGTAATTCAGGTAAGAATTTGAAGTCGTGTTTTGTTTTGGTTTGATCTGTGTTTGTAGGGATATTTTTGATTCTATAAGTCTTTTTTGGTGATTTTAAATTGGTTTGGATGGTTGAGCAAAAATAATAATTGTGCATGTAGCTTAATTAGAGGATTCATGAATCTATATGAGGGACTTGAACAAGAAAAGTTTGGTTACAATTTGTGCTCAGATGGTTATCCAGATAACAAAGAATGAGGTTTTGAGTGCAAGCTCTTTAGAAGATATATGATACTAGAAAAACAAATAATATCGGTGCCCTTGCTTATTTTAAGCTCTATAATATCATTTTACTTGCTTGGAATTCTGGATAGCTATACTGTTAGCATGTTACACTTTGTTCATTTGTTGTCCACATAGGTGAAAGAAATGACTAATATGGCTGTTGTCATTTCATGTACTTTACTATACCATTTTTTATGTCTTCAGTTGGCGATCCTTTCATTTTCTATTTCATGTTGCAGGCAGCAATTTCAGCAGTAGGCAGGCAGCAGCGGGCAGCAGCAATTTCATGAAGAAGAATATTATTTTTTGTCTTTAAGAATGGATTTTTTGGATGTGTTTGTGATCCAAGATTGATGGAATTTTATTTGTTTGAATTGCTTAAATGTCTGCATGAATTTAATAAAGAATGAATTTAATTTATTTATTTTTTATTTTTTTTATTTTTTCTTGAATTTTGCACTGTCAGTTCAAGAAACTGACACAATCAACCGGTTAACCGAAACCGGCTGGAAAAAAACCGAAACCGAGAGAAAACCGAGTAAAACCGAAGGTAAATGGAACGGTTATGGAAAAATAAATGGAAAACCGACTATGCCGGTTTTGGTTTTGGTTTGGCACAAAACCGAACCGTAACCGGCCATGAACAACCCTAACGGGTGATGGAGCTGGCTTTGATCCATACTAGTTGTGCATAGCCACACTACCCATAAAGGATGGGGGTCTGGGAGTGTACACCATGATGGACTCCAGCAGGTACTATTATCTAGCTTCTTGTATACAGAAAACTCAGGTGCATAATTCCATCCTTAAGGTGCTTAGTGACATAGACCTTCACCAGAGTTTTGATGTGATTTTAATATAGTGGTAAAAAGGGTTTGATTCTCGGACTTGTGAAGATTCGATTTTTAAACTTAATTTTTAATAACTAAAAATAAAACCGATTAAAGTAAAGATAATTGAAAATTGATGGAAAGAACCAGGACTAAGGATTCCACTTTTAACCATTAACTCAAGTGATAAAATCATGCAATTCTTATATTCAGTTTAATCAAATCATTGCCAAAGTTAGGTTTTTGAAAGAATAATTGTAAATCGTAAGCATGAGACATCAAAAGCAGTCAACCCAGCATGACTCATCAAAAGAGAACACAACTATTTAAGAAAAACCATTTTTTTCAATTTTAATCAAGCAATTAATAATAAAAGAATTGTAAAGAAAACATAGATAAAATAGACATACCACTTAATTATTGGAAAAATAGCTTCCTCCGTCGCCCTAGTGATGGTGATTAGCTCATTGTATTAGAAACGCACTCAAAATATAGTTTCATTGCTCGAAAAGTGCTTATAATGGTTAAAAAGAAGTAACACCGAAGTTTTGAGACGCTTAAAAACGTTACAGTGAATGGTTCGTAGTGTTACAGGAGGAAGAAAAGGGAACAGAATAAAAGAACGGACTGAAGGCGCTTCAGAAATAGGAATGTAACAGCGACAGGTGCATCGACTTCTTCAGCGACAGTTTAAACAATAGTTCTCTTCAGCCTAATGTTCTTCACGTGTTCATCACCACCAGCAGTAAGCTTTTTTCCTGGAATTTTTCGATGGCTTCCGGCTGCTCTCTCCCTTGATTTCTTCCCTTCTCTTTGATATATATAGGGTAAGTAAACCCTAATAAGATTTATGAACCGATTAGGACTCCAAAAACTTATCCAAATCCTTTTCTGATTACGTGAGAATTCCAAACAGAGTAAAACTCGGTTTTCCGATTCCTGATTGATTTTCCGACCATTTTTTCCGCCTCAAATTCTCTGTTTGACGTGTGTTATTGTTGTTTAGGGTGTTTGAATCATTTGGGTAACTCATAGAAGCTTCCAAAACACTTAAAAGTCGGTTGCAAATCATCGCAGCAAAATTTCTTCACGTAACCGAAGTTTCCCGCCAAAATCAAGTTTTTGAATTTAAAGAAGGGTGCCCCAATCCATTGTCTGGGTGCCTTTAACAACTTTTTGAGCCGAATTTTCCATAAATATTTATTTCTCGAAAATACCTACAAAGACATAAAAATCCATAATAAGTACAAAAATGAACACTATCAGAATAGATAATCGAGTGTAATTTAGACACAAAAATGTGTCTATCAAATACCCTCAAACTTACTATTTGCTAGTCCTCAAGCAAATCTAATCGAGAAAATAAAATCCTAACTCACTTTCGCAGGAATCACGACTACATTTAGTATATGTAATAAGCCTTTAAACCCCTAGGTGTCCCTAGTGGACGAGTTTTGTCTCGTGAGGGTTTACAAGAGGTATGCCCACAAAACCTTTACTCCAGATTTTAGCTACTCGTGAATGATTGAGGATAGACACTAAACAAGCTATTTAGTTAGCTTACTCAATTCTTCGGCTATGGGAATCATTACCCTATATGAGTCCAACTGATGTACACGAGTGTTTACTCAAGCATACTAAAATTCATATATAAGACAATAGAGCTCTACTCAGATAATTGTTCAACCCCAAGACTCTGAATCTATCACAGTTCAATCACATGAAAAGATTTAGAAGATGGACATGGAAAATATGAAGGTTGCACATGTTGACTAATGTGAACGGTGTTTCCCATATCTGTCTGAAGGTCATTGCCAGGATGAATCCTAATAGATTGAGATACATGGTCTTAAACCTAATACTAATATCGACTCAACTGGTATATACAAGGGTCCCAGCGATCGATTTATTGAAAGTAAAACGATAAATATATTGACAACATGATTGGATCAAATTGTCCAAGCGCATGGTTCTTATCAGCATCTTATATGATAGTTCCCATGGATCCTGCGTTCCACGCTTGCTTAGGCGACGGAGACAGGGTGAACACACACATATTGCTATCAAAGTGTCAATACTTGATATTTTTTTTATTTTTTTTCTTTCATCATTTTTTTTTAATATAGTCTAAATAATCTCAAACACTCTACTCCATCCTGGAGGTGATAACAATTCGATATTGGTGCCCCACCAAATCACTTAGAGAAACACAAAAATTGCAAAAATAAAAACAGAAGGTGATATAGTCGAGATAGACTCCGAGATGTGGTGACAACTATCATGTTTTTTCTAACACCTGAACTCTGTCCTTTTATGAATAGACCATTTAACTGGGCACACCAATTCCTATAGAAAAAGAGCTAAGTTTCTATCTACCTAGAATGGTTAGTGTCACCCTGAAGTGTTCACAAGCTTCTAAATTCTAGAGCTTTATTATTTAACTAAAAAGTTTCTCCCTTACCCCCAAACTTAAATCAAACAGTGTCCTCAATGTTTCTAAAGATGAATGATTAAAAATATGAACAAGGAGAAACTGCTACCACTTCACGAAAAGGAGTTAAGGAAAGATATTACCGTGTTTCATGAGCATGGGTTACCTCCCAAGAAGTGCTAAGTTTAAAGTCTTCAGCCAAACTAAGAAAGAATTAGTCACCTCATGAAATCATATACCAATAGTCGGAACAACTGTGGGTCATCTGAATCAAATAGTGATAACACAAATAAGAGGAAACAGCAACAGGCCAAGAAAATGAACAAACCGATCACACCCTTATCTAGTTTTCTGTTTAAGACAACTAATTCTAGTTGTGGTTCAGGTTCAGGGTCTATAAAAGGGTCTAGATAAAATATTTTCATGGGTTGGATTTCCTCATAGGCAGGATCAACAGGATCAGGTTGTAGAGTCTGGAATAACTCAATTAAGAACTTAGAAGCACATAATAATAACCTGAATAATTGTGGATCCTTAAAATCAATCAGATTTGACTCATTTAACTCACACAATTGACTACTATGAAGGTGGTCATTCTTAAGAAAATGTGTCGATTCTAATTTCCTCAAGTAATTAGGCTTAGTCTCAAAAATTAATAACTGACACATTTGAAATTCTAACGTTCCCACATATGGAAGAAAATATTTTGGTGGGAAAACAAAGTCAATCTTGGTATTATTTCCTAGATAAACCACATCGACCAGAGGATGGGTATCTAACAACTGAACTTCTTTCTGGACATCAACAGGCTCAGGGAATATAGCTTGAAGATGATCTTGTAAAATGGTAGAGGTGCATATATCAAGTCCCAAGTTAGGGACCTTTCTAAGAGTTAAAGGTAAATCACAGGGAGAATGACAGTCACCCCCAAACTTATAGTTTTCAGTTTCTCTAGATAGACTAATCACAATTTCCCTAATTTCTAGATCGTCAGATTCCCGAAAATAGTCAATTGTTTCTTCTAGGTTATAATCTGGTGGTGCATCCTAAAAAATCTCTACGAATCTATCATCTTCGTCAGAGACTATTGTCTTCGAATCATTAGACTTTAAATCACTAGTCTCAGGATAAAATCGTTCCTCTAAACCATTATCGGCTTCTAAACAAGAAAATTCTATATCGTCTAAACCAGTGGTATCTCTAGTCAAATCCTCTTCCTTTTGGATAGGTGAATAATCATTAAAATTATTTTGATTTATACCAGAAATAACACTATCATCATGAAGCAAAGTTGGAGTGACAATTTCTTGATCACTCTGCCTGTATATTTCAAGTTCTTCATCAACACTATCCTCATCATCATAATAATATGAAGATGTTTGAACCTCGTCTAAATAAGTAGTGTTACCAATTCTATCCTCGTCCTCTTGACTAGGTGAATAACTATCAAGGGTAGCACTATATTGGAAATTAAGATTATTTTGAGCAATATTATTCTTTGCAAAAATTTCATTCATACTTAGTACGAAACTATTTCTATCCTCTCTCATCTGCCTTGTATTCTCAGCTATCTGCTTAAGGGATTCTTTAAGGCATTCTTCTAGAGAAAGAGTTGGACTACTAATTGTCCCCCCCACGCCTAATTTAAACTCATGTGTTATATCAGATAACTTCTTGAGTGATTCTTCTAGAGGTGGAATAGGTTCATGATGAGTACTAGGTTGCAACTTCTCTAGGGCATCCCTCCAAGACAAAGAACTCGAATTTTGCTTATTTCCATGTTCATAAGACGGGTGTATGTGTGAATAGTAATTGGGATCACCTTGGTATGGGCAGTAACCTCTAAAAGGTTGGTGGTGGTCCCGACTACTATCCATACCATGATGATAGTATGGATAATGTCTAGTTTAAAATTCAGTCGGATATTCATTGTATTGGTCCTCATAATACCAGTTCGACATTTTCTAAGAAAACTTCTTAATATATACAAAAATAAACTCTAAAAATAAATCCTACCAGAAGGGGTTCTAAACATACACAAGCAAGGCCGACTCAACCAAATAAAACCTATTGAATCTAGCAAACAAAAAGCATGATGGTTCCACTTAGATTGTTTCTAGACCAGCTTCTATTCCTTCGAAAGGCAACTAGTTACAGTTTTAGCAGACCTCTTAGAATAATCCGAATTAGATTAAGTCGAACAGAAACAGGATAAGCTCTAAGGAGCTTTGATAACCCTGTCTCTTTGGCACTTTTCCCAGGGTTACAAGGCGGCTCTAATCAACTTAAAATAATCTTCCTGAACTTTGAGTTAGGCCAATAAAGTAACCAGTACAGTCCTTTTAAACGAGTTTCCTATAAGCTCGTTACCCTATCGGTCTCTTTCTAGTCAAAATTTTAAGGTTTAGGTTCGTGTTTGGTAACGTGTTCCTAAAGCGGGCAAGAAGAAAACGGTGATGAAATCCGAGTCCTTATCTTGTATGGCTAGTTCTCTCCCTTTACTAGAAAAGTAAAACCGTATTCAATTCCTCAACATATATGCATACGCAGGAATACAGTAAACCCACTTGCAGGGGATTCGTTGGTTGATCGAGTCTTACCTCCCGTACCAGACGGGAGATGAATCAGTTGTAGTCGACTCGGGCTACCGACTCCTGTGTCAGTGTGCGAACCCGAGGGGCCGAGACAATATCGTAATTGTCGTCCTTCCCTGTAGCAGTTTATATTTAATAATACCCTTCTGTAGGGTTTAAAAATAAATAAAGTGTTTAAAGTCCCAAAAATAATGTCAAAAAAGTGTCCAAAATAAAAGAAAAATTACAGAAATAATACAAATTCATAATACAATTTTCTAAAAAAACAAACAAAATCTAAAATAAAATAAAATCTAATTAATATAAATCTTCGTTTTCTTTTTCATTCTTTAAGCTTTAACTTTTAACTCCAAGTCTTTACCTTTAATTCCAAGTCTTTGGCTCACTTGCTTTTCGATCCAAAATCCAACCTGTAGCAAAAAGAGAATACCAAAAGAAACGTAAAATAGAAAAAAGTAAAATAATAAAACTAAAAACCTAAAAATAAATCTAAAACTCAAAACCTAAAAACAAGTCCCCGGCAGCGGCGCCAAAAGTTGATGTGATTTTAATATAGTGGTAAAAAGGGTTTGATTCTCGGACTTGTGAAGATTCGATTTTTAAACTTAATTTTTAATAACTAAAAATAAAAAAGATTAAAGTAAAGATGATTGAAAATTGATGGAAAGAACCAGGACTAAGGATTCCTCTTTTAACCAATAACTCAAGTGATAAAATCGTGCAATTCTTATATTCAGTTTAATCAAATCATTGCCAAAGTTAGGTTTTTGAAAGAATAATTGTAAATCGTAAGCATGAGTCATCAAAAGCAGTCAACCCAGCATGACTCATCAAAAGAGAACACAACTATTTAAGAAAAACCATTTTTTTCAATTTTAATCAAGCAATTAATAATAAAAGAATTGTAAAGAAAATATAGATAAAATAGACGTACCACTTAATTATTGAAAAAATACCTTCCTCCGTCGCCCCAGTGATGGTGATTAGATCATTGTATTGGAAACGCACTCAAAATATAGTTTCATTGCTCGAAAAGTGCTTACAATGGTTAAAAAGAAGTCACACAGAAGTTTTGAGATGCTTAAGAACGTTACAACGAATGGTTCGTAGTGTTACAGGAGGAAGAAAAGGGAACAGAATAAAAGAACGGACTGAAGGCACTTCAGAAATAGGACTGTAACAGCGTCAGGTGCAGCGACTTCTTCAGCGACAGTTTAAACAACAGTTCTCTTCAGCCTTATGTTCTTCACGTGTTCTTCACCACCAGCAGCAAGCTATTTTCCTGGAATTTTTCGGTGGATTCCGGCTACTCTCTCCCTTGATTTCCTCCCTTCTCTTTGATATATATAGGGTAAGTAAACCCTAATAAGCTTTATGAACCGATTATGACTCCAAAAACTTATCCAAATCCACTTCTAATTACGTGAGAATTCCAAACAGAGTAAAACTCGGTTTTCCGATTCCTGATTGATTTTCCGACCATTTTTTCCGCCTCAAATTCTCTGTTTGACGTGTGTTATTGTTGTTTGGGGTGTTTGAATCATTTGGGTAACTCATAGAAGCTTCCAAAACACTTAAAACTCGGTTGCAAATCATCGCAACAAAATTTCTTCACGTAACCAAAGTTTCCCGCCAAAATCAAGTTTTTGAATTTAAAGAAGGGTGCCCCAATCCATTGTCTGGGTGCCTTTAACAACTTTTTGAGCCGAATTTACCACAGATATTTATTTCTCGAAAATACTTACAAAGACATAAAAACCCATAATAAGTACAAAAATGAACACTATTAGAATAGATAATCGAGTGTAATTTTGACACAAAAATGTGTCTGTCAAGTTTCCAGCAAGCTCTGACTAGCTTATGTAAGGTTTGTGGCTTGGCCCCCTCTTCTTTCAGTATTAAAGCAACTTCTCCATATCCCATGCATGCCTTGGCAGTGTTGTACTTTGATACAGTGAAGAAGAATATCCCCAGCTGCTTCCAACAGACTACAAGAGACTGAATATTGTGGCAGTGTAACAGAATGACCCATGCCCAAGATTATCTCAAGACCATCCCTATCGCAGGGCTACACCAAGCAGTTAGGCCTTGCAATTTTAGAGCCATAATCAGCTACAGGTAGGGCATACTAATGTTTGTTGGGGATATCCCTTGTTCCTTGTATGGTAGGGCAATGGACGCTTATGCTGATCATGCATTATACTATGTTGGCGCTGTGGGCCTTAAATTCAGGCATGATCTTGTTAGGGATGTAGTTGGCGACATGTGTTTTAAAGACGGTGTCCCAGCCCGAAAAGAAGTTAAGCTGGGCTTTTTAGACAATAACAAAAACTCATTGAGGCCCGCTGATATACTTGTTTATAACTGGGAGGAAGGTTGAGATGTGTGTTTTGATGTTACAGGGGTTTCCCCTTTTGCTGGCAGCGAGAGAGTTGCTTTCACACCAGGGAATGCTATTTCCAATGTTGTCTCCCGTAAACGAAACAAATATTTGATCAAATGCAGTGACTATGGATACGGCTTAGGTGTGTTTTCTTTTACGACCCTGGGTGAGCTGGGAGAAGATACAATGGTCTTTATGACAATGCTGCATAATTGCATGCCTAATCACGATTACAACTACAAAATTGGCAATTCTCTTTTCTTTAAACTAGGCATTTCTATTCAAAAAGGTGTAGGGGATCAGATGGTGGCTAGGCTACCTACCAACTCAATGTAACTGCTTTTCTCCCTTTGATGAAAGCTAGACTTCCTTATGGATCAGTGTAATTACCTTTTTCATCCAATAAAATAATAATAATAATAATAATAATAATAATAATAATAATAATAATAATAATAATAACATATAGTTATCTCAGCTGGTTATCCCTGTTTTTCACAGGTTTAATGTGCTCCAGGAGGTCCTGGATTCGAGTCACCGATGACGTAATACTGCAGAATTTTATATAGAAGGTAGTGTTAACTTACCCCCCCTTGTAATATAATCAGTCCTCTTATCCGCTTCGGCTCCCTTGGCTGGTTCCTCATGAAGTTCGCTGGCAGGCTAACACGGTAAAATGTTCAACTACTGTGGTACAGTTCCACAATCCGTGTGATAAATTCAAAATTCATTGAATAACATAATAATAAAATAATAATATTTGATAATAATAATAATAGCTTACACACCAGGATAAGCCATTTCGAGTGTTATTACTCACAAGCAAAACAAATATCTAGAAAATGTGTCGCTCACGGATATGGCCTCAGAGTAGACTTCACTACCCTAGGGGAACTCGGAGAGGATACGGTAGTTTTTCTAAAGAGGTTGCAGAATTGTATAGCTAGTTTCGATTATAATTGTAAAATCGAAAATTCTCTTTTTTTCAGATTAGGTATCGCTATCCAAAAAGGGGTGGGTGCCCAGCTTGTGGGTAGGCTTCCCATTCTATCTATGTAACACGTTTTTCTATCTAATCAAATCTCTTTTAGTCATGAATGTGTTATCATACATGTTCTACAAAGCGGGAGTTCCCGCTCGTAATGAAGCCAACCTAGGCTTCCTCTCGGAAAATGAGAACTCCTTGAGGCCGGCATATATCCTAGTATACAATTAGGAGAATGACCGAGACGTGTTCCTTGACGTCATATGAGTGTCCCCGTTCACTGGTGCCAGGGGAGCCGCCTTCACGCCTGGTCAGGCAATCTCGAACGCTACGACTTGCAAGAACAACAAATACCTAACCAATGCAAAGACCATGGATATGGTTTCAGTGTGATAGCGTTTACCACCTTAGGGGAATTAGGGGAGGACCTTATAGCTTTTGTGTCAAGGTTGCAGAACCGCATTGCAAGCCTAGACTACAATCACAAAATAGGCAACTCCCTTTCTTTAGACTTGGTATTTCCATACAAAAGGGTGTGAGATCCCAACTTGTGGTGAGGCTTCCTTCCATAAATGTGTAATCGGTTTTCATATTTAATAAAATTTCTCGTTCTCATAAAATAATAAAAAAATAATAATAATAAAAATAAAATCTATAATCAAGTTCTTCAGATGAACTACTCCACAGTGGTCAGCATCCCCCCCCCCCCAATGTAGGCTCAGTTTCTCCAGATGCTTAAAGGACACTCTGGACAGGGTCTCTACTAACCCTATTGATTTGTCAGAGTGGTTACACCTTCTCCTCTTTCCAGCATGCACCCTCAGCTTATATGCCCCTAAAAGCACTATGGAATCTAGATCAGGGACAAGAAGAAGTCTTCAGACTAGCAATATAAACCAGGCCTTTCTTCAGTGGAATGATAAGGGGTGTCTCAGCATGGTTCATACCCTCTTGGATCAGGCCAATCTACTTCAAAGGAGCAGAACTAACAAAAGGAGGTCTGGGGGCTCAAACCTCACTTCCTGTAGGAGAAAACTGAGTTATGACCAGTACACTACAACAATCAAGGTGTTTTCTTCTAATGGAATTGCTCTTGACTCCTCATCCACCTTATTGGACCTGATCCAAAAACATCCCAGAGCCCCTCCACCTTCCATCCCTGCAGAATCTGTCCAAGGTGATGCACTCACTGTTGACAATACAGTTGTCCTAAAAGCTATCAAAGGCTTCCCCAAAGGTACCTCTTGTGGGAGGGATGGCCTCAGGGACCAACACTTATTGTATGCCCTGTGTGGCCCTGCCTTAGCAGTGGATGATGAGTTACTTTCTTCCGTCACTAGGGTGGTCAACTTGTGGTTGGAAGGGAGGTTGTCCACCAGAGCTAGGAGAGTACATTGACAGTGCCCCCTTGACCCCCTGCTTAAACTAGATGGAGGGTTGAGACCCATTGCAGTGGGCACAATCTGGAGGAGGTTGTTTCCAAGCTGGCTGCCTCTGCTATTTTTAAAGAAATGACTGCATACCTAGGTGACTTCCAGTTTGGTGTGCGGATCCAATTTGGAGGTGAGGAAATCCTGCATTAAGTCAATAGGCTCCTGGAACTCCAAGGTAACTCCCTTAACAACTGTATGCTCCTAGTAGATTTTAGTAATGCCTTCAACATGGTGGACAGATCTGCCATGATTAAGGAAGTCAGAGACAAGTTCCCTTGCATCTCTAGATGAGTTGAGTTTTGTTATGCCAAGCCAGCCAAATGATACTACCAAGACAAAATCATCATGTATGTACAAAGAGTCCAACAAGGGGATCCCTTGGGCCCCCTTCTTTTTGCACTGACCTTACACCCCCTCATTATCAGCATAGCTTCAGCCTGCACACTTGACCTACATGGTTGGTACCTTGATGATGGTATCATTGCTGGTGACACTATGGAGGTGGCCAAAGCCTTAAGCATCATTCAGTCAGAAGGGTGCAGAAGGGGGTTGCTTCTGAACATCACCAAATCAGAGATCTTTTGGCCCACAGTTGATCCCAGAAATCTGATGGAAGGGGTCTTCCCAGATGATATCAGAAGGCCTTTGCTTGGGTGGAAGCTACTAGGAGGTCCAATCAATCAGGACTTGAAGTTCTGTAGTGACTTTGTGCAAAGAAGACTTATAAAAAGACTCTTCAGCTCATGGAGACCCTGGATAAGCTACAGAACCCACGATATGAATTACTCCTCATGCGTAACTGTGTTGGTGTCTTCTGGCTCTACTTTACAATGAGGACTACCAGACCCTTGGCTCTCCATCTCCCTGCTTCCTTATAATCAGCATCTCCAGCAGTTCCTCAGGCATTTGGACATGGGATGTAGCTGGTTTTGGCCCACTTCAACTGCGCCTGGCTACCCTTTCCATGAAGGATGGTAGGATTGGTGTTTATACAATGGAGGACATCAGCCACTATAGTTATCTAGCTTCTTACACTCAAATTATGCAGGTGCAGAACACTATCCTTGGAACTCAAATAAGACCTGACACACACCACAGCTACCAGCATGCCCTATCTAGTTTTATTCACGTATGCGGCTTGACATCTTCTTACAACATCCAAGTTGTTACCCCCAGCCCAATGCACTCATTGGAATTCCTCTACTTCGATGTTGTTAAGAAGAACATCCCCAGCAGATTCACTATGACTAAATGCGACAGCATCCTTTGTCAATGAAACAAGCTCTATCACACCCAAGACTTCTTCAAATCAGTCCCCATTGCTGGGCTTAACCAGGAAATTGGGCCAAGGAGGTTCCGGGTCGTACTTAGTTAAAGACTCGGAATACCCATATTTGAGGAGGTTAGCTTATGCCCCAGTTGTGGTAGAGGCATGGACGTCTTCGGCGACCACGCCTTGCATTTTTCCAGCAAAGTGGGCCTCAAGTTCAGAAACGACTTGGTCCGAGACGTGCCCGCGGACATGTGCTTCCGGGCTGGAGTGGTTGTGCGTAAAGAAGTCAAACTGGGCTTCTTATCGGACAATGAAACTTCTTTACGGCCAGCGGACATCCTGGTATACAGTTAGGAGAACGGCTGCGACGTCTTTCTCGATGTCAATAGGGTGTCCCCGTTCACAGGTGGGGGGAAATCAGCTTACACGCCAGGGCAAGCCATCCCAAGCGCCATTACCCGTAAACGTAACAAATACCTTGACAAATGTGTCGACCACGGATATGGCTTCGGAGTGCTAGCCTTCATTACCCTAGGGGAATTAGGAGAGGATATCGTAGATTTTATAAAGAGGTTGCAGAATTATATAGCTAGCTTTGACTACAACTACAAAATTAGCAACTCTTTGTTCTTCAGACTAGGCATTTCCATCCAAAAAGAGGTAGGGGTTCAGCTTGTTGCGAGGCTTCCTACCATTTCAGTGTAAACTTTTTCTATCTAATAAAATTTCCTTTTATAATAATAATAATGATGATAATAACAATGGATTTAGGTTTGAAGAACTCTGCGAATGAGGAAAATGGGGAAGTTGGATTCTGTGAAGGAAGAAATGGGGGAATTAGGTCAGGATTTCTTCTTCTTTCTAAGGTATGATGAATTTCTTCTCTTCATCTTCTTCTTCTGAAAAGAAAATTGGATTTCGGTTTGAACATGTACATACAGACATAGTAGACGATACATTATCTAGGTTACCAGCTGAATCAGTCTTAGATTGTAAACTTGTGTGTAAAAAATGGTTAATTGTTATTCTTGATGGTTGCTTTGCTGAGAAACATTTACAGTGTCAACTACTTCAATTTCATCATTTTAACAACCATAAGTTATTTTTCTAGCACCATGCCAAGAACTCGATCTTCATTAGCATCTCAAGATTTAACAGACTTTGATAAAGGAGTCATGCATAATGATTCCTTGTTCCAATGTCCCTTCAAGAACTTTGATGGGTGTAATAATGAAGTTGGGGTAGGGGTCTGAGTAGAACTGGTTTTTATAGACATCTTCATGATAGACATCTCCCAACTGAAGGAGCCAAAAACACCTGCAGAGACAGGATCAGCATTGATTTAACAGTGTATAATGCTTGGGAAAATGACCTCTCTAACCTGCAAATGTGGCTCAGCACACAATGTATGCATATCTACTCATGGATAAGACCATATCGAATTCATGATGGAAACATCATATCCAGGCCCGTCAATGGTTTATCTGCAGATTTCTTGATACATAGCATTGATAAACCCCAAATATTTATCTCTGAGTCAATTGATGCAGCGGAATCTGAAGTACCAGATGTTTTATCCTTGGATACTTAATCTGGTCTATCATAAGCAATTCACCACTGTTGACAGTATCCCATCCCAACGTAGGCTCAATTTTTTAGATAAGGTGATTGCTAACCCAATGGATTTATCTATATGGTTGCATCTCTTTTTATTGCCAGTTTGGACATTAAACTTATATACTCCTAAGTGTACTATGGAAGAGAAATCTGGGACAAGAAAAAGACTACAAACTGTCAGCATAATCATGCTCTGATACAGTAGAATAAAACTAATGGTTGTCTTACATGGTGCATACACTTTTGGAACTGTCAAAGCAAATTCAAAGGAACAAGAATAGCAAAAAGAAGAATGGTGGTTCTAATCGTATTGTTTGCAAAAAGAATTTGAACTATGGTCAATATACTGCAGTTATTAAGGTTCTTTCATCCAATGGATCTCAATTCCTTTGATACCCTCCATGATCTGAGCCAAAAACATCCAGTGCTCCACCACCATCCATTCCTTCATAACCTATCCATGCTGATGCACTAAGTGTGGACAAAACTGCAGTGTTGGGTGCAATTAAAAGTTTCCTAAAGGGACTTCTTTTGGTAGGGATGGACTTAGAGCTCGACATCTTTTAGATGCTTTAAGTGGTCCAGCTACAGCAGTTGCAGATGAGCTTTTAACCTCTATAACATGTGTAGTTAACTTATGGTTGGGCGGTAATTGCCTATCTGTATTAGGAGAATATATTTCTAGTGCTCCCTTGACACCCTTGCTCAAACCTGGAGGGGGTTTGAGACCTATTTTTGTATGCACTATTTGGAGGAGGTTGTGCTCTAAACTTGCTGCTACTGCAGTTAGCAAAGAAATGTCCTCTTATTTAGGGGATTTTCAATTTGGTGTGGGTGTTCAATGTGGAGGTGAAGGCATTTTAAACTCTGCAAATAGGCTTCTTGAGGTGAAAGGTAACTCACAAAACATGAGTATGCTTCTAATTAATTTCATCAATGCATTCAACATGGTTGACAGATCTGCAATAATCATAGAAGTTAGATGCAAGTTTCCAAGCATATCCAGGTGGGTGGAGTTCTGTTATTCCAAACCAGAAAAGCTTTACTACAATGATAACATTATACTATCTGCAGAAGGAGTTCAATAAGGTGACCCCCTTGGTCCCTTACTTTTTTCCTTGACATTGCATTCACTCATAAAAAAAATTGTATCAGAATACACTCTTGATCTGCATGCATGGTACCTTGATGATGGTACTATTGCTGGAGACACAATGGAGGTAGTTAAATCTCTGTATATCATACAATCTGAAGGCACCAGCAGGGGCTTGTTCCTCAACATCAACAAAACTGAATTGTTTGTCCCAATACTGACCCCAGAAGCCTTGTGGAAGGAGTTTTTCCTGCTAGCATCAGCAGACCTGCATTGGGTGTTAAAGCTAATGTGGGGGGGGGGGGGGCTGTTAGTCTTGACTTAAAATTCTGCAATGACTTAGCGCAAAGCAAAATAGAAAATACTATTCAGTTAATGGATACTTTGAAGACTTTGCAGGATCCACAAAGTGAGTCATTACTCTTGCGAAACTATGCAGGTGTTTCCATATTGTACATTACAATAAGGACAACTAGACCTTTGGCTCTCCATCTATGTGCTTCACACTATGACAAACACCTCTTTCAGTTCCTTAGACATCTTGTCACCGGAGATGGGGTTGGGTTTGGTCCATACCAGCAGCGCATAACTACATTGCCTATAAAAGATGTAGGCCTTGGTGTCTACACAATGGGGGATACCAGTCATTACAGTTACCTTGCATCTTGTATACAGACTTTGCAGAACATTATTCTCAAAGCTCATATGGATTCAGAATTACATCACAGCTTTCAGCATGCTTTTTCCAATTTCATTCAGGTTTGTGAATTATCTTCCTCTTCATTCAACATCCAAGCTACTACCCATGTCCAATGCACTCATTGGCAGTAATTTACTTCGATATGGTTAAAAAGAACATTCCCAGCAGATTTAACTTGACCGAACGCGACAACATCTTATGGCGATGCAATAAACTGAATCATGCTCGAGATTTCCTTAAAGGTTTTCCTATTTTTGGGATAAATCATTCAGGTGGGCCTCGTCAATTCAGGGTTTTTCTTAGCTATAGATTAGGAATAACATTGTTTAAAGAAGATAGCTTATGCACCAGTTGTGGGAGAGGTATGGAGGTGTTTGGAGACCACGCCTTACATTGTACTAGTGATGTAGGCCTCAAATTCTACATGACTTAGTCAGAGATGTATTAGCAGATATTTGCTAAAAAGCAGGCGTATCCGCTCGTAAAGAAGTCAAACTGGGTTTTCTATCAGACAATGCAAATTCCTTAAGGCTAGCTGACATTCTTGTTTATAATTGGGAGAACGGCTGTGAAAATTGCTTTGATGTTACACGGGTGTCTCCTTTTACGGGTGGCGGGAGAGTTTTCTTTACGCCTGGTCAAGCCATTTCGAATATCATTACTCGTAAACGAAATAAATACTTGGATAGATGTTGCGCTCATGGATATGGATTTGGTGTGATTGGTTTTACTACCCTATGAGAACTAGGAGAGGACACGATAGCTTTCTTGAAGAGGTTGCATAATTGCATAGCTAGCCACGACTACAACTGTAAAATATGTAATTCTTTTTTTTTTTAGATTAGACATTTCCATTAAAAAAGGTGTAGGTGCACAGCTTGTTTCTAGGCCTCCTACCATTTCTTTGTAAACCTTTTGTTATTAATAATAATAATAATAATAATAACAATGGGTAGCTAGCAACCTACCATCTCAATGTAACTGTCTTTCTCCTTTTAATGAAAGTTTTTTTAATAATAATAATAATAATAATAATAATAATAATAATAATAATAATAATAATAATA
>JAJJMC010002026.1:49250-67911 GCA_023531435.1 Papaver californicum | reverse complement strand
TAATAATAATAATAATAATAATAATAATAATAATAATAATAATAATAGGTGTATGCTTCTCATAGACTTCAGAAACGCTTTTAACTTGGTCGACATGTCATCCATGGTTAATGAGGTTAAGGTCAGGTGCACCAGCATCTCAAGGTAGGTAGAGTTTTGCTATGCTCAACCTGCCAAGTTATATTTTAATGATTTCATCCTTTAGTCCGCAACAGGGGTCCAGCAGGGTGACCCTTTGGGTCCTCTACTTTTTTCCTTAACCCTCCATGCCTTCATCTCCAAAATTGCATTAGAATGCAACTTAGACATGCAGGCATGGTATTTGGATGACGGAACCATAGCGTGTGACACTTTGGAGGTGGCAAGGGCTCTCAACATCATTGAATCTGAAGGTGGCAAGAGAGGATTATTCCTCAACATCTCCAAAACGGAGGTCTTCTGGCCACAAACCGACCCCAGAAGCTTGGAGGAAGGGACCTTCCTAGCTGACATTGGCAGACCCAAGGTTGGGGTGAATCTTCTAGGTGGCACAGTTAGCTTGTACATCAAATTTTGCAGCGACTTTGTGCAATGCATGGTTGAGAAGGCTCTTAAGCTTATGGAGACCCTGAAGTCCCTACAAGATCCGCAATGTGAGCTTCTTCTCCTGCGTAACTGTGATGGAGTATCCAAGTTATACTTCACTTTGAGGACCACCAAGCCTCAGGCCCTCCAGTCACCCACAACCCTTTATGACTGGACTCTACATCAATTCCTCAGACATTTGGTAACGGGAGATGGGCCCGGGTTCGGTCCTCTGCAGCAGCGCATCGCCGCCTTACCAATGAAGGACGGCGGGCTCGGTGTTTACACTATGGAGGACACATCCCATTATTGCTACTTGGCCTCTTACACTCAGACACTCCAGCTACAGAACTTGATCCTTGGATCCCTCTAGATAACAGATAGTCATCCTTGCTTCCAGCAGGCGCTGTCAAAATTCACCCAATTCTTTGGGCTTACTTCTTCTTTCGATATCATGGCGGCATCCCCAAGCCCAATGCACACATTGGCAGCCCACTACTTCGGTGTGGTTAAGAAGAGTATCCCCTCCAGGTTCAAGATGTCTGACCGTGACAACATTTTATGACAATGTACTAAGATGGACCAAGATCAAGATTTTATCAAAGCAATCCCCATATCTGGGCTCAACCAATCAATTGGGCCTCGACAGTTCCGGGCCGTTTTATCCTACAGACTTGGCATTCCTTTATTCGCGGAGAACAGTGTATGCTCTAGTTGCGGAAGAGGGATGGATGTTTTTGGTGACCATGCTCTTCACTACGCCAACGAGGTGGGGCTTAAGTTCAGGCATTACATGGTTCGAGATGTGGTTGCTGACATGTGCTCCAGGGAAGGTGTGTCAGCGCGGAAAGAGGTGCCGCTTGGCTTCTTGGCCGACGATGAGCGTTCTCTACAGCCAGCAGACGTCCTAATATATAATTGGAGAACGGACGAGATGTATGCTTTGACGTTACCGGAGTGTCCCCTTTCACAGGAGGAGGGAGAGTTGCCTTTTCACCCGGTCTAGCCATTTCGAATTGACAAGTGCGAGGCACACGGTTATGGACTTGGTGTGTTGGCTTTCACGACCCTAGGAGAACTAGGATAGGACAGGATAATTTTTGTAAAGAGGTTGCAGAACTGTATAGCCAGCTTTGATTACAACCACAAGATCGGAAACTCACTTTTTTCAGACTAGGGTTAGTTATCCAAAAAGGAGTAGGAGCCCAGCTTGTGGCTAGGCTTCCTTCCGGTCCAGTGTAAATACCTTTTTCATCCAATAAAATTTTCGATATAATAGTAATAATAATAATAAGGTGACCCTTTTTCATCCTTCACTCCGCAACAGGGGTTCAGCAAGGTGACCCTTTGGGACCTTTGCTTTTTTCCTTAACCCATCATCCCCTCATTTCCAAAATTGCCTAAGAATGCAACTTAGATATGCATGCATGGTATCCTGATGATGGAACTATAGCTGGTGACACCTTGGAGGTGGCGAGGGCCCTCAACGTCATTGAGTTTGAAGGCGGCAAGAGAGGGTTATTCCTCAGCATCTCCAAAACAGAGGTTTTTTGGCCATAAACTGACCCCAGAAGCTTAGCGGAAGGGACCTTCCCAGCAGACATAAGCAGTCCCAAGGTTGGGATGAAGTTGTTAGGTGGCCCTGTTAGCTTGGATATCAGATTTTGCAGTGATTTTGTGCGGTGCAGGGTTGAGAAAGCTCTTTAGCTTATGGATACCCTGAAGTCACTACAAGATCCGTAATGTGAGCTTCTCCTCCTTCGTAACTGTGTTGGAGTATCCAAGTTATACTTCACAATGAGGACTACTAAGCCTCAAGCCCTTCAGTCACATGCATCCCGTTATGACCAGACTTTACACCAGTTCCTAAGAATCTTGGTTACGGGAGATGGCCCCGGCTTCGGTCCTTTACAGCAGCGCCTCATTACCTTACCAATGAAGGACGGTAGGCTTGGTGTCTACACCATGGAGGACACGGTCCATTATTGCTACCTTTCCTCGTACACTCAGACACTCCAGCTACAGAACTTGATCTTAGGATCCCTCCAGCCAGCAGATATTCACCCATATTTCCAGCAGGCATTGGCTAAATTTATCCAATTCTGTGGGCTTACTTCTTCTTTCGACATCAAGGCGGTAGCCCCAAGCCCAATGCGCACACTGGAAGCCCACTACTTAGGATTCGTTAGGAAGAGTATCCCTTCCAGGTTCAGTATGTTTGATCGGGATAGCGTTTTATGGCAATGTACTAAGATGGACCAGGCTCAAGATTTTCTCAAAGCGATCCCAATATCTGGGTTCAACCAATCAATTGGGCCTCGACAGTTCCGGGCTGTTCTATCCTATAGACTTGGTATTCCTTTGTTCACGGAGAACAGTGTATGCTCTTGCTGTGGCAGAGGGATGGACGTTTTTGGTGATCATGCTCTTCACTGCACCAGTGAGGTGGGGATTAAGTTCAGGCATGACATGGTTTGAGACGTGGTCGCCGATATGTGTTTCAGGGCAGGTGTGTCAGCGCGGAAAGAGGCGCCTTTGGGCTTCTTGGACGACGATAAGCGTTCTCTACGACCAGAAGATATCCTTATATATAATTGGGAGAATGGACGGGATGTTTGCTTTGACGTAACCGGAGTGTCCCCTTTCACAGGTGGGGGGAGAATCGCTTTTTCACCTGGTCAAGCCATCTCAAACGCCATCACCGGAAACACACCAAATACCTGGATAAATGTGAGGCCCACGGATACGGACTCGGAGTGTTGGCTTTCACGACCCTAGGCGAACTAGGAGAGGAAACTTTAATTTTTGTAAAGAGGTTGCAGAACTGTATAGCTAGCTTTGATTACAACCACAAAATTGGTAACTCTCTTTTCTTCAGATTATGGTTAGTTATCCAAAAAAGAGTGGGAGCAAGCTTGTGGCTAGGATTCCTTCTGGTTCAGTGTAATTACCTTTTTCATCCAATAAAATCCTCGTTTTAATAATAATAATAACAGTGGGTAGCTAGCTCACCTGGTCATCCCCCTTTCTCAAAAAGTTTGATGCGCTCCATGGGGTCCTAGGTTCGAGCCCCCAATGATGCAATACTGCAGAATTTGATATGGAGGTAGAGTTATCTTTCCCCCCTTGCGACATAATCATCCCCCTATCCGTTTCGGCTCCCTTGGCCGATTCCGCATGACGCTCTTTGGTAGGCTAGTGCGGTAACATGTTCAACTAATGTAGTACGTTGTTGGAGCTTAGCTTGTTAGGTTTCCAACTAGTTTCTTGTAAAAATACTTTTTATCCAATGTTATCACCAGTGCCATCTCTCGCAAACGTAAGAAATACCTGGATAAATGTTTAGCTCATGGATATGGTTGTGGTTTTTTTTTTCTTTCACCACTCTAGTTGAACTTAGTGAGATGTTGTAGTTTTTTTTTAAAGGGACTGAAAAACTACTAATCTACCCAAGATATGTATGGCAGAGTCGGCAGTACTCTTTTTTATATGACATTTATTTATATTCCAAAGGGAGCCGACGTTCAGCTTGTTTCTATACTTTCCAACCAGTTTCTTGTAATTTCTCTTTTTTTTCCAATAAATAAAGTCTTTTTCATAATAATAATAATAATAATAATAAGCAGAAGAAAAAGAAAAAGAAAAAGAAAAAGAGATGATTAAGGAGTCTTTTTTCGTTACCAAACGTGAACTCAATCAGCATACTTATCTAACTTTCATTAGAATCATTCATCAACAACCGTAGAGTAACATCTAGCTCAATATTATCCCAAAAACTCTTTTTATCACTGTATACGAAAGTTCTCGACTACCAAATATTGGTTCTGCAACAATAAAATATTGAAAACAAATGATGTTAACGTTAAATAAAACTTCTGAAATTTAAACATTGATTTGAGGGCAGCATCACTTGATCATCAAACTACCCTTAACACAATAGTTTAGCTGTACACCTCAAAAACGAGTGATGCTAAATATCTAACAGTGAAGTTGTGTCTAGGATAAAACTGCCCGATACAAGTATTGTATAGCACTACAATACTTGCCCACTCAAACGAACTCAACTGCAAGATGAAGGAAAGAAATAAACAAGCAAATGCGCAAACAAAGCAAGAAAAAGGGAAAAGAGCCAGGGATAGTAGCCTGCTCTGGGATGAGTTGAAATAAAGAAAATGCTTTTCTTTTATAGGAAAAGAGGAAGAGAGAAATCAGTCCAGCAATTAATTATGTATCGACATAATTTTGTAAATCTGTGTCGACATAATGAAGTAAATTTGTGTCGACATAATGTTATAAATATGTTTCGACACAATGATGTAAAGAAAAAACAGGCAGAAAATGTCGACACATGTTGTAAATGAAATTATATTCATCGGGACAGACGCCTCCCATTAAGACAAAATTTATTTTTTGAAATTAAATTCGTTAAGGAAATAATTCAAAATTATTTTGTCCAAAAAGATAAGTCTTGGTTGACCAACAACCACACCCGAACCCGACCTGAGCCCGAGCCTGGCCCGCCCGACAGGACGGACAGTGACGACGTGATTGTTTCGTTGTGAAGCACCACGCGTGTGTGAAATATGCGGACAATGAACGCGATGTATTGAACTGCCATCGTTTGGTGTAGTTCATCAATAACTTCCACGCGTGATATCTCTCTAGGTGTTGTTAAGTTCGTGTCGTTGTATCCATTTTGGATCTAAACGTATCCCGTTTCTCAGAATGCTCTAGAGAATCAGCTTCATTCTCATAGGAAGCGGCCCACTTCCACATTCATATAGGTGAGTTCCATCAAAAGTGCTTACTGTTACACCCACTTCAATCTTAAATTGAAACTATAAAACTCATTAAGACTTAATAAAAAGTTATCCTTCACATTCAGTCATACTATCAAGTCTAAACTATAGGGAAGATACAGAGAATGAAATTCTCTGATAGTGTTTCCTTTAACCCACCACAAATTAGTTGTCTCATTTAAAACTTTGATCTTGGGATCTCCAGTCAGCAAGGTTGAGTATCCTTCATGGCAAGTGTATTTCATGAGATTAAGCCTCATCCAACTTAATGCATTACTAACTATCTCCTTGGAAAAACCTTTCTTAAAAGGGTCTGCGATATTCTCCTTAGACCTCACAATGTCAACAGAAATAACGCAAGTTGAGATTGGTTGTTTCAGGGAATTATGTCTTCTACGAATGTGTATAGACTTCCTATTATAGTTGTTATTTTTAGCATTAGCTATTGCAGCTTGACTATCACAATGTATAGATATAGCTAACATCGGCCTATGCCAGAGTGAAATGTCTTCTAAAAAACATCTTAGTCAAGCGGCTTCCTCTCCGGCTTTATCTAACGCAATAACCTTCAATTCCATAGTGGATTGAGCTATACATGTCTGTTTGGAACTCTTCCAAGATATAGACCCACCTGCTAGAGTGACAAAATATCCACTTGTAGACTTAGACTCCTCTGAATCTGATATCCAGTTTGCATCTCAAAATCCTTCAAGGACGGCAGGGTACCTCTCATAATTCAAAGAAAAGGTCAAAGTGTACTTAAAGTACCTCAGCGCTCTAATAAGCGCATCCCAATGTTCCTACCCCGAATTACATGTATACCTACTCAACCTACTCACATCATAAGCAATATATGGTCTCGTATAGTCCATAAAATACATCATACTTCCTATAACACATGAGTATTCAAGTTGTGAAACTCCATTACCTTTATTCTTTTTGAGTTTACAACAAGGATAATACGAAGTACAAGAAGATTTACAATCAAACTGATTATATTTAAGCACATATTCAACATAATAATATTTAATAAGACTATATCCATTAGAATTTCTTCTAATCTTTATCCCTAAGATCACATCAGCGAGACCTAAGTCTTTCATGTCAAATTTCTTATTTAGCATGTTTTTAGTGGAATTAGTTACATCCATGTTTGTACCAAGTATAAGCATATCAGCAACATACAAGCATACAGTCACACATGCATCATTCAGAAGTTTAGTATAAACATACTTATCATATTTATTGATTTTAAAACCACTAGAAATCATTACATGATCAAATTTTTCATACCACTGTTTAGGTGCTTGTTTCAAACCATACAAGAATTTATTCAGTTTACAAACTTTGTTTTCACAACCTTTCACTACAAATCCCTCAGGTTGGTCCATGTAAATTTCTTCATCTAATTCACCATTTAGAAAAGCTATCTTTACATCCATTTGATGTATCTCTAAGTTATGAATAGCATCAATAGCAACTAACATCCTAATGGAAGTAATTCTCGTAACAGATGAATAAGTATCAAATAAATCTACACCTTGTTTCTGTTTATAGCCTTTATCTACTAATCTAGCTTTGTATTTTTCAACAGTTCCATCTACCTTACGTTTCCTTTTGAAGATCCATTTACGACCTATGGGTAAACACCCTATAGGTAAATCTACAATCTCCCACGTACAATTCTGTATAATGGAATTCATTTCACTAATGGAAGATTCTTTCCACCATGGAGCTTCAGAAGAATGCATGGCTTCTCTATAAGTATGTGGATCAGTCTCAGCTAAGCATGTTATGAAGTTTGGCCCAAAATATTTTTCAGTTCTAAGTCTTTTACCTCTTCTAGGCTCAAATTCAACTTCATCTTCCTCTAAAGGTAATTTTTGAATGGTCGAAGGGACATTCAGGGGATTAACACATATCATGCGAGAATCAAATTTCAATGGAAAAACATTTTCGAAGAACACAACATCCCTAGATTCCATAATAGTATTCACACCAATTTTAGAAATTTCAGAACTGACAACCATAAATCTATATGCAGTGGTATTCTCAGGATAACCTATGAAGACAAAGTCGACAGTTAAAATATGCATAAGAAGGTTTTCTACCTTTCCATAGTTCATATGAAGTTTTATATGATCCTTTAAAGGGTATTTTGTTCATGATATAACAAGATGAGAGGACGGCCTCCCCCCACAAGTTTTCTTGTAATCGTGAACTAATCAACATGGATTTCATCATCTCCTTAAGGGTTCGCTTCTCCCGTTCAGCCACACCATTAGATTATGGCGAATAAGGAGGAGTGATCTCATATGAATAATGACATGTTGTGAGCAAAATTCTCCTATAGGACTCACCACCACGGTCAGAGATAACTCTTTTAATGGTAATATCTAATTGGTTTTCAAATTTAAGTTTATACATCTTAAAGGCTTCTAAGGCATCGTCCTTACCCCTGAGCAAGTATACCTTACAGTACCTGGTACAGTCATCTATGAAAGTTATAACTCATTTTTTCCACCTCTAGTTTGAGTTGATTACATGTCAACTAGGTCTGAATGAATTAATTCTAAGGGTTTAAAATTTCTCTGAACATTTTTTCTAAAAGGTTTTTTAGCATATTTTGATTCTAGACATACTTCACATTTATGTTCATTATCCAAACTAAATTTGGGTATACAACCTACGTTAGCGAGTTTATGCATTGAATTATAATTTACATGTCCAACTCTACAATGCCAAACATTTAATGACACACAAACATAAGTAGAAGAATAAATTTTATTAATTTCATCAGAGGTTAAATTAAGTTTATAGAGATCCTCAGTCTTATAACCCTTACCCACATAATCCTTTCCTTTAGTGACAACAACTTTGCCAGATTTAATTATAATTTTTAAACCATTATCATCTAAAATACCACAAGAAACAAGATTTTTACAGATGTCTGGAACATGAAGAACTTCATTCAATGTGAGAGTCTTGCCAGAAGTGAGCTTCAGCCTAACTTTGCCTTTTCCTGCAACCTGTCCTGCAGATTAGTTACCCATATATAGTTTCTCCCCTTCTCCTACCTTCTGATAGGAGGTGAACATATCTATGTTTTCACAGACATGCTTGGTAGCACCAGAGTCTACCCACCAGTCTCTCACATTTGTTACCAAATTAACTTCAGACACCGTACCCAAAAACTCGTTCTTGTTTTTTTCAACCAAATTAGCATTGTTTTTATTGTTATTAAAGTCTTTATGTTTTCTACAGTGAATTATCATATGGCCAAGAATTCCACAAACATAAAAAGCACCCTTAATTTTACCAATGCCAGATTTGGGTTACTGAAACATACCTTTCTTAGGGTTTTGTTTGTTGCTCTCACCATTTTCAGTATTGGAAGACTTGTGTTCAATTACATGATCTTGTTGTACATGTCCCTCAGAAGATACGTTCTTGTCTTTGGATCACAATAACTCTTCCACTTAAATCTTCTTACCCATATCAACCATACTGACTTCACCAGTTTCATGTCTCAATCTACGTTTGTATTCGGACCGGGAAGACGGTAATTTTTCAATCACAACAGACATTTGAAATTTTTTATCTATCATCATGCCTTAAGTAAGAATTTTATTGATAATACGTTGAAGTTCAAGGAATTGATCAACCACAGATTTGTCATTCGAAATTTTATATTCCAAGAACCTAGCTACCAAGAATTTCTTACTTCCAGCAGTTTCAGCTTGGTATTTTGCCTCTAAAGCAACCCATAAATCAAAAGCAGAAAAATTCTCCTTTGCACTGTAAAAATCATACAGTGCATCATATAAACAATTTACAATATGGTTTTTAGCCGTATAGTTTTGCCTAACCCAACTGTCCAATTCTCTTTCATTTCCAGCATCATTCAAACTCTCATCAAAAGATTTAAGAACAAGATCATTTAGCATATGAAAACTCAGGGAAAACAACATCTTTGATTGCCATCTTTTGAAATCCTTCCCACTGAATTTTTCTGGTATGCCAACATCATTTGTTCCCATTGTTACAAAATAAAATATTGTGTTAAGATTGTAGGTTCTGCAACAATAAAATACTGAAAACAAATGATGTTAACGTTAAATAAAACTTCTGAAATTTAAACACTGATTTGAGGGCAGAGTCACTTGATCATCAAACTGTCCTTAACACAATAGTTCACCGGTACGCCTCAAAAATGAGTGATGCTAAATACCAAACAGTGAAGTTGTGTCCAGGATAAAACTGCCCGATACAAGTATTGTATAACACTACAATACTTGCCCACTCAAACGAACTCAATAGCAAGATGAAGCAAAGAAATAAAAAAGCAAATGCGCAAACAAAGCAAGAAGAGAGGAAAAGAACCAGCGATAGTAGCTTTCTCTGGGATGAGTTGAAATAAAAAAATGTTTTTCTTTTATAGGCGAAGAGGAAAAGAGAAATTATTCCAACAATCAATTCTGTATCGACATAATGTTGTAAATATGTGTCGGCATAATGAAGTAAATTTGTGTCGATGTAATGTTGTAAATATGTCTTGACATAATTATGTAAAGAAAAAACGGGCAGAAAATGTCGACACATGTTTTAAATGAAATTATATTCACCGGGACAGACACCCCCATTAAGACAAGATTTAATTTTTGAAATTAAATTCGTTAAGGAAATAATTCAAAAGTATTTTTTTCAAAAAGATAAGTCTTGGTTGACCCACACCCGAACCCGAGCAGAGCCCGACCGCTCAACCGGACGGACGGCGACGGCGGCGTGCGTGCTTCGGTGCGAAGCACCGCGCGTGTGTGAAATTTGTGGTTGCACCAACTAGCACATTGCCTAAGTCCTCTCCCCCACACAAAAGTGTCTTAACCCAAAAGGAAACTCTTAGATGCAATTTTCTTAGTAATATGGAGAGGCAACATCTTTAGTTTCTCCTATGTGGGACTAAAGATTTCATTCACAATTAGTGAAAATGAGATAGTGTCCTTAGTGTCCCTTAGGTTCTAAGATCCATTCATACCAAGAAAAAAAATATTAAAAATTATTTTCTCCAACACCAGATTTTATTCATCTGGACCATCAAGTAGTAACTCACACAAGGTGTAACCCAATGGAACGCATTAGGCTTTGTGAATATAGGTTGATCCTAGTAGTTAAACTCATATCTAAAGGTCCACTTGTTGGTGTTATCTTTACTCGCAATTGCTCCACAGAATCCATCTGCAAGGTCTTGCAACTTCTACTTGTGTATATAGTAATTAAACTATTACACTTATCTCATAACTTCTACTAGTGATAGAATAATCAATAGATTAATTTTGTATGCATCCTGAATAATCTAATGATCACTATAATAGATATGATAAGACAAACAATAATAATTGAAACTCCAAATAAACTTGTATAACTAATAAAGCTTCACGCTTAGAACATTCATCATAATCAACAAAATAATTAGCTACTCATATTACAAAGAAGAAGAAAAAAAAAGAATAATGGTTTCCCCCCTATAGTGGTAAACCCTAGGTTTGTGAATTATAGTATGAGAACTAGATGATATGATCTTCTGTTTAATCCTTAAGTGTCTTCTTTTATAGCCTCCAATACTTGGATCTCAAGTATTCTCTCTTTCTAAAGTTGGAAGCTCATTGAGAACAAGTTTCCTCAATTTAGAATTCCCAATGAAACAGCAAAGTTCGTCCAAAAAGAACTCTTCACGTCCAAGGCAAGCCGAAAATGCATCCCTTTTATCTCTTCCCGCGTATGTCGAAAACAGGCCTAATAGAAACCAAATCCAAGTTGGTTTTACCGTTTTGCTCATAACTTCTTCATACGACCTCGGAATGACCTTATTCTTTGTGCGCTGACTTTGTATATTAGTTCCATACAAGTTGATGAGAATAAATATTGGATTTGAACGAGTTCCTTTTGGTATTTGGTCCTTATTCCTTTGTAGTACTTCACTTCCTTGCTCATTCTAACACTTTGTATCTCCTTTTTGGATGATTCACCTAATAAATACATACACTATAAAACAAAGATAATACAATTTAATATGCAAGAATTATAAATATAATAAACATGGATTTGATACTAAAAAATATGTAATTTATGCACTTATCAAATTCCCCCACAGTTACCTTTAATTTGCTAGTCCACGAGCAAACTACCTACCTAAACTAACCTAACTCACTTTAAGAGGAATCACGGTTACACCTAGAATTCGTAACAAGCCTTTAAACCCCTAGGTGTCCATAGCGGACGAGTTATAGTATCCTGAGGGTTGATAAGTGCATAATTTATATATTTTGGTAATCGTTTTCTTACACTTATCTGCTAGATTATGTCTTTTATCATGTTACTTCTCTAAAAGAAGTGGAAATGGAATGGTAAAAAAAGAAGAAAAGCCAAAGACCAGTGGAACTCATCCAAAACCAGAATTTCTTATCATAAACTTGAATAAATTGAAATACAAAGTCAACGTAAAAAGATTGAGGTCATTTTGAGTTTGGACGAATAAGTTGTGAGCAAAGTAGCGAAACCAACTTGGATTTGGTTTCTGTTGGGTCATATTGGGCCTGCACGGAAAGGAAAAGAAAAGTTGCGTTTTGGGTTTGACTTTGACGTAAAACTTAGGGGTTTTGTTGTATTTTGAGGAGGTTAAGGTTTCCTAGTTGGATAGACATCAAGAGGAGGTTACAAAAGCCTATATAAAGGGGAGACTATATACAATTTTACACACAACTTTTCCACATAAAAGAGAGAAAATTTTGGTTTACCCCTTTAAAGAGATGAACTAGGATATTTTCTCTTCTTCATATCATTCATTCTTTTTTTGTATATGTTCCATGGGTTTTAGTAAACCCACGAGTAGTTGATTCTCTTTTTATCTCTTTTTATCGTTCATGTTTTATTACGTATAACAATTATATGATTGTTTTCATGTAATATAATTGGTTGTTTGGTATGTTTGAAATCGCAAAATAAATATCCTTAATAACTTATCTATAGCTAATTTGGAATCTTAGGTAATTTTATCAAGAACCCTAATAACTAGTAATAATTTGTGATCACTAACGGTGCGAATATGAAGGAAGTCACAAGTAAAGCTTGGCCTAGGTTGAATATGCCACGATTGTGCGATGTATTTCCTATGAATAACTCGTCTCACATATATTAATGCTTTCTCAAGTTGAATCTCTTAGCGATTAGCACTAGGTTATTTGGTGGAAAAGGATTCATATGGATGTGTAACGAAGTATTACACCGACTAGGGATACTTTAGGGTTGGTATGAATAGAGATTGGATGTTGATTCTAAATGATTGATGAACATGTATGATGATGGAAGATGAAACCTCTAACCAGTATTTTCTATTTTTGTTCACAACCTTTCTTGACTATGATTTTAGTTTAATTTAGTTAGAAACTCAACAACCTCCATGGTTACCTAAGAAGTCAAAAGAAAACAACAATTCCCTGCTCTTTGTGGGAACGAATCCCTACTTGTTATTCTACTCATTATTGTAGAAAGTATAGGAAATATTTTGGTCGGTTGACAACCCATCAAATTTTAGCGCTGCTGCCAAAGAGCAGTGGAAAATTGTTTTTGATTGAGATTTCTTTTTGTTATATTTTACGTTTTTTTTAGTGTTTTGTTTCAGGATTTTAGGTTTTCTTGGTGGAAAAAAATTTTTGGTAGGATTCGTCATTCGTTAAAAGCGGAAGGTAGATTCTGAAAAAAGGTTGTACACGTCAGTTTTATTTTTCTTGCTTTTTGTATGGGATATAATTCCAACCAATTATGGGATATAATCAGAATCAATCATTTGGTTTTGATAAATATCCTACAGAATATTTTGGTGATTCTCATGCGTACCAACAATTTATGATGGTTATGTATGTCAACAACCACAAAGAAGATGGGACATTTATACTTCTAATTGGCTCCACTCGAGTTGTATCTAGATTTTAGATTAATTAAAGGACATGCACCATAAACTAGACCATCTTGATATAACACTTAATAGGGAGAATGTTGTACCTACCGAATTCTATAATAGTATAAGTTACCCGACTCCTGATCAAATTTATGATCATTCACTCATTCAACGGGAAAAGTCTTTGTCTAAAGATCCTATTGTAAGTAATATTGGTCGTGTAAACATAATAAAACTCTCGAAAAAAACTATATAGATTGGAAGATGGTGGAGTACCGAAAGAAATTCTCCAAAAAATTAGTAGTACCATACGTACGGAATTCAAACGGCGCTTTTCTAATGGCTAAATATGAGGTCGATGAGGAGTCTGATATCAAGGATAAAGAAATATTTAGAATGGGCTATATTGAATAATATCATGAAAGACCCAATTAAGCTTGCCAAGGATAATAATGATAAGGTTAGTGCCAAGATTTTGGTTGAGGCATAAACTGATGAAGATAAAGGACCAAGATACACATGAGGTAAATAATTCATTGGAGCTCTTTAAGAACATTAAGGATCCCATAATACAAGAGATAGTGGAAGGTTTGTCTAATCCTTTGCATAATTCTATTTTTAATGATCCCCTTTTCTTAATCGAAATAATTTCCCAAAGAGTTGTTAACCAAACTTTTAGGAAAATACCTCACTTAGGATTGGATTTGTGTGAATCCAAAGTTTTTACGGATTATTTTGCTTCTAAGTATCCACCATTATAAATGCTTAATTCTAACAATGTGCAAGTTCACCATGAGGAACCCATTGCAGTTCCCAAATTCTATATTCTCTGTATACTTCCAAGTGTCGAAAGGAGTAAATGTGGGGATAACTTCCTTATGATAATGGTTTCACTAGTACGGTCTTATGCTAACATTTTTCTGAAGTTGTGATTAGAGTTTCAGATCGTTAGGTGGAAGGATCCTCATATTTTCAGATTGTTGTTATACCGGCTAAGGACGTCAAACTAAACGTTGAATGGAAGGAAACCCATTGGTTTTATAAATCTATCTTTATCTTTTAATTCTTATAGTTTTTCATATCATATTATGAATTTCCCACCTTTATTTTACATTGGAAGAGTCAATTTACACTAAGGACAATGTAAAGTTTAAGTGTGGAGGAATGATTAGGCATATAGAATTTTAGTATTCACTTTCGTGGGTACAATTTCTAAAATTTGTATATATTTGCATAAAAACCTCCAACTTTTAGAGATTTTAGAGTCACTTAGTATACTTCTAGATAAGTTTACTTGCGGAGTTCTTACCGAAAAATGAACTTAGAAGTACTAGAAAACGACATTCGGCTTTATTAGTTGTTGAGATTATTTTTTGGGCTTAACCATGTCGGTGGAAAACTAGGTGCAGAAAGAAAACAATATTAGAGAAGTTGATCAATCATTAGTGGATACTACCCATAAAACTCAAGAGTGAGTCACCAAACCTTCAACTAGTTTGTCCGTTTAGAGTGTTTCATCTGTGCAAACTCCGTATAGAATGATGAGTTACTTAACCTCGCACCCCTTCAGCACTACTTTTCGATCTCTTGATTGATAATTATATCAATCATGAGGGTGACATCAGAATTGTGCACTAACCTCATCTTGTAGTTTGTTTTGCAGTTAGCATCATTCTCCCTCTCTCGACAACAACAGGTTTATAGAAACATCATCATCAACGAGCGGACCATCAAAAATTTGAAGAAAGTTAAAGAACTTTAAGGTTTACAAACAACAATATAAGGAGCAGATTTATATATCCAAGTTGAAGACTAAATAAAAGAGACAGAAAATCAAAAGAAGTGATTTTTTTGTGAAGTATATGATACCGAGATAATACAATTTTTGAAGAATCAAGTAGTAAAGTACTTCTCCCACGACTATGTTAGTTTCATTGTTTTTAGCTTGTGTTTCATTCTTAGTCATGAAAAAAATCAGAAAAAAAATCATAAAAAATAAGAAATGTTTTATATTGCTTTAGTGTATATTTTTTTTTATATTCATTTAATAATTATGTTGGGAAGAAGAATATATAAATAAGTTTCAAGCAACAAGAAATTGAGGAGAAGAGTTAAAAATGGTCAAAGTTCTACGAAGTTCAAGAATTCATCATCAACAGCTGAAGCCGAAGACGATTTCCATTGGACGTTGGAGAATTGTGGTGATTGTAAATTAGATGAGAAGGTGAGTGAGCATTCCCATCCTCGCATAATGATATGATTTCCTTTCTTAGAGATCCTCAGAAATGTATGTTGGAAAAAAAAATCAGCGGCACCATTCAACATGTGCAAGTTATGTATCTTCACTCCTGCTTGCACAGATACGAAACTCATTTATATCTTCTTATGAGTGTCAATATCATAAAATACTATTAGTGAGGCAGAAGTCGAGACGAAATGTTTATTCGATCCTTATCGAGGCGGGATTCTTTCATTATGGCATTAGTTTACTCAGTGATTAAGCATGAGAATAATTTTCTTTGATACTTATAAATTCTTATTGGTAGTGTGCAGAAACTTTATGTCTTCTTAGCTCTTTCGATACATGTGCTTTAGAGTATTTGGAAGTTGGATTATAGGTTTTGTGGGTATACCTCCTGTAAACCCTCACGATACTATAACTCGTCTAATAGGGACACCTAGGGGTTTAAAGGCTTGTTTCACATTCTAAGTGTAACCGTGATTCCTCCGAAAGTAAATTAGGTTAGTTTAGATTGTAGTTTGCTCGAGGAATAGCAAAAGGCAAGTATGGGGGAATTTGATAAGTGCATAATTTACATATTTGAGTCTCGTTTCTTACACTTATTTTCTATATTTTGTGTGAATTACCTTGTATTACTATTACTTTTGTATTTTATATCTTTTACTATGTTACATCTCTAAAAGAAGTGAAAATAGAGTGTTAAAAAGAAGAAAAGCCAAATACCAAGTGGAACTCAGCGAAACCAGGATTTCTTATCATAATTTTGAAGAAAATTAAAATACAAAGCCAACGCAAAAAGATTGAGGTTATTCCGAGTTTAGACGAAGAAGTTATGAGCAAAGTAGTGAAACCAACTTGGGTTTTGTTTATGTTGGGTCTTATTGGGCCTGCGCGGATAGGGAAAGAAGAGTTTTGGGCTGGCCTTTGACGTGAAAATTAGGGTTTTTGTTGGATTTTAAGGATGTTAAGTGTCCTAATTGGATAAGGATCAAAAGGAGGTGAAAGAGTTTGAAGAGGTTAGGTTTCTTAGCTGGATAAACATCAAGAGGAGGTTACCTAAGCCTACATAAAGGGGAGCCTAGATACAATTTTACACATAATTTCTCCACTGAAAACAGAACAAATTTTGCGTAGCTTTTAAACCTTAAACGTCTTTCAACTTCTTTATATATTGGTATTGCTCTGCATGTTGAAGATGATGATATGTTTCAATGGTCACTGCTTCGAGAGAATGGTGCCACCTGCAATTCAGACTACAAGATAAGGTTAGTTCACAATTCTGACGTCACCCTCATGATTGACATAATTAGTACTAAAGGGATCAAAAAGTGATGAAGGGGTGTGAGGCTGAGTAACTCATCTAACTACTCGAAGTTAGCACAGATGAAACACTCTACAGAAAAGATGAATTTATGGCATATAAAATTCTTACTAGTTACTAAAGGGTTCGATAAATCATGTTACTTCACGATATATTTGTTATAAGCTATATCCAGTAACAACAACAATAGTGATACAACAACACAATTTGAGGATTTTGTGAGGAAGCAGTGTAGATCCGGAAAGATCACGAAGCTATGGGGTTTTCAATATACATCAGAAACTCAATACAAACTGAACCTAGATGAAACAAAGACCATTAACTACAAAAAAGAAAAATAAAAATAAAAACAGAAATTGGATACTAACCCTCCACAGACGACTCTGTTGAGTTTGTTTCTGTTCAAATGACCTTACAAGTTCTTCTTGTTCTGTAGTTAGATACATTAATCAAAGATTAGTAATGAGTTTAGAGTGAAATTCCAATTAAACAAGTAAATTCAGGGGTTTTGAAGTCAAAATCTTCAGTATGAATTAGGTAAATAGAATCCTGAGACTCAGTGGTTCAAAAAAAAAAATGCTTGTGTGATAATAATGATAAATTAACCAAAGAAATTACTTCATCAAAGGTAAGCGCTGTATTGATCCGAGTACCATCATATAAGAAACAGATGACTTGTAACTGCAACCTCTTGCTTAACATGTTAGTAAAATTGGAAAGAACAATTTAAGAAGATTGAAATTACCTCAGACATCACAACCCATGGAACTGCACCCATTCCTACCGAGAATGATCCAATGTACACCTATAATAAGCCCACAAATATGAATAACTTTATACCTAGAGTAGAAAAAGACTTGCTTGCAAAGCATTAAGTTCTATCAGTCTTACCAGTATTCCTGTTACAATGAGAGTTGGTACTGCATTGAGCAAGCAAGATTCAGATCAAAAAAATAGGAGAGGAACTAGGTTGGATTTAAACTGATGGTGGGTCTTTGGGGATTCATTGATTGTGTGGCTGTGGTTGTGATTCAAAATATGAAGAACAAGAAGTTGTTGATGGTTTGTCGACAGACGTTAGGTGTTGAAGCCAATTGCAGTAAATCAAGGAGAGATTGAGCCCGACTGAAGATGAACATGAATCGATGTGAGAGAATGGTAAATGCCATGACATGAAGTTGGTCTCATGGTGAAAAGATAAGAGGTACGGTGGTGTTTGGTGTTTAGAGAAGTTGAGTGATGGAGGCGGAGAAGTTCAGCGATGGAGGAGGAGAAGTTTAGGGAGGGAGGCGTTGAAGGGAGAAGTGATGAAACTTAGGGTTAGGGTTATTTATATAGAAGGGTATTAAACGTAAATAATAGAAACTTTGTGGTTAATAAGTAAAATGAATAGGATTTTAACCGACGGTTCAAGATTAATATTTCAACCTGATCGGACGGTTCAAGGATTTACATCTTCTACTCATACGGATCGTTAATCTAACGGTTCAAAATTAATATCTTATACTCATACGGATCACCAATCTAACGGTTCAAAATTAATATCTTATACTCATAAGGATCACCAGTCTAACGGTTCAAAATTAATACATTCAATTTTGATTGATCTCACTCAAATTATATCAATTTTGATCGATCTTACTCGATTTTACTTAGATTTATTGAATTTTATCCAATTTCGATCAAACTTATTTATTTTTTTATCGATCTAACAAATCTAACGATATCAAACTCTGATTTCATCAATCTCACTAAAATTCACTCAATTTTGTATAAAACCG
>JAJJMC010002026.1:25183-49240 GCA_023531435.1 Papaver californicum | reverse complement strand
TTTTTTTTTTATCAATCTAACAAATCTAACAATATCAAACTATGATTTCATCAATCTCACTAAAATTCACTCAATTTTGTATCGAACCGACTTGAATACACTCAATTTTGATCGATCTTACTCAAATTATATCAATTTTTCATCAATTTCACTCGATTTCACTTAGATTTATTGAATTTTATTCAATCTCAATCAGACTTATTCATTTTGTTATCGATCTAACAAATCTAACAATATAAAACTATGGTCTCATCAATCTCACTAAAATTCACTCAATTTTTTATCGAACCGACTTGAATACACTCAATTTTGATCGATCTTACTCAAATTAAATCAATTTTTCATCAATTCCACTCGATTTCACTTAGATTTATTGAATTTTATCCAATTTCGATCAAACTTATTCATTTTTTTATCGATCTAACAAATCTAACAATATCAAACTATGATTTCATCAATCTCACTAAAATTCACTCAATTTTGTATAAAACCGTCTTGAATACACTCAATTTTGATCGATCTTACTCAAATTATATCAATTTTCATCAATTTCACTCGATTTTACTTAGATTTATTGAATTTTATCCAATCTCGATCAAACTTATTCATTTTTTTTTATCAATCTAACAAATTTAACGATATCAAACTATGATTTCATCAATCTCACTAAAATTCACTCAATTTTGTATAAAACCGACTTGAATACACTCAATTTTGATCGATCTTACTCAAATTATATCAATTTTCATCAATTTCACTTGATTTTACTTAGATTTATGGAATTTTATCCAATCTCGATCAAACTTATTCATTTTTTTATCAATCTAACAAATCTAACAATATCAAACTATAATTTCATCAATCTGACTAAAATTCACTCAATTTTGTATCGAACCGACTTGAATACACTCAATTTTGATCGATCTTACTAAAATTATATCAATTTTTCATCAATTTCACTTGATTTCACTTAGATTTATTGAATTTTATTCAATCTCAATCAAACTTATTCATTTTGTTATCGATCTAACAAATCTAACGATATAAAACTATGGTCTCATCAATCTCACTAAAATTCACTCAATTTTTTATCGAACCGACTTGAATACACTCAATTTTGATCGATCTTACTCAAATTATATCAATTTTTCATCAATTTCACTCGATTTCACTTAGATTTATTGAATTTTATCCAATTTAGATTAAACTTATTCATTTTCTTATCGATCTAACAAATCTAACGATATGAAACTATGATTGCATCAATCTGACTAAAATTCACTCAATTTTTTATCGAACCGACTTGAATACACTCAATTTTGATCGATCTTATTCAAATTATATCAATTTTCATCAATTTCACTCGATTTTACTTAGATTTATTGAATTTTATCCAATCTCGATCAAACTTATTCATTTTTTTATCAATCTAACAAATCTAACAATATCAAACTATGATTTCATAAATCTGACTGAAATTCACTCAATTTTGTATCGAACCGACTTGAATACACTCAATTTTGATCAATTTTACTTAAATTATATCAATTTTTCATCAATTTCACTCGATTTCACTTTTATTTATTGAATTTTATTCAATCTCAATCAAACTTATTCATTTTGTTATCGATCTAACAAATCTAACGATATAAAACTATGATTTCATCATTCTTACTAAAATTCACTCAATATTTTATCGAACCGACTTGAATACACTCAATTTTGATCGATCTTACTCAAATTATATCGATTTTTCATCAATTTCACTCGATTTCACTTAGATTTATTGAATTTTATCCAATTTCGATTAAACTTATTCATTTTGTTATCGATCTAATAAATCAAACGATATGAAACTATGATTTCATCAATCTGACTAAAATTCACTCAATTTTTTATCGAACCGACTTGAATACACTCAATTTTGATCTATCTTACTCAAATTATATCAGTTTTCATCAATTTCACTCGATTTTACTTAGATTTATTGAATTTTATCCAATTTCGATCAAACTTATTCATTTTTTTATCGACCTAACAAATCTAACGATATCAAACTATGATTTTATCAATCTCACTAAAATTCACTCAATTTTGTATAAAACCGACTTGAATACACTCAATTTTGATCGATCTTACTAAATTTATATCAATTTTTCATCAATTTCACTCGATTTTACTTAGATTTATTGAATTTTTTCCAATCTCGATCAAACTTATTCATTTTTTTTATCAATCTAACAAATCTAACAATATCAAACTATGATTTCATCAATATGACTAAAATTCACTCAATTTTGTATCGAACCGACTTGAATACACTCAATTTTGATCGATCTTACTCAAATTATATCACTTTTTCATCAATTTCACTCGTTTTCACTTTGATTTATTGAATTTAATTCAATCTCAATCAAACTTATTCATTTTTTTAATCAATCTAACAAATCTAACAATATCAAAGTATGATTTCATCAATCTGACTAAAATTCACTCAATTTTTTATCGAACCGACATGAATACACTCAAATTCCTTTCCCAAGTCATTAAATCATAACACTAAAACAAATGACAAACTAAGAACCCTAATTATAAAAAAACCCAAATATTTTTGATGAATCCTAATTTCCAAAATCCGCTACGTTTTGCTTCCGACATCCGGAATCCGTTATCCACCTTGTAACTAACACACAATGGTAACTAACACACTTTGGTAACTAATACACAATGGTAACTAACACACAATCCGTATGAGCATCCAACATCGAATCTGGACCATCAAAAATTTCTTATGTTCCGTATGAGGTGGCTTATCCACCGTTAAACTTTTCTTTTCAAAACCCTAAAAATCAATTCTCTTCATTTTCGTTTTTTTTTTCTCTCTCTCTTCTTCTCTCTTCATCAACTGCACCATCACCGCCGAATCTGGAATAATGGGTAGAACAAGTGCTAGTAAGGTTGGTTTTAGAGTTTTTGCTTCTGAAGTGAAACAAGAACCATATTTAAGTGTTAATGTAAATGGATTGCATATGCCAAATCCTTTTGTTATTTGTTCTGGACCACCTGGTACTAATTACACCGTCATGAAGAGAGCTTCTGATGAAGGTTGGGGGTGCTGTCATCGCCAAAACAGTAACATCTCTCTCTTGGTCTTGTTTTCATGTTTTGAATTTGCTAATTTGATGCTTGAATTTACTATAGAAACAGGGGAAAACATCGGTTAACTCCAATTCATGGTGTGGGTAAGCATGGGTTAACTCCAATTTACGTAAATTACATGCTTATGAACTTAAATTTGTGTGAATTGATTATTAGGGTTCTTCATGTGGATTTGGGGCTTTTTCCCAAATCTGTTTTAAAAGGTCAAACATCCTAGCAACTGTTTTGGGATGGCTTATTGTTATGTGTTACACATATTTGATTTGTAGAGATGATCTAGGTGTAGGTATAATCCAGTTAGTCTTTGTTTGATTTTGTTCTAGTTTTGTAGTATCAATTTATGATTTTAGGTTTTCTGATTTTAGAGTTTCTATTTGTTGTTTGAAAATTGGTTTTTGATTTTTAATCTTTGTTTTTGGGTTCTTGTTCTGTTTTTGAAAAAGGGGTTTTCTTCCTTAGTTGGGGGTTTGAATTGTAATGAGTTTTGTGGTTACGCAATTGATATAACTACATGTATTGTCTTTGGTTTATATGAAATCTGCAGTTATTGGTTTATGAAGAATACCTGTTTAGTTTTTTCATTTTGTTTGTCAGTATGATTGTGTTCTTGATTTCCATTTAATACATATTATTCTTCCTGAAGTAGAGACTGCTTCAACTAGTGTTGTTGCTAAGCCGAAGTTGGTGGTAGATGTAGATGAGTATGGTACACCTGTAGGTGATAATGCAGATAAATTAGCTACTTGGGCAGGCAAAGTTGTCCGAGTGTATTGTCCGGTGTCATACGTGGATTGGAGGAGTGTTCAGAGAACTACAAAGAAGATGTCTGGTTTAAGTTGATGATATGTAATCTATACATTTCTTTTTTATTCTGGTTATTTTGCGTTACATTTAGGATTTAATGGCTTGATGAATCCTGTTGATTTGTTGACATGATTCACATGAACACTTGTTTATTCAGCAAGAATTTGAGTTCATTGAGCCAAGCCATTGAGTTTACGACTGTGGTGAGCAGGTGGTTTCATTTTTATGGTTTGATTGGGTGATGGTTTATATAATAATGGGTCAAATTGTATAGTAACCTGATTTGTGCATTGAATACCCAATAGATATCTACTCAATTTACTGCGTAGTTTGTTTATCAAAGTTTTAATGCCCTGTGTATGTTGGGCTATATAGTGTGTATGGCTGTGTGGAATTTGAGTTGTACCTGGCAATTGTATAGTTCAAAATTTGTGTTTTTGGTATTATACTAATTTAAGTTTTGCCGGGTGCGATCCCTTGAATGTGTACATAGAGACTTTACCATCAACAAAACCGATTCATTAATTGAATTTTCCTTGGAACATTAATTCATCGTCAATAAAATAGTAGAATTTTTGTGGTCTGCAGCTCACTTCCTCTGCCTTTCCTTTCTTTTATTTTTATACAATGTGTTTTAGCTATTGTTGGTTGGTGTAATTTTCCCTCCACAACACTAATTTTTGAAGGGTTGACTTACTTTTCAGGGGTGAATGGGGTGCTGGCACTACAATGGATATATAAAAACAGGGACGAGAGAAAGATTCTGCATCTTGAAGCCATTGGGAGCAATCATTTACAATAAGGGGATGGCCGACATTTTCCAAAGTTAGTCATGAAGATTTAAGATTGGGTTAAAGAGGTTGTTTAATATATAGCAGAATATAGTTTTGGTAGGGATCTTGTGTTCTATATTGCCTTCCAATTGGTTGCGAATGAGATAAATGTATAGACATGGGGTAGTGCATAAGCCTTAATTTCATCACTTGAGAATAGACATATAATAAAACTTAAGGGTTCTATTTCTTACATTCTATTATTACTGTTGTGAATTGCTCGTACAATTACCACTTGTGCACATTGATCCGATCACCAGGAATATGATATTACTAATCAGTGAAGAATTCTATAATGTAATATGGCCAAGTCGATCTAAGGCATCAAATTACGCCGTTAAACACTTATGACTTTGAGACTGTGTATAGTTGAGCAATCTGGTGTATCTTGGCTATGCTGGACTTGGAGACCTAGCTCAAACCTTCAAACTAATTTGACGAAACTAAAGCATTTACCCGAAAACAGAAGTTAAAATAGTCCTTGGTCCTAAACCGCTTTGGCAATTACAAGCTTTATTGAGTAAGATGATCGAAATTATATTAAAAGATAAAATATATAGAACTGATAAACACACTGAAACAAAAAAAAAAGTTATCCAAATTATAGTCAATGTAGTTGACTCATGTATATTTTCTTTTTCAATTTGTGCATCCAAACATTTGCTCATGGTGAATGAAAACAATGATTTGAACAAGTTTTCATGTTTCTATTAAACAAATCCTAATAAGATTGTTAGATAAATATTAATTAAGTTCTCAAATGTACATTAAAAACTGATTTTTTTTTAAATGATCGTAGCGGCTTAAACTTGGTTGCTGAGAGAGATTTTACCAAGTAATTCATTTTTTAATATGTGGTGGTGGCTTAAACTTAGTTGCTGAGAGAGGTATGAGCAGCCAATTCATTTTCTGTTGCTACGAGTCTGTGTCTCAAAGCGAATAGCTACATGATCACTTTTATAGATGCTATAAGTTACTTGAAAAACGGATCTAGCAATTGAACATATTTGGTCGTGGCTCAAACTTAGTTTCTGAGAGAGGTTTGAGCAACCAATTTATTTTGTTGTTGCTACGAGTCGGTGCCTCAAAGTGAATAGCTACATGATCAACTTATAGCTGCTATAAGTTACTTGAAAAACAGATCTAGCAATTAAACATATTTGGTTGTGGCTCAAACTTAGTTTCTGAGAGAGGTTTGAGCAAACAATTTATTTTGTTGTTGCTACGAGTCGGTGCCTCAAAGTGAATAGCTACCTGATCAACTTTTAGCTGCTATAAGTTACTTGAAAAACAGATCTAGCAATTAAACATATTTGGTTGTGGCTCATACTTAGTTGAAGAGAGAGTTTTGAGCAACCAATTTATTTTGTTGTTGCTAAGAGTCGGTGCCTCAAAGTGAATAGCTACAAGTTCATTATTTTAGTTGCTATAAATTACTTGAACAAAGGATCTAGCGATTATGTGTATTTTTTCGTTGCTAAATAATAGTCGACACATGTTTATTGCCGCCCAAAATTTTGCCAGTTGCAATTTTAGACGCTTAAAATATTTAAGCGACTAAATTTCCGAGCTCTTGCTAAGATTTTAGACGCTTAAACCCGTTTTTCTTGTAGTGGATATTAAACAAAAAAAAATAGATTATCCACAATCATAAACAATAATTAAAACTATTCACACAAAATAAAAATAAAATCACAATATTGTTGTTGACCAAAGGAACAAAACAATGAAGAAGTGAAACTAGCATAGATGTGTGATAAGCGTCAATTATGTTGTTCTTCCTCTGTAGAATACAACAAAGATAAACCCTCATATGCAAAAAACCAAAGATGGACAAAATCAATACTAATACATAACTGAAAAACAAAGAAAAATTTATGTTGAAACCTTATAAACCTTAACTTCTGCAATCAAAAATGAGAATCGGAAAAAAGAAACACTGAATGTGCAATTGAAACATAGAGAAGAAAATAAGGAGAGAAAAAAAGATGTAGATGATTGTGGCGTAAAAAAAATTAGGGTTTTATTATTTGTTATTGGTCTATAATCTTTAAAGAGGATAAAGACACTTAATTTTCTATTGGTCTAAATTTTCTCCAATAATCTTCTATTAGTCTATTTTTAGTGAGAAAATGGACAAATATATTTCTCTTGTTCCCTTAAATTTTTATGAAACCTATTATTGGGGCTGCACACTTTTTCTCATAGGGGCTTACAAGATGACATAATAGGGTTATCAAGAAGTCAACCCCAAAACCCCTTATCTTAGTATTTTCTATAATATCTAGACTGCCCTAGATTAATTAGTGCTAATGAAATTAGTTAACTAATTTAATAAATATTAGTGAATGATTAGATTACTGATATTATTTAAATTTAGGATTTGAGAACCAAAATCAAAATTAAATTAAATCTCAGACGTAAATAGGAGTTACGGCTTGGTAATGCATATAACCCAGCCGTAAATTGGTGTATACGGTTAGGTCTGTGGGCATCGACCCTTCCATAGAAAAACTTACGGTTGGATTTTTTAGCAAACCCAGTCGTAAGTAAAAAAATTGACTAGTCTACGGTTGGGTTTGGTATTTAATTCAGCCGTAGGAATGAGTTACAATTAGCTTTTGAGGTTTACCCAGCCATAACTGACCCTGAATATGTTTGATTTTTTCTAAAATTGAATATTGATACTCATTCATTGACACTAAAAAGGAAATTTCATAATATTTTTCATTGAAGTGAATGACATTACAAGAAAGGAAAAGACATAAAGTACTTAAATTAGGCATAAATTAAACATTGAAATACAAATCCCAATCCATCAAAACATGCCTGAATATTTCGCATAGATTTGCTTATATCGGTGAAAAGAAATTTCAAAGTATATTTTTCCTGCATTAGGTGACTTGTATTTTCTTCACTAGCTACGGTAAGATACATCCGATTGGTTTCAACCACAACCGATTTAAATTTGTCACATCGACTATGGAGTAATTTGAATCTTTTCCATGATGCTTTGGTATGATCTTCCATTTCGATTTATGTATAACATTATAAAAATTATGAAGACACAGAACCAAAAATTATTCGAGGGTTGATCTAGGTTGATGTTCACCTCTTGATCATGATGTGTTGTTGTCCACCATGCACGAGCTATGAAAACATCTTCTCTAGTGGTGAATTTTGCAGCCATGATTATGAATAAATGAGAAGTGTTTGGTAAGAAACAATTTGAGAAGAAAAATATAGATTGTGTTTCTTATGTTGAGAGGAGTAAAGATCTTCTATATTTATAGATAAAAGACCCAACGGCTAGAAATTTTAAAAAATCCAGTCGTTGGGTAGTAATTGTACACTTTAGCATTGGAAAATGTAGCCGTTTTTGAGAATTTATGTTGTTTATGGATAGGAATTATCATTGACGACCTAGCCACAGACATGCCTCAGTGTCACCTACGGCTAGGTTTATGCACATACCCAGCCATAACGTAAAGTTCAGGGTCACTTACAGCTAGGTCCGTTTAGAAATCAAGTCATAAACTACACATTAGGATTTTACGGTTGGGTTTTTTAAATAATCCTAGCCGTAAAACTGACATAAATCCAAAACCCATTTTTACGGCTAGGTTTGTTGGCCGTATAGTAAACTCAGAATAACTTACTAACAGAAATGAAGCTAAAGCTAGCCGTAAAATGACAGATTTTAAAAAATTAAGAGTTACGACTAGATTTTCAAGTACTCGACCTAGCCGTAAGTTACCCTGAATTTCTATTTTTCTTCCAAGTTTTGTGATGTTTTTCATTGTATTTGGAATGACATAATAAGATAACTAATAATCATTCATTCAAGCTAAATTTATATCAATAACTATAAAAATATATCCTTGAAATCCATTAACTCCATACATTAAACCATAAATAAATTATCCATAAATCCATAAACTAAACAAAGTACTAAATATCCATATCCGCAATAACATAAGAAAAAAAATCAGCCTCACCATTTTCCTTTTGCATTACCACGTCCTCCACCTCGACCTTGACCTTTTCCTTTACCCTGAGGTTGATCTTGAACAATCTCTTCATGAACCTCTCCATTTGAAGCTCCGCTAGATGAAAAATCATTTGGAGTAGGAGTAGTTGTTTCATAGCTAGAGGACGTAGACCTATCTCTCTTGTAACCCCTCATCTTTTCGTCATCGATGTACTGATAGGGATGTGAAGAGTTAGGGTGAGGTAGTTTTTCAATCTTACCTCGCAGTCATCTTTGTTCATCAACCCTTAATACTTTTCCACCATCAATGAAACCGTTCATGTTCTTCAGCAACCACTTAACTCGCTCGACCTATTTTGGAATTAAAAGTGTTCAAATTTTAATTATTAAAAAAATTGAAAAACTAATACAATAAGAAATATAATACTATACGTACCAGCATAAGATATCTCTCCTTCCAAAAACTTGGTGCCTTCGAGGAACTTGGATGAGACACAATGATGTTGAAATATGGTATCGCTTCCGCTTCCATATTTATCACATAAGGATGACCAAATTTCTTAAACCAAGCCAAGTAGTTATCCTCGGCTAATGTTGTGCCATGAAAGGCACAACACTCAGTCAAATTAACTCTGTAGGGGGCTCTAATGCGATTGTTACAATCGTTGACCAATGTAACAAGATTTTGAACAAATATAACATTACTAATTGTGAACCTAGAGTTTGTTATGTCCACTTTAAAGTGTACATCCTCATCGTGAACAATTCTCTGAACATTCCCAATTTGACAAAGAATTCTACGAGGGTTGTAAATGACATACCATTTTGGATGATACAGTGGTCCATCGTAGGTTTCCACATTGGTAAATTCACGAGCATCATTACAATTTTCATCAATCCTGAGGTACGGGTCAAACTCCACCTCTTTAGTAGTCAAAGCGTCCAATTGACCCATCATCTCAACCATCTTACTTTCTTTGTCTTTCTCCTGATTTCTTGTGAAGGGATATCTGCTTCCTGTTAGAGTAGGGAAACGTCATTGTTTAATCTTTGTTGGTCTCATCAAGGTAGGAAAATAGTCATAAACCCATGACTGCGCACAAAGAGAATCATATTAAACACATATCAATGTACAAACTGAAAAAACATCAAAAAATGTAACACAAAAATTACCCGGAGAAGTCTAATATTCCCCGCAATTTGTGTTTGGTCCCACCTCGAAGCTTTACCAAGACTCTCAAGTAAGAAAGAAAGGGTGGCGGCGCCCCACGAGTACTATGCTACCTTGTTGAACTCCGGATTAAGACTCAGATGTTGCAAGAGATGTAGATAGCAAGCGTGCAACTATTACCTAAGAGATCGGGAAAAATGATGGTGCCAAGTGCGTACAATAAGTACGATGTAGTTGTATGTCTAACCCTTGTAGCGTCCATCTCCCTATCCTTGGAATTCTGGAACCTAGCCCTCAGATGTCTCATATTTATGTTTCTTTCCATACTAGGCGCAACCATTGCACCAGCCTTATTCTTCTTCCTTATGTTGTCGAACTCATTCTCTCCCTTCGGCCTTTCCCCCGCTCCAATCTGAAACTCTTCTTCGGCTTCAGTCTTTTCCCATCCAAGAAATTCAAAGGCTAGCTTAAAAATATCTTCAAAAGAGAGAGAGTTGTTGAAACCCTCATGCACGACTTTTCCACCCACGGACAAGCCTGTAATCTTGTCCTTTCGTGGCCTAAAATAAAAAATTAAAAAGGCATGATAAATGCACATAGACATATAACAAGAACACATAGCTAAAAATATAAATATTCAAAAAAATATCATTTCAAAACAGGAAACTCAGGGTTGTTTACAGCTGGGAAATGCTACTTACGGTTGGGTCGAAAATGTTTACGGCTGGCTTTTCCAAGCATTAACCTAGTCGTATACCATAAAAAAAAAAATCAACCCAAACTCAGGGTCAGTTATTGCTAGGAAATATTATTTACGGTTGGGTCGAGTTTCTCTACCACTAGCTTTTCCAAGTATTGACCTAGTCGTAAACTAAAAAAATAAATAAACCCAAACCCAAGGTCTCTTACGGCTAGGAAGCTAAAGTTACGGCTGAGTTTTTAAAATTTATACTAGACGTAACTATATTGTTTACGGTTAGGAATGTTTAATTTCCTAACCGTAACAAAAAATGACCAGTATCTACGGCTGGGAGATCCTATCATCCCAGCCGTAAAAGGGAAAATTTTAATTTTATGGATGGGTGAATTTCTTTTCTCAGTCGTATACCTGTATTTTTGGCTAGTTGATTTTCTAATCATAGGCAGTTACGAAACTAAATTTTTTAACCCTAATTTTAACAAATGTACCCTAATTAAGCAATAAAATTGATAGAAAAAGGATGGGTTTTCGATTCATACCTAAAACGAGGCATTTTCTGGTGGATTAGTAGGAGTTTCCTCTTTTTTTTTGCTGGTTGATTGATGTGGTGGCTCTTCGGGTACTTGAACTCGAATCACTATAAACTAGTAGTCAATTTGTGTGTAAATTGGTTTCTTTAGCTACTTGTTTCGGTCTCATCTTGTTTTATAGAAAGAGTTTAATTGTCAATGAATAATTTTTAGAATCGACGATTAATCGTCGCTTGAAGAGGAGAAATATGGAGAAGATGAAATGGTGAAGAGGAAGTACTTACAGCGGAGAAGGAGAAGAGGAGAAAGGGAATAGGAAATGAAAGTTTAATTAGATTTATGTTTTTTATTAGATTTAGAGTAGTTATTGAGGGAGCGTAGTTTGGACCTTTGATATGACTATTCAGTCATCCTATATCCTTATTTTTAACATATTAATCCAGTGCGGCCCTTAAAACCTAAAGTGTACAGTTCCAACAAAAAAATTTCATTTTTATCGCTTTGAATCATTTCTAAACAGGGTCATAAAATTTAAACTTTATTCAACTTTTAACTAAAGCTCAAGAAAAAACCCTGAAATTGCATACGCTATTCTTTAGATGCGAACAGTGCCGGGTGGTCAGTATCACTATATGATCCCGATACTGCAAACCATGTATGGAATTCATTAAAAAAAAAAAAAAAAAAAAACAGCCCTAAGTTCGGCGACAGTCGTAATCTTCCCAAAACATCAAAAGGAAACCAAATTGAAAAAGTGTAGCTAGGTAGCAAAGTAGATGACAAGAGAGTATATACTAAACTAGATACTCAAACAAACAAACACATCATCACGGACACTTCTAAATTTATTCTTTCCTTATTAAATTCATATTCTTTTTGCTTTTACCATAACCTAAAACATGAACGAACGATAGAATCACACATCATCTCTAATAAGACAAAAACCTGATGTTTTGCTTAGTTGGTACAAAAAGGAAACGTCTTGAAGTAGTATATCACAACCCCCTTTAACAGCGTTTCACGTATATAAACCAGCTCATAACAACCAACATTTTTTAATTCTGACACCTCCCTTTTGTTATTATTAATCACAGTCTCCTACTATTTGACCTCACATTTTCCTAATTATTTCACAAATGCCATCTAAACGCACAATCAACGTTTATAATCTCCTCACTCGGCATTCCTAAACTACACTTCTCGGACTCTTGACCCGTTTTCAGTTTTGGCTCACATATAGTCTTCTGCCGCATATTATTCGAATGCCGGGTCAAACCCAATATGATGGGGTGGTCATGACAAACATCTGGGGTGTAAAGACCACCGAGGGAAAATGAATCAAACAAGTAACATTTTAAATTTTATTCTTTTAAAAACATGACTTGATTTAGATTATTAATGTCATAAGTTATTTTTTAAATTTATAATTGAGATCTTTAAAAAAAAATTCACAATAAATAAAAAAGAATATTATTATTAATATAAATAAAAGGTTGACACATTAGGCTTCTGACATTAATTAAGAGGATATTTAATTACCACATTAGTTATTTTTATATTTAATTAAGTTAAAAAATTAAAAATTAATTTGAGAATCCCTCTTTAAAGTGATTTATAAAAATAAAATAAAATGATTATGGCTTTTAAAAAGATTTGTGTTTCTGGATAAGTAGTTGCAGGTCATCAAAAGGGTGTTTGGGTAAACCTTGAAAAAATTATTCTTCGACTTAATTAAGTCGAATACCAAAAGTTAATTTGAAAATACAATGTTAAAATAGCCTTCAAAAGCGAAGGAAAAAAAACTACTTTTAATGAAGCTGTAAAATACTTTGCTTTTGACTTTTGATATTAACTTTGAAGCCTGATATAGGGGCTCCAAAATCTTGGAGGGGCTCCAAGTGGAGGCAAGGTGACTCAATTTTACGTCAAGGGATGTCCTAGGGGTTTGGTAAAATGTCGATTTTACCCTTAAGCCAATTAAAACCTAAACACCCTTAACATTATTCATAACTTTCAAAAACTAAACCAAAGAAAAACCCAACCGTAATCCATCGAAATTCATCGCCGATTTGATTTATTCGCATGTTTGATTGTGTTTTTGGTTTAAAAATATTGGACAAGTTGATATTACGGTTGGGTTCGTGTGAAAACCCAACCGTAATATATCATGTTCTTAACATTACGGTTGGGTTCGTGTGAAAAACCAACCGTAATATATCATGTTCTTCATATTACGGTTGGGTTTTTTTCAACACACAACCGTAAATCAAAGGGAAGAAGATGAAGAGTTAAGGATATTACGGTTGGGTTTCAAAATTGAACCCAACCGTAAACAATTTGCGCCATTTTTTAAAAACAATTTACGGTTGGGTTTTGAGCAAAACCCAACCGTAACAAAAGCGCACACAAAATTTTTGTTAGAGTATTACGATTGGATTTTAAGAAAAACTCAACCGTAAAAATAATGTGCACATCAGGCTACATGTGAACTACGGTTGGGTTTTTGTTAAAACCTAACCGTAAAATAGTGAAAAAAAATTCAACTAAAAATTTACGGTTAGCTTTTGAGAAAAACCCAATGGTAAATAATCCTGTGTAGTCAAAAAAAATTTAGTTGAAGTTGAATTGCTTGGAAATTATCTAACTTGTATTGCTTGTGTGTTGTAGGAAGAATAAGAGGGGTAACAATTTAACACCGATTTCTCACACTCCAACCCCTCGCCACGGAAAGCATTTAGGGGTTCAGAAGAGAGGCGTGAGTAAGACCCATAATCCATCTTTTGAGGTAGGGGGTGGTAGTGTTCCTCAAATTGCACAAGAGGAATATAGTATGTTCCAAGGCTTGGGTGATCTACCAACACCTAGAGGTTCTCTTGTGATTAGACAACCACCACAAGAGCAACAACACGAAGAAGAAGAGAGGGACAGAGAACAACATGTCCCTCAAGGCAAAGGTAAAGAAATTCCAAAAGAAAAGGCAAAGAAAAGGGTTGCCAAAGAAATTCCCAAAGAAAAGGCCGAACCTCAACTGTGGCCTAAGAGGAGGAATGGAGGACTATGGGATGAGGCCCCAGACAAATCTGCAATATTATTTGGTTATCCCCATTCATGGGCTGCCAAACTTGCTGCGAACAAGGTATTAATCTAAACACTTCTCTTATTCTGTTAAATTTTTATTTGTTAACTTTTGTAAGTAAAACAAATTTGCTTTTATTCTTTGTAGGATGATACACATGCGACCAAGAAATTAGTTCGTCAAAGGGATCAACATTGGCCCTTAACTGATGAATGTACGGCAGTACAAATTCTCGTAAATGGTACTGGGTTAGTTCCCGGAATTACCAATTCGATGTGGGAGTATGACAGTGTCGTCTGCGCAGCCTTCAGGGAACGTTATTGGCCTGAAACCGATATGTTTCATCTCCCATTCGGCGAGATGACAATAACGCCGGATGATGTCCAATCAATTCTTGTCCTGGAGGTGGATGGTAAATCAGTGTTTGAGGTTTTAACAACAACATGTCATGGAGTGATCTTTATGCACTTGTGAAAGATACACTTGGATGGGAGAAGAGCGAAGCCGAATCTGAGTTTAAATTGGTCAGTGAAGATAAACCGGGGATGCCAACGAAGAAAGGTCAAGGTATGAGCAATAAAATATTGCTGCATTCACTAAGGGAGAAGTTTGGAGGAACCGCAAAGTTGGAAATGGCTGGGGTCGTCATAGATGACACCAGAGCTATTCGAACAGCCAGAGCGTATCTGCTATATATGCTCGGCACCATCTTCTTTGCTGACAACTCGGGCAACAGGGTCAACGTTCACTATCTACAGTGGTTTCAGGGTGATCTCGGGATGACGCATCAGTACTCGTGGGGAACTGCCACCCTGGATTACCTACTTGCTAACCTTCGAAAAGCTTCGAGGGTTAGGGGAACTGAGATTGCCGGGAATACCGGTCTGCTTTCAGGTAATTTATTGTTTGAATTTCAATGTTTAACTTTAATTTATTTTTTTCGTATTTTCTTATATTAATATTTATTATCTTCATAGGCATGGGTATATGATCACTTTCCCAGACTAGCTCCTCAAACGAGCGGTGATGGTACTGGACCTACGGGAAAGAAATTCGTCTTCACCGGGACCCATGTAAAATATAAAGACGTTCTCATAGCAAAGATGAGAACTGAAATTGATGCTTTCACGGTTGAAGATGTTATTTTCGATCCTTATGTGAAGATTAGCATAAAGGGTGATGGACATGTTGAGGATTTACGTGTATTGTCGGACGTGGCAGGCTACAACGGCCCGTTGTACCATCTGTTTGGGTACGTGATGTCCAACCCCCGTCGAACTCTCCGCCAATATGGATACGTCCAAACAACGGTGACACGCGAAATGTTCAAATTGTGTGTGAATGGGTCGATGATCAAAGGCCCAAACATCGTGCTAAACTACGAGCCAACGCCTTCGGTCGCGGTTTGGAATAACCGCAATGATCCGAAATACCAAGTCCAAAGAACAGAGTTAATTTCATCTCCAGGCACAAAAGAGCATGCAGAAGATTACTTGGATTGGTATCGCCATTTCGGTCATCCAACTATTATCAATAATGGTCCTGAAACTATGCCAAACAACACAGAAGATGGTTTCTGGAAGAAGGCATATTTCAATTTGGTACGTACATTATTTTTGTTATTAATATTTTTAAGATTTATTACTAAACACTCATCCTACTTTTATTTTCATATGTGAATAGAAAAAGAAAGTCGTTGCATTGGCGGACTCTATAAATCCATGCCTAAGCACAATTGATGTGAGGACGCCTGACCAACTCCAAGCTTTGATTAGGGAGCTTCATCATGAAGCCGAGGATGTGCAGCGGACTTTAAAGAGGAGTAGACCCGCTACAAGAGGCGCGACTACAGATGCGAGTACTACTAGAAGAGAGACGCAAGCATCGGATGAAGAGACACATGATGAATCCGAGGATGCGCAACGTGGTGCTCGTACTCGAGGCGGTCGTGCTGGAGCTCGTACTCGTGGCGGTCCTGCTCATCGTAATCTTATGAGCAAAAAAAGACCTCGACAAAGTCATCGACCTACCCCTCCTCCTTCTCCCTAACTCTATGTCTATGGGTTTTTTTTGTGTGGATGAATTACTTGTACCTTTAATGTGAAGTTGGATTTGAAGTTTGAATTTAACTTGCACGTGAATTATAAAAATTAAACTTAAAATTTGTGCATTACCTGTTTTATTTCCAGTTATTTGAAGTTGGAAACCATGCAATGGGAAAAGAAGGTAAAAATACCCAGAAAAAATAGTGTTACGGTTGGGTTTCCAGGCAAAACCCAACCGTAAAACTGGCAAAATGAAAAATGTTGAAGGTTTACGGTTGGGTTTTGTCTGAAGACCCAACCGTAAATTCTACTGGATAACTTAAAATTTGATTCTCTAATTTGTGTGTTTTTCGTTTTTTCTTTGTTTTAATGACCCAATTTACCTTCAATCTAGTTAAAATGATTGAATAAGTTCAATTTTTTGATTTTGAAACCCGAATTTGACCTTAAAACTCAAAGCTACAAAGGATGGTTTACGGTTGGGTTTCCAGGCAAAACCCAACCATAAAACTGGTAAAATGAAAAATATTGTAGGTTTACGGTTGGGTTTTGTCTGAAGACCCAACCATAAAAATATTGCATGAAAATGTGACAGTTTTACGGTTGGGTCTCTTGCCAAAACCCAACCGTAAAACTGTCACATTTTCATGCAACAGTTTTACGGTTGCGTCTCTAGCCAAAACCCAACCGTAAAACTGTCACATTTTCATACTACAGTTTTACGGTTGGGTTTTCAGCCAAAACCCAACCGTAAATTCTACTGGATCACTCAAAATTGGATTCTTTAATTTGTGTGTTTTTCGTTTTTTCTTTGTTTGAATGACCCAATTTACCTTCAGTCTAGTTAAAATGATTGAATAAGTTCAAATTTGATTTTGAAACCCAAATTTGACCTTAAAACTCAATGCTACAAAGGATGGTTTACGGTTGGGTTTTAAGGCAAACCCAACCGCAAATATATGATGAAATTGTAACTAAAAATAACACATCAATTCCCAAGGATTTTACGGTTGGGTTTTGAGTCAATACCCAACCGTAAAATCCATTTTAGGAAAGTTTTGGGTCGTTTTTGAAGTTTTTTTGGGTTTGGAAATAGAGCCGTTGAAACCTTGTACGACCCATTTTTCAAAATAGAGTCGTTACACTTCTGGTTTATAAGTGAAATAGTTGAGTACATATCCAACCCATCCATTTTTTTAAAAAATAAACCTTCATTTTACAACAATCATCTCCAACAAAACTAGTACTCTAACATAGTGGAATATGGGTCAACCTGGGATTAAAAATCCAGATTTTTCTTTGGATGAAGATTTATGTATTTGCCGCAACTATGTATTATGTTTTCCATAAAGAGGAGAAGAACGAAGGTAAAGTGGTATAACGAGTCCGAGTTATTGGCAAACAATCTATGAAAACTTTTGTTCTGAAACCGGCAACCCTTATAACCGTGATCCCGTCAAGTTGATTTGTAGATATAACACTATACACCGATACGTAGAAGAATTTATGGCATTAGTTCGTATTATTGGTCAACTACGACTTAGGGGTGAAACCGAAGATGAGGTGTTACAGAGATCTTCAGGAATGGAGGGGATGGAAAATATGGCCCTTTTTATACCTACCTCATTATCACATCCTAAAGGACTTTTTGTCACTCGCAAACCTATTTATTAGTTCTTTTGTAATGCCATTTGGGTTTGTTAGTGGTAATTTCAATTGTATCCCAGGTTACTTTAATGATTTCATGGGTTGTAATGTGGTCAAAAATTTGATGTTTACATAAATTTTGTGTTTTGAAGCCAATTTTGAGTGAATTGAAATTCCAAAAAAAGGTTAACAAGAATATTTACGGTTGGGTTTTGAGTCCAAACCCAACCGTAAACCTGGCTGAAATTTTTTAACATCATTTTTATGGTTGGGTTTGGAGTCCAAACCCAACCGTAAAACTGGGTGAAAATTTGTGTGACAGTTTTACGGTTGGTTTTGGAGTCAAAACCCAACCGTAAAAATGGGAAAACAAATTCTGGAAGGTTTACAGTTGGGTTTTGACTCCAAACCCAAGCATAAAATTATGATAAGTGTGTAGTGACAGGATTACGGTTGGGTTTTCAATGAAAACCTAACCGTAAACCTGGGTGAATTTTATAGTAACAAATATGATATTACAAATTTTTCATTTCCAAAAAACTATATTTACATTATGATTCCTCCAACATACATATGATATTGTTACTACCAATATTAAATTTAGTGAATATTACTATATTATCATTCCGACGCCGAGTCAGAAACAAATAATATGAATTAAAAGGTCGGGGAGGGTTTTAATGCCTTCCAGAGTTCGAAATTTTGCTCGAACCGGTGACACCAACACTTGGCGATGTCACCGTCGTATCCATCCTGTAACGGGGGTAATGGACTTCCTTCTTTCAACTTGAGACCGACAAAATGGCAGTTCTGCACCAGCCCAATCACACATCTTCTATTAGCCAATTGTTCGGCAAATGTTGATCTTGTTGGTGCAAATGTAAAACAATATCCATTTGAGATATAATGGATGACGCAATTGAAAGCGTTGGCGAGGATTTGACCACATATTGGCATGCTCATCCAATACTCGCTAGTGCAATTCTTGTTGCCTATTAAACGCCTTTCGAACGCAATGAACTCCTCGTTTAACAACGACTCTTCATCTCTATATGCACACATCATTGGCTTGTATAAATCCGGGTAAGAGTGTAGTTCAACCGCTGACTTATGCCTTACATAAGTTACTTCGTCCATACCCAACCCTGCTGCTCTGCTAAATGGTCCACCTTGTTCGATGAGTACATGGTATCCACAATTACCATCACCGGCAACATCGTCGGTGGCCTTTATGTATGGACGAAAAAAAGCCGGAAGCGATGACATATAATTTTCAAAAATAATGTGCTCGGTTCAGACGATTTTTCCATTCTCAATTCTTGAAAAGTTAGATGGAAATTGCATCAATCCTCTTGCAATCCGGATCGTATGTGGCTCTTCAACCACTAATATATTGCCTTTAACTTTTTCTTTTCTTCTTGCTAATTCTTTCATACTAACTCTTTTTTTCTTCTTGCTAATTCCTTCATACTTACTCTTCTTGAGTTTGGGTGTGCAGGAACTTTTCCCTTGGCACCAAGTTCAATTGTTGAACTTTCTTGAGTGGGAACCGCGGGACCTTTTCCTTTAATATCTACTAGACTTGGTCCCCCTTGTTCCGTTTGACTTCTTTTTCGTTGAGCATCATCCTCCTTCTCATCCTGTGCTTCATATTCCTTTTGCAAATGCTCAAATACAGAAGGGTTTATTTTCTTTGATTCTTCATGCAATTCCCTAGCTTTTTTACATCCCACGGCCCTCGATTCTTTGGTAGAAGGCCTACCTTTTGTCTTCCCTCTAATTGGTTCCTTGACATCGTACTTTGTGTGCGAAAACATGAAGTAACTCAACTTCGTCAACCAAATTTGCCTTTACGCCTGATTAATGTTTCGTATTTCTTGGCTAGAGTCTTTCCAACGTGGGTGTCGACAAACGATGCACCAAAATCTTGCTCGACGATGGGTTCATCGAAAGATAATTGTTGCCAAAACGGATCAATATATTGAATTGGGATCACACCGTCTTCTTCGTACTTGGGCATTATACGCCGGCAGGGAAGTCCTAAACTTGACATGTTAGGACCAACACACTCTTCTTCTCCGTGTAAGTTGCCTAATCTATAGTGTTTTACTTCGTACATTATCTTCTCAATCGCACAATGCGACACCTTATAAGAAATATTTTGGAGCAATGGTTCGTCTTTATAGCTGACGTGTTTTCTAGAAAGGCTTTTTTCAAAAGATTCCTTAACTGTCAAGGTCACGGAGAAAATAATCGTGCATCGCTTCGAAGACCGTAACAAACCCACCATCACAATTATGAAGCTTCTTCTTCATTCTGTTGTGAGATGACTCCACGGTACTTGTAGCTTGGTTGTGAAAGTGCCTATATTGGTTTGTGAATGCCGCTACAAACTTCTCTTTGTGCGGATTCAACCAATGGTCCATCAAATAGTTCACAACTCTTGGATAATTACTCCAATGTAAGCATAACATACGAACATTTTCTTCATAATCTTCCTTGGTGATAGACCATGTCAAAGCGTCCCATTCAGTTTGCAAACTAGCCCATTTTAGTTCCTCCAACTTGTCGTCCTCCTCGAATTTTTCTTTGGCCGTTTCTTGTTCTAAAACCGACAATTTCTTAATTCTGTCCATCTCGCTTTTCTTTGTTGGCCGAATAATCGTTTTGCACTTGGTTTGAATATTGTTCCACAAGTGGAACGTGCAAGAAGATGATGAGCATCTGGGAATACCCTTGCAATGGAATTCATCAAGCCTTGTTCTTTGTCGGTGATAATTACCTTAGGGGTATATCTTTCAACGTAGAATAATTTAATTTGTTCCAATGCCCACACATAGCTTTCTTCAAGCTCGTTTCTCAAGAAGCAAAAGGAAACACTAAACGGGGACTTGGTAGAAGTTTGGCCTACAACATTCAAAACCGAGAGCTCATACTTGTTAGTTTTGTACGTGCAATCTATCATAAGCACTTGATGGGAGCACCGTGCTAACTTTATAAACTCGGGATGAGCCAATATAATATGCTTAATTTCTTTATTTCATCTTATTCGTGAAACATGGTGTAGTTTTTCATCTCCCCCAAATACAAAAGTTGTTGGATCGGGTCCCTTTCTTCCCATTTCTCACACTTCAACTTGGCTTTGGCGTTGTAGATTGTCTCCAACGTAGACATATTACTTGAGTTTATTTTCTTCAAGTGCCCGAGTATATCACTGGGTTTCAAACGCTTATCCATCATATCGTCTACGATGAGCTTTTCTTCCTCGGTGAGCCGTGCCGTAGAAGGATTCGTTAACAAAGTCTCTGGTGGTAGGTGGTTGTGACGACCGCATACAACTGTAGACAAGAACCACTTATTCTCATTGTTGGTACGAAATTGAAGCTTGAAAGGACATCCCGTCTTCTTAGTGAAAGTTTTTCGCTTGATCTTCGTCTTGGGTACATACTCAGTACCCTTCTTCACATGTCTTGTGTATTGTCCACTACACTCACAAACCATTTGAAAGCGGTTGTGTTTTTGTTGGTTGTTAAAAACAATCACACACATGATGAGTTTCCCATGTTCTGTAGCCCACTTCTTTGCATCATCTTTTTTATCCCATGTCTACATGGTCCAAGAACAGAAAGTTAGGAGAAAAGAATGGCATTAGCTATATTGTCGAAAGGGATTAACAACTTATCTATAACCTATCAGGTCGTTCAAATAGTGATCTGTAGTATCTCTAGTTTCAATATCATTTGGAGGAGGCTGATCATACATTGGTTGAGGTACAACCGCGAGCTGAACAAAAAAAATCAAGGCATTACGCAACAAAACACTAAAACCAATAAGTTTACGGTTGGGTTAGAAGCGTCAGACCCAACCGTAGAAGCGACGGACCCAACCGTAATACAACAAAAAAATGTGAAACAATTTTACGGTTGGGTTAAAGAGTCAAACCCAACCATAACTAGTGCAATAAATACCCATGCACGTAATTAGGTACGGTTGGGTTTGTGGTAAACACCCAACCGTAAAACTGTGAAAGTGTACTTTTCATCCATCAAATGTACAGTTACGGTTGGGTTTCTCAAGACAACCCAACCGTAAACATGGCGGAGTCACAAAAGAAACTCACTATTATGTACCTCATTTCATCAAATATCAGCAAAAAATGACAAAGAGTTTAAGTTAGAGGTATACCTGACTACTCTCGGCAGTTGAATCTCCACTTTGACGACTACTTTCTCCATTTGGTTGAGTTTCAGCATCACAACTTTCACTTAAAACCTCTCTACCATCCAAATAATCATACATAGTTGGGTCTCCCTCAATGGGTATGTAGAATTTAGTTTGGCAATCATACAAGGATTCACCCTCCACAAATTTGCCACTAGAATCACTCATTTTGGGTTTTTCAAAATTTTGGGCTAAAACTCTCTTATTTTTCTTCTACTTTTCCCACCAACAAAAAACAAATATAAGACTGATTTATGCATAAAAAATGAAGAATATAGGAGATGAAGATGATCATTTACGGTTGGGTTCGATGACTCAACCCAACCGTAACTACAGTTCCACTAAAAAAACTAATATTTACGGTTGGGTCCGATTATTAAACCCAACCGTATAATAATTTGCACTAAAACCATATATTTGTTACGGTTGGGTTTCATTACAAAACCCAACCGTAAAAGGTATGCAATAAAACTAACACTAGAATTTACGGTTGGGTTCTAAGCCAAAAACCAACCGTAATATAATTTGCACTAAAACCACATATTTGTTACGGTTGGGTTTCATTACAAAACCCAACCGTAAAAGCATATGCACTAAAACTATCACTAAAATTTACGGTTGGGTTCTAAGCCAAAACCCAATCGTAAATTCTACTGGATAACTTAAAATTGGATTCTCTAATTTGTGTGTTTTTCGGTTTTTCTTTGTTTAAATGACCCAATTTACCTTCAATCTAGTTAAAATGATTGAATAAGTTCAAAATTTTAATTTGGAAACCAAATTTGACCTTAAAAATCAATGTTCCAAGGGATTGATTACGGTTGGGTTTTTATGGCAAAACCCAACCGTAAGTGCAAGTTGAAATTGTAAACTTAATTTGGATTTTACGGTTGAGTATTCTGGATAACCCAATCGTAAATAATCCCTGAATAGTGACAAAAATAGACAATTCCAACGGATTTTTTATTTGAAAATCTAGCCGTTGGGTATATTTTCGCTATAAAAGGAAACCTTTTCTTGTCACTTTCTCATTATTCTCTATCCCTTTCATTCTCATTATAATTCTAGACTTTCCAACTCATTCTCACCATACCCTTTCAACCATTAAAAATGGTTCGATACACGAATGATGAAGATGTTGCAATTGTTCGAGGGTGGCTTACGATGATAGAGCACGCTTAGGAGAGAGCCTTCTATAACAACAATAACAACGTTGTTAGAGCTGAAAATTGGATGGACGGTCAGGAGGACGATTCTTGGTGGGAGCGTGTGTTTGAAATGTTTGTGGTATTAGAGGGGAATGGATATCGGAAACGTGGAGAACCATCAAGAGACGCTTTGAGGCGTTGTATGAAGAAATGGAAAACTTAAAACTGGAAATAAAAATGAGAGTTGAAGCATTTCCCGACGAACCCAATGTGGAAAGAGTAAGTGTGTCAATTAATAAATCGTTCGTTAAAAAGAGGTTTAAAAAAATCAAACTTATAATTGATTTATTTTTTTCAGCATGTGATGGCTAGGGCGCAGTATAAAATCAAATATGGGAAGGAGTTTACGCATAAGGATTGCTATCGTATCTTGGAACAAAGTTTCTATCTTGAGTTTCGCCGTTATGATTAAGTGTTTAAGTGTAATCATCTAATGATCTACTGTATTTCGTTTCCTTTAGTTCTTCCTTTAATGTTAAAAATAAGGTTTTTAACAACTCTGGTATTTGATAAGAAAATGAACTAAACCCAAACATAACTAATTTTCTCTTAAAAACTCCTTCTTACGGTTGGCTTCGATGACTCAACCCAACCGTAACTACAATTCCTACTAAAAAAACTCAAATTTACGGTTGGGTTCGATTACTAAACCCAACCGTAAAATAAATTGTA
>JAJJMC010002026.1:0-25173 GCA_023531435.1 Papaver californicum | reverse complement strand
TAAACCCAACCGTAAAATAAATTGTACAAACACCACAACTAGCTTACTGTTGGGTTTCAAGGAAAAACCCAACCGTAACTATATGATGAAATATGTACTAAAACTAACACTAGAACTTACGATTGGATTATAAGCCGGAACCCAACCGTAAATTCTACTGGATTCTCAAAGTTGTCAGAATTTGTGTCTCCTTAAAGTAGACAATTCCAACGGATTTTTTATTTGAAAATCTAGCCGTTGGGTATTTTTTCGCTATAAAAGGAAACCTTTCCTTGTCACTTTCTCATTATTCTCTATCCCTTTCATTCTCATTATAATTCTAGACTTTCCAACTCATTCTCACCATACCCTTTCAACCACTAAAAGTGGAAGCTACATACACGAATGATGAAGATGTTGCATTTGTTCGAGCATGGCATACGATGGTAGAGCATGCTTACGATAGAGCCTTCTATAACAACAATAACAATGTTGTTTCACAAGAAGATTGGCATGAGGATCAAGATACTGATCCTTGGTGGAAGCGTGTGTTTCGAATGTTTTCGACATTAGATGGGAATGAAAATCATAGGACGTGGAGAGCCATCAAGAGACGGTTTGAGGCGTTGTATCAACAAATAAACAACTTAAAACTGGAAATGCAGTACATCTGACGAGAACGGTATGGAAAGAGTAAGTTTGTCGATTAATAAATCGTTCTTAAAAAGAGATTTCAAAAATTCAAACTTATAATTGATTTGTTTTTTTTAGCATGTGTTGGCTATGGAGCAATATAGAATCAAACATGGGGAGGAGTTCAAGCATACAGATTGCTATCGTATTATGGAAACAAGTCGGGTGTTTGATTATCGCCATTATCTTTAAGTGTTTAAGTGTAATCATCCAATGATCTATTGTATTTCATTTCCTTTGTTTTTTCCTTTAATATACTACTTTAAATCTATTACAATAGAATGAATAAGTTAAAAAGGTGTGTTTTAAACCCAATTTGGAGTATATTGAAAATCAAAAAAAAAAGTTAACAGGAGAATTTACGGTTGGGTTTGGACTCAAACTCAACCGTAAATCATGCTGAAATGCTTAGTGAAAGTTTTACGGTTGGTTCCGATTAATAAACCCGACCATAAAATAATTTGTACAAACACCAAAACTTTTTTACGGTTGGGTTTTGCCTTAAAACCCAACCGTAACTCTGTGTTGAAATTGTAAAAAAATTAACATAATATGTTACGGTTGGGTTATAAGTCAAAACCCAACCGTAAATTCTACTGGATAACACAAATTTGGATTATCTAATTTGTATGTTTTTCGGTTTTTCTTTGTTTGAATGACCCAATTTACCTTCAATCTAGTTAAAATGATTGAATTATTTCAAAATTTTGATTTTAAAACTCAAATTTAACCAAAAAAATCAATGCTCAAAAGAATGTGTTACGGTTGAGTTTTGCCTTAAAACCCAACCGTAACTATGGGAAAAATGGTGTTCATCATTTTTCTTCTACTTTCGGTGGGTTCTGGTTGAAAACCCAACCGTAACTATTGGAAAAAATGGTGTTCTTCATTTTCTTCAACTTACGGTTGGGTCTGGTTGAAAACCCAACCGTATATCTGGGGTGTTCTTGGTGTTACGGTTGGGTTCGACATGAAACCCAACCGTAAGTTTCTCTGAACAAAAAAGAATCAATCTTTCAAATCGTGATTTCATCAAATTTGAGCCATAAAAAGTCAAGAGTATAAGTTAGAGGTATACTCAATGCTACTATGGTTTATTGAATCAAAATCTAGGGTTTTAAAAAAAAACAAAATTTTCTTATATTTCATCTAGTTTTTCCTCCCACCAAACACAAATTCAAAAGAAATTTTTTTCAAATCATTTGATTAAGTAAAAAATTATGTTTAATTAATCATGATTAGATTAATTTATTAATTAATTAGTGTAATTAAGATTAACTAATTAGAGGTGGTTTAGGCATTGTGAAAATATTATGGATAAAGGGTTTTTGAATTTTACTTCAAAATATCTCTATTTCGTCTTATTATAGGAGCCCCTCCAGGATTTTGGAGCCCCTATATCAGGCTTCTTAACTTTTGCTTTTAACGTCCAAGACTCTATTACTATAACCAAAAAATATTTACAACGTGTTCGTTGTGTTCCGATTTCTGGAAATAAAAAGATTAAAAATTAATTTAGATATATAATTTTAGAATAATTTTTTAGATATAAAAAGATTAATTTTTCTTACAATGATTTCTGGAATTGATTTGTGTTTTTGGTATTCAATATGCTATTAGTGTGTTTGGGTCGGATAACCTGTAGTTTTGTTAATAAATAGAATGATGAAGGTCAAGATGGAGAATGTGAATAGAAGTAGCCAACAACGCGGGATCCTGAAGAACATCTTAAAAAGCGAGTGGTGTTAATTTTATTCTCTCTCTTCTAAACTCAATTCTCTAAGTAACGGAAATACCGGCTCTCTCTCCTCCTCTCTGTGAAATGTTTTTCTCCTCCTCTCTGTGAAATTTTTTTCTCCTCCTGAGCCAAAACAAACAAAAAGCCCTTGTTATGCTTAAAAAAAAAAAAAACCTTGTTATTCCCCAATTACAGAGGTGCTGCCATGAAGTTATGATCACAACCTATCAACACCATATTCATCATCAAAAACCCATCATCTTCATCGCCACTACCAATCTATTAATGGGGGTGATGGGTTTGTAGATACTTTTCATACTCAAGGCAGCAACATAAAAAAAGAAGGTAACTTTTTTCAATCTTTGGATTCATTTATCTAAACCCATCTTGAGAATCAACAACATATCAATATTTGATCACCCATTAATCACCTATTATGTGTTCCATTTATGGAAGGATTCATTCTTTTTTTTCTTTTTCTTTTTCTTTTCTTTTTTTGTATGTAGGAATTGGTTTATAGATTATAGAATCAATCTCTTCTTTTTCAATGGTGATTTCTTCGGATAACGTTCATGGTCTTGTATTGGCGTTGTCGTCGAGTGTTTTTATTGGTTCCAGCTTTATAGTGAAGAAAAAAGGATTAAAAAAAGCTGGGGTTTATGGAGTTAGAGCAGGTTTGTGTTTTCCTCTTTTCCTTGTTCTTTTGGGTATAAGTCTTAGGGTATCTAGGTTGGAATCAGGGTTTATTTTCATCTCCCTATAATGGGAATTTAGTTTTTCTGCAACATGTTCCAAATGTAACGAATTTCGGGTTTTATGTTACACACAGGTTCTGGGGGACATTCCTATTTATTACAACCTATGTGGTGGATTGGAATGGTGACCAGTAAGTCTACCTATCTATTCTTGATGGCTTCCCTTTCAGTTTTTGACATTTTGATAGAGACAGACAGGTTTAGACTATGCTGTATGTTAGTACATTGTGCTTATTTTTGGATAGCTTGCGAAAAAATCGAATTACACGATATAATCTCTTGGCAAAAGAATTGAATTACATGATATAATCTCTAGGCAAAAAAATTATATTGTGTTGTATGTTAGTACATTGTACATTGTCCATATTTGATTATGTACATTCCCCTTGAATTTCTTGAATGCCGTTTATTAGAGCTGTTTATTTTGTACTTCGAATGCCTGAGTTACTTCATTGTTCAGGTCTAGTTGAATTTCATAGATTTGGCAATTGTACTGAGGTGTCAGAAGGAAAAATGACAACAGGCATTCCTGTGAATGCAGAAAGAATCACTAACAACTCAAGAGTTTCTGCATTCTATTCTGTGGCGGTGTTTATTGTCCTTGTTATTTTGCTCACAATCAAATATGGACTAATGAATCAAGTCCATAAGAACTACATATTCTTTTGGTTTCTCATACATACCTGATAAACTAATCATCTAATGCTCAATAATATGTCTTTGACTGTTTCAATTTCATCGAGCTCTTTCATTTTGATGTTCTGTATCACTGACTTCTATTTTTTTTTTTGCTAGTGATTGTTGGTGAAACAGCTAATTTTGCCGCATATGCATATGCTCCAGCAATTCTCGTAACTCCCTTGGGAGCTCTTAGTATTATCGTTAGGTATGACACAGGAGGAGTAAATTTAAACTCCAAATTTGTTTATTGTACTCATTCTCTTGTCCAGTCCCCCCCCTTAAAATTTCTTTCGTGCAGTGCAGTACTAGCTCATTTTATCTTGGAGGAGAAACTCCACATTTTTGGTGTGCTTGGGTGTGTTCTTTGTGTGGTGGGGTCAACAACCATTGTTCTTCATGCTCCACAAGAAAAGGTGATGCAATCAGTGAAGGAAGTGTGGCACCTCGCTACTGAACCAGGTGAGTAAATTTACTGAGACCTTACTTATCTTTGAAGAACCAATATCTAGACCTTGACCTAATCAAGTGTTATTGAATGCTGGTATACATATTTCCGTTCTTATTCTATGCTAACTGATATAAACTTGTCGTCGTTACAGGTTTTATTGTTTACGCTTGCGTTGTCGTGATAGTGGTTTGTGTCCTCATTTTCCTTTTTGTACCAAAATACGGTCAAAAGAATATAATGGTGTACATTGGAATTTGTTCACTAATGGGTTCAATTACGGTAAGCTTGAATCTTGCTCAACTTTCCATTATTTGTCCATCCACTCGGCTCTCACATTTCAGTGTCCTCCTTTGACTCATCTATGTGTAGGTTATGAGTGTTAAAGCCCTGGGAATTGCTTTAAAGCTAACATTTTCAGGATCAAATCAGTTTGTATACTTCCAAACATGGTTTTTCACTGTGGTGGTTGTTGTCTCCTGCCTCTTGCAGTTGAATTATTTGAACAAGGTAACTCAATCCACTCTGAAGACAGCCTGCGTATAAGAATCAAATTCTACTTTTTTCATAAGAGTTGGAGTTAGTTGTATATACAGCTCTAATAAGAGGCGAATTTCGGAGGAGAAACATGATATCTAGATAAATCTCTAAATGAATTTACCCCCTAAGGTTCATTACCTTAGCGGCACATACCTCACATACTCTGATTTTCAGGAAACACAGAGTTTGCGTGCAAATATAGCAATAAATTCAGAATTCTCATAATTAAAAAAATTCCCAACAATATGTATGTAATCTATTGCTATGATTATGTTTGCAGGCATTAGACACATTCAACACTGCTGTCGTATCTCCTGTCTATTATGTTATGTTCACTACGTTCACCATCATTGCCAGCATTATAATGTTCAAGGTGATCCTTCTAATCAAGCAAGCTATGTATTCTGTGGTATTTCTGCACAAATTTTCACTTCTAACTTATGTTATTAGGAAGCTTATTCTAGTCGGGCTCGATTTACAAACTGATTAATTCCTAGCATATACTTTTAGAAAATTATAGGCGTATCCATTCTGTCTTATAGTTACACTTAATGTGAGATCATAGAAAATTCAGCCAATTTCAGACAGCTTTACTCTTAAAAGTATATGATAGGCGAAGTTGGGAACTAAAGAAAGCAATGCTTCTGAAATACTGTTTGTCAACAATACAAGTGAGCAAAACAGAACCCTTTCGCCAATGGTTGGGTGTTCAAACGGTCGACAGGACGTAGGTTTAATGGTTATTGACCAAGTGTTAACGTTCCCTACCTATAAGACATTGATTTGTGCTCGGAGACTGTACAGTAGTCAATAGGTGAATTGTATTCTAAAGAATTTCATTGACTAGGTGTCGTTGATGATCCTGTAATAGCCCATCTAAGCTTTTAATGTATCCCTGTCATGTTGTCAGGATAATATCAACCAGTATTGTACATAATCCTTCTTATTCTTGTGGGTTTCTTCTTGTGTAACAATCTTTTATTAATGTTAATAATCCAGGATTGGGATACACAAAATGCATCACAGATTGTAACTGAATTGTGTGGGTTCGTAACAATTTTATCTGGAACTTTTCTTCTCCACAAAACAAAAGATATGGGTGACAAAGCCACTGAACATACTATCTTCACTAACGAGACGGCAACCGTAGAACCAGCTATCTTCACAAGGCAAGGCTCATCTACTGAACCAGCTATCTTCAAAAGCCAAGGATCATCAACTGAACCAGCTATCTTCACAAATCAACGGTCATCCACTGAACCAATTATTTACACACACTCGGCAACTAACTCCGTATAAGCAGTGGATATCATACTTTTGTAGCTCTCAATTTCAATCTTTTGAACTTTGTCTCTAGTGGCGAATGAATACACTCCAGTGTCACCAAAATCGCAATCATTAGGAAATGTAGGTCACTATTCAAAGAAGGTGGTAGCTACTTCGACTGCAAATCTCCACATTTAACCCGGCTAATTCAAGGTTTTGAACTATGAAGAATCTGTACTTAAAATGTCCGAAATTTTATGAAGAACAGGGCAAAGAAAGAAATCCATACCCTATTGAATATAACTTGGGTTGTGTTCTGCTTTTATAACTCACAAATACTCACTAAAACTTAAATGTTAGGTTTTTCTGAGGTTTTTTTTTTTTAGCCTGTGAATATGACTTGCATTTTATCTTGGGTTTGGAATGATTATTCTAAGATATAGTCATTAAGTTTAACTATTCAGAGTTTATATTCTCATTGTGATCTCATTTTTTTTTCATACATGTCAATGTTTGAGTAGAGTAATGCTCTGAAAACCGGCTAACCACGGCCCAAGAACACCGTGGCTTCTGGGAGCTCCCTGAAGATGATCGGAGTGCTGTGAGGACAACCTTGCTATTGCAGATTTATCTTTCATCGGTAAGAAGGTCATGCTATAAGGCTTAGCAAAACTCAACACTCGGATCATCTCAACATAAGCTCCAAAGACCACTAATGTGATCAGGTGGTGGTTGCCAAAAATAATTTCTATATTCATATTCTTGGGATGGGATTTTTTCTTTTTCTTCCAACCTATTCTTTTTTTTTTTCTCCCACCTATTCTTCTAAGTCGATGGATGGAACCTTAAACCTTTTTTTTTATCAGCAAATGAAACCTTAAACATCTGAATTGCAGCTGTAGAATCTCAAACAACCCACAGTATAAACCACCTCTTCTCGATAACAGCACATTCTAGAGAAAGCAACATTGTAGCCACTTGTCTTATAAGTTGGTTTCATTTGGGATCAGGTTTAATGAATTCAGTTGCTCTGGTTTGTCGTTGTAGTCAGTTTTCTCTGATTTCCAAATGTATCACAAATTCGTGAATCATGGTTAATCGGATCCTTAAGTTTGTTACCCTACTTTTGGATTCACTGTTCGTTTTACATTAGGAAGATCAAAGCATTCTTTAACTAACAAGAGTGCACACACAGTGAACCTAATATGTGGATATGTGTTGGATTTAGAGAAGATGCACATGGAAACCGCTTATCAGAAATGGCGGAGATGTAATGAATGTCTGTATACTATGAATTCGTAGTTGGATCCAACCACTTTACACCTTCTGATCCAGTCAACATAGAATGGGTGTGCTGGATACTAATCCAATGACGAATGCATAATTTTAATAATTTTTTCAGAGCTTCTCAAATCTTAGGAATTTTTTCTGGTATCCAGGTATAAAGGTGGAGTAGCAGAAATATTACTCAAGAAAATGATGCTAAAGAAAATCAAATATTAGAGGGGCAAATAGAAGTGGTAGCCTGCTTTCGTGCAAAAAGTAGAGGATAATTATTGATTGTTTGAATATTTCATGATTTCCGTCCTTCAATCACGAGGAACAAATACATGAAGGGAATATCAACACTGAGCTTATACTATTGTAATACCCAACAAGCTTCTAATTGGTCGTGTCTCAGCAAATTTGAGCTAAACAGGATAACGCCATATATAAAATTATGAACACCAAAATTAAACCAAAATTATAACCTAATAAGACAAGACTATAACTAGACATGACTCGTGAATTTTACCAAACTGACTAAAAATTAAAGGTGGTGTAGAACAATTTTGACGGAACTATCTTGCAGTTAATTGCCACATTCGTGCTTTTCAGGTTGTCAAAATAGAGGCTTCAACTTATAAACAATTACCTCTACTCTAGAGACCAAAATTGCATTGTTGGACGAATTCCATTTCGTAGTCGACATACTTTGTCCAAAGTGGCCGGAACTGTGGGATTGCAATATCTAACCATGGTTTCATGTTTCCATTGAAGTGAACAACAGCAGCATTTCGAATCTCGTCCATGCTTATGCTTGGATTATAACCAAGCCCAAGGACATGCCAAGATTTGTCCAGCGGCTTTGTTGTGGAGTAAAATGTGATCAAGCCAGGTGGTAAAGTTCCCAATTTCCACAAGGTTCGGTTTTCATTCTGCAAAATATAATTTGCACGATTGGCTAAATAAACTAATGAATGAAACGCTGGATATCATATACCGTTATAGAAAAATTGATAAATCATCCATTCCAAATCTATCATTTCAAACGCTTGTGGAGTACTTTAGAATCAAATTATTTATCATTCTCATTTATTTTTTGTATGCAAATAAGTTTAGATAACATATGCAAGCATAACCTCCTCCAAGTTTTCTTGACTGGAAAACTAGAAAACGCAAGTTGCCAGTACTGGTTTTAAGCGTCACTCAATCTAACATAGTAAAAAAAAGACAGTGGGCAACTCATTAATGCAGTTATATTGGCCCTGCCAATAACAAAAACAAATCCTAACAGCATTGGACATAATAGTGGTAAGTTCTTCAAGTCTAACTGATGCAGTGGGGTATTCTGCTCCTTTAGGATTGATTTCTATTTAGGAATGTTAACGTTTCCAGATATGGTCTGCATAGTTGGAACCTGGAATCCTGTCTAATGATACTAACCAAGAGATCTAATGATAGGTCCTACCTCATCCTAACATAATGTGATTTAGACTGAGGACATACAATGCTCAATGCTGTTGCTAGTTGGCTACTTAGATGACTACAACTGAATCTCTTAATATCCATGGAGGTTATAATTGATCCAAACTGTTTCTCATGTTTTTATATGGTCACCAAAGAAGGTTGAACGAAACATTAGTTATTACCTATACACATAGTTGATTCTAACAAATGTTTTAACAATATCCTACATGAGAAAGATCAAAGTAAGAGAAAACTTTTGAACGAAAAGCAGTTATAATGCTCGAAAATTCGGAGAACAAAATCTTACCAGAGTCTGCCAGTAATGGTACTGTTCAGTACACTTCTCCTTCCTCCAAGCATCAAGGTCAAAGAAATTCATCCCATAAGCCCATGCACAAGCCTTTGGACTAAAATTTTCTTTAATCAAAGGATGAGAGAAATTCATATACTGCGCATAACGATGAAACGACCCAAAACATGTCTCTACTGCACCATTCACTTTACCATCCATATCTATATCCCACAACCCAGTTAAATCCCTCTGAACAACAATATCATCATCCAAGAACAGAATTCTATGCAGCTTTGGATACATTTCTGGCAAGTAAAACCTCACATGATTCAGCATTGACAAATACTTTGGGTTTCTAAACTTCATATTTGATGTATCTTTTGTGGCATTCTCAAGCTTATTCTCAAAGTAAAACTTCTGTAAATTAGCAGATTCAAGTTGTTTCAATACAGGAACATACGAAGAGTTCAGAAACGTATAATCTTCTAGTGCTTTAACCTCAAAATGAGCTCCATTGTACTGCCTCATTTTAAACATAACTTTCATTGCACCGAGATTCATTTTATCAGTAACAACATGAAAAACGTGTTTAGAAGGGTCTTTTGAATTCTTCACTGCTGAATTAACAACAACGGACGCTGCAATGACATTATCAGAGAAAATTGCATAATGATACAAACTCGGGTCTTCTAATTCGGGAGACTTATCCTCATCTGCATATTTCTCTGGATTTGCAATAAGTTCTTGCATTAGTTTCATAGTAAGACAATGTAGATTCTTTGGAATCGATTTAGCAGCAATCAAACTAGAAAAAGCCCCTTGTTTCTTGACTTTAGTCAGTTGTTCATTAACAGCGAAAATCGTATCTTTTAATTTCTGAATCTTAAGCTCTCTATCAAAAGACTCTTTTGCATCAGCTATGACTTGTCTAGTATCTTTAATCCTCAATTTGACATCTTTTTCAAATTGACGAAGAAGAGATTCATCCATTGAAACGGAATCAGATTCAAAAAGTGATTTATAATTGGTAATGAGATCCGTGTAATTACGAGCAAGTTCAGCAAAAATCCTAACTAGTTTAGAACTCTCAAGTTTTGATCTCCTCGCATAAGAAGCGTAAGCTAGAACAAGTGATTTATGATCTTCAGCTTGTTTTCTTATCTGATCCATTCGTTGCTTTAATGGATCTGATTTCAATGCCAGTACAGATCTTCTAGTTGATCCAAAACCCTAAAAAATGAAAAAGAAAACACACACACACACAATAAATAAAGTAAATTCACAAATTCTATATATAAAAAAAAAAATCTGAAGGTAAGCTTACCAAATTGAGATCTGGAGTTGAATCATCATCATCCGATGTAAAAACGAAGAAAGCAAAGAAGAAGAAGGAAATGGCAATGGCGGAGATGAAAAACAGTGATCTGTAAGTTCCTCCGCCTCCTCCTCGGCGGATAGAGGTCGCCATTAAAGATGTAATTGATTAGTAGTAGTAGTACTAAGAGAGTGAGAAATGAAGAAGAAGAAGAAAAGAAAAAGTGGTAGTACTAGTAATAATAAAGAGTATGGGGATACATTTTCTTTTTCCTTTTTTTTTAGTGAAGAAGAACAGAGAAGAGAGTGAGTGAGAAGAGTCGTTTTCGGCGGAGTAAGATTCGGGTGGAGTCCAGTTACTTATATATGTATGTACAGATTACCACGGATTGGAATCAGTAAAAGCCAAAAAAAAAACGCAGGGAGAAAGGGAGATCTGTGGAATTGGATAGTAGTAATTGGCGGATTCAAACAACTGAAAGGATTTTTAGTCGGTGACGATTAGGATAGTGTGGGATCGGCCTGGATCACTCAATCCTAGTTACCGACACATTTCACATTTTTTTGTTCAGTTTAGGGGTCTGTGTTCTGTTAATGGGAGGGAAATGACGGATGAGAGGAGGAAAGGATAACATGTCGAACTCAAGTCAACTTAAGGTCAAAGACAAAGACCATTCAAATAAATAATTTTTTTTCTATGCTCATATGTACGCCGTAATAAGACAGTGTAGATAGATACCTTAGTTTTTTTTACTGGCTAAATTGGGATCTTCTACGTGAATTATTTTGATTTTGCAATTAAAAGATAAAATAGGATCATTATAAAGTAAATGTTAAAACCTTTTATTTAACTATTTATGTCAATGTCTAATTTATCCCATGGTTAATTAGTGTTAATTAATTCGATTAGTAGTTGTTTAATCGTGTTAGTTGTGAAATCAACTAGTGTTAAGTAATCATTAAAACTTGTAAAAATCTCAGAAATCTTGATTTTTTTTAAGTTAATCAACCCAGAATCGGTGGATAATATGAACAACGTATACCGATTCTCGGTTGGTGTTCTTTGTGATTGAAAAATACTAGAATCGGTGGATGTTTCCTTTCATAAAGAACGATTCAAATAATCGTTGGATGTGGGTGTTATTACCAAACTATTATGATACACTTTCATAAAAGTAAATTTTATAGTTTAGGATATTTAGCGCATTGCATTACATAGTTTAGGATACTAGTGCATTGTATTACATGATTTAGTACGCGTATTGTTGAAGCTCGCACATTAATACATTGTTAATGAACCCTGAGCACGTTGGTTCAACACGGTGTATTCCCTTGCGTGCATGAACATTCTCTCCATGTTTCAAATTCTCCGTAGGCTATGGAATCGTTCGGCTTGAAATTAAATCGATTACATGTTAGTATGCGAACATCAAAAGATGAGAGATGGATAAACTTGTCGACCTACTCACTTTGTCGCTATTAGAAGCTTGGGGATGATGCTCTTGAACCATTATTCTAATTTTATGGAACTCTCGCATTTCGCTTTTGATATAGTAAAAACTAAAAGATAGGTCTCTCCATTTGCGATGGTTAGGGTTCCCGATGCGGTCATAGAAGAATTCTTTGACTCTCTTCCAAATCATCGAATAAATTTCAAACGGGTGTTCGCCAGAAGACGAGAATAAAGACTTGACGAGATCCAAATCTTTATTCGGTTCCCAAACCATTTCTCCGTCTCTAGTGGATGAAGTGGGAGTGAGTAAAAGACGTAAGTTTGGGGAAAGTTGGGTCAGGGATAGAGGTCCTTCTTATACAGAGGTAGACTCAACGGCTATATTTTTCGAAAAACTCAAAATTTGTGTGAAATATTCTTTTATGAATCGTTCGATAAGTAAGACCACATCGAACGATTCTTGGTTTATCGAAAATGTCAAAGACTAAGATTGATAGAATCATTTCATACATAGGTTCACATCGAACGATTCTAAGCTAAAAACAACATGCAAAATTTGCATTTTCTCTTCTTAGAATCGTTCGATATGGTTGTCCACACTTCGAACGATTCTAGGATAAAAAACAAACAAAATGTTTGGTTTTTTCTCTTCCTAGAATCGTTCTTTATGGATGCGCACATCGAACGATTCTAATCTAGAAAAACCTAAAGAGAGTTTGGTTTTTTCTCTGCCTAGAATCGTTCGATATGGATGTCCACATCAAACGATTTTGAATACCTAAGAAAAGTTCTGGTTTTTCTGTTCAGAATCGTGGGATAGGTTTATCCACGTCGAACGATTCTGGCAGAAAAAACATCCAGAGTTCTAGTGATAAACTTACACGAATTGTAATTCTTTTGACGCGTCGTAGCATACACAACAATTTTAAAACCAACTAAATCCGCTCCTTCAAAAACTAATAAACTTAATTATCCATATGATTAAATCCGAACGACAAAAAAAATTAAAGACATAATTATCCAAAGTGAAAGATATGTGGAATTATATTTCCATACATTTATTTACTCTATATTGCAGTTGAGTACATACTAATATTACAGCTGAGTACATATTTATATGTACTGCATGTCTTGTGCACACTTGAACATTACATTACTCAACATTCTTCTCTTTAATATGATGTTCTACAACTCCAATTAGCTCATGGAAATTCTGAAATTTTCTTTTGGGAAGTGCCTTGGTGAATATGTCTGCCAATTGGTCTTCCATATTGCAATACTTGAGTTGTATCTCACCTTCTTCAACCGCTTCTCGAATGAAATGGTACTTGAGTTTTATGTGCATTGCTCTGAAATGCTCTACTGAATTTTCGGATATGGCAATTGCAGATTTGTTTTCACAAAAAAGTTCAGTTCTTCCTTCTTGCTTCTCTTGAATGTCTTCTAGAATTCTTCTCAACCATACAACACGAGAGGTAGCTATTGATGTTGAAATATACTCCGCTTCCGCTGTGGATTGAGCCACGGTTTGTTGCTTCTTTGATTCCCAAGAGAAAATACTCGAACCAAGAGAAAAAAACATATCTCGGTGTACCCTTCATATCATCAATACAACCTCCTAATTCGTCAACAAATAGCCAATCAATTTGACATTCAAATTTCTAGAATACGTAATTCCAAAATTTATTGTTCCTTGTATGTACCTTAACAACCTCTTTGCCGCACCGCGCCAATATGTAGATAACTAGGTGTACTCATGAACCTAGAAAGCATACTTGAAGAAAACATGATGTCCAGTCTTATGTGTGTAAGGTACAACAAGTTTCCAATGAGATTTCTATAGCAAGTCTCATCAAGTTTTCTTCCCCCATTATCTTTCTTGAGTTTCTCATTCACTACAAGTGGTGTTGACGTTGGATTACAACCAAGCATACCAAACTTCTTCAATATTTTTTCAGCATACTTGCTTTGAGAAATGAATACTCCATATTCACTTTGATGTACTTCAATACCAAGGAAATGATTGAACAATCCCATGTCACTTATTTCATATTTCATCATCACTTCCCTCTTGAATTGTTTAATCATATGAACATCATTACCCATAAAAATCAGGTCATCAATATATAATGCAACAATGAGAATAGAATTACCTTGTGTCTTCACATATATTGTAGGTTCACTCATGCTTTTGCTGAAATTTTGCACTTTGAAGTACCCATCTATATCACTATACCAAGCTATTGGTGCTTGCTTGAGTCCATACAATGCTTTCTTCAACTTGTATACCTTGTCTTCTTTGTCACTTGGCCTTGCCACTCGCTTCCATATATTGTTCTCATCAATAACATGAACCTCTTCTTCCATAGCATTTATCCAAACGGGTTCTTTTGATATTTCTTCAAAAAAATTAAGTTCAACCACACAAAAGTTACATCTTTCATAGACTTTACTCAACGGTTTCATCCTCTTTATTGGAGTCGATGGTGGTGAAGCTGATATAGACCTTGGAGACCCTCTTGGAGATGTTTCTAACCTTGCATTTGGTGGTGTTTGAGGTATTTCTTTCTCAATTTCAATTTTATTTGTTGCTGAATTTTCTTGTTCTTCATCAACAATGATAGTCTTCTTCTCAATTTTACCTTATTCCCAATTCCATGAAACACTTTCATCAAACAACACATCATGACTTGTGATTATTGTTTTTCTTTTCAAGCTAAACAACCTATAACATTTTGATTGAAGTTTGTAACCCACAAATATGCATTTCTCACTTGCTTCATCTAGTTTTGTTCTCTTCACCTTAGGAATTTGAGAATAGCATTGTTTGTGTGGAAAACGAATTGAAGGCTATTTTGGGAAAATCAAGGTGATCAGGTGACAATTCGTCAATCCTTAAAACATTTGTGTTGTTGAAGCACTTTATTTAAATTTAAGAGATCAATCTGTACAATCCTGGCATAAACCAAGCAATGGTCGTTCCAGTCTTGCTTCAGTCACAAAATGAGAAGGAGAAGGGTTGGTCTTAGGGAGGGAAGCGAGAGAAAAATGAGGTCTAAGTATCAGACTATGCAGGATGTGATTGGTGTAAATAGCTACGAACAATTGAGTGGTCGCGTTATTTTGTATTTTGATTGTGATAAAACTTGCTTAATTGTTCTCTTTTTTTTCAATACGTTGAACATCTATTTATATCATAGCTATTGTAACCACTCGACCTCTTTTCTGGAAGAAACTTTTGATGGTTGAGTAGTGGTTGAAATGGTGAAAGTGAAGAAGGTGTTGACAACTGCTCTCCACTTTGATCGTTGTTGAATAGTTGGTTATTCAACTCACCACTCATTTATTCATCGTTGTCGATCTTTCCATAGTTTCTATTTAGTGGATGTACTGCTGCACCATGTGTCGTAGACTGCAAGACCAAAACCTAATTAATAACCCCTCCATTTGTGACATTTGATGTCTCGTGTATTATTGTAGTATTGAGTACTATTGATTAGATTCGAATTGAGACTTGCTCAATGAGGCTCTTGACTGGAGACTTTTTTTCTCTGGAAGAAACTTTTGATGGTTGAGTAGTGGTTGAAATGGTGAAAGTGGAGAAGGTATTGACAACTTCTCTCCACTTTGATCGCAATTGAATAGTTGGTTATTCAACTCACCGCTCCTTTATTCAACTGCTATCGATCTTTCCATAGTTTCTCTTTTAGTGGATGCACTGTTGCACCATGTTTTGTAGAACGCCTGACCAAAACCTAATTAATATCCCCCCATTTGTGACATTTGATGTCTCGTGTATTATTGTAGTATTGATTACTATTGATTAGATTCGAATTGAGACTTGCTCAATGAGGCTCTTGACTGGAGACTTTTCTTTCTTGACTAGTTAATGAGTCTAACAGAATAAAATAAATGTGTCCTTCTTGACTAACTGATGAGTCTATCAATCTAAAATAAAATAAATATGCATTTATTTGTGTATGAGGAGCACTGCGTCCATCTTAGTCAATTTTTTATTGACATGTTTATTTTGTAAAAGCAAGTGTATGTTGTTGAGCATGAAAAATTATATATGAGACCTCGTACAGAAATATTTGTGAGAAGCCTAGTATAGTTTAGGATTTTTGAGATTTGTTGAAACCCTAAAATATTAATCCAGAATATTCTCGTGAATATAAGAGGAGGGGACCAGGCTTTGTCTTTCACGTGAACATAAGAAGAGGGACGCCAAGCTTCTCTTCACATGAATAGAAGAGGAACGTTAAATTTGTCCTCACGTGAATATAAGAAGGGGACGTTAAGCTTGTCAAGCTCTAGTCTCGGAACGTCAAGCTCTAGTCTTGAAGAAGGAGTCTCATGTTTTATTCTATGTACTCGGCCTTATATATTGAGGGAAAAATAGTAAAATGGCAGTTTTTAATGAGAAGCAAGACATCGAGAATTTTCAGAAGAGTCGAGACGTCAATCTTTAATAAGAATCAAAATACACTCATGTTTTACTCTTTGTACCCAACCTCACATGTTAAGAGTAAAAGAGTAAATTTATCAACTTTTGACAAGATACAAGTCGTTTGAACTTGATCCTATTTTTGAAGTCTTGAATTGAGAATAATTGTATAAGCTTAGTTGCGTGACTAGCATGCATATTCGAAGCAAGAGAGGTAGAGATGTCTCTCTCTCTTAAAACATCAGGGTTTGAAAGAGTCTGTCCAGAAGGATAGAAGTTCACGTTTTACTCTTGTGCTCAGCCTCACATGTTGAGGGATAAAGAGTAAAATTCAGAATTTTAGAGAAAAGCATGATATCCATGCTCGGGTTTTTTAGTAGGCATGCAAGTATTATACCAAGAAGCAGGATGCATGAGAGGAAGCAAGACGTGTTCTCTTTGAAAAATAGAGTTAGCCTTCAAATTTTGAAATTTGGGTTTGAGATTTTTGACACACTTTTTTAACATTTAAGTGTTGCAAAAATGTTTTCAAACCCTAATTAAATTTTAAAAGATACTTTCGTCACATTTTTAAGTGTTATAACTCTTTTTCAAACTAGGGGTTGGGAATTTTAAAATTCTTTTGACACGTTTATAAATGTTGTAAATCAAGCGTTTCAAAACCCTAAATTGAATTATTTTTTACTTGTTTTACATTAGTTGTCTCTTTGAGCAAAGGACTAATGCAATTGAGGTGTGATTTAGCTAGTAGAAGCTACGAAATTGTGTTTGTCACAATGTTGACATTTTAATTGAAGCACCCTGTGGCACTTTAATTAAATGAATATATATATATATTAATAGGTTAATATTGCTCAATTTGAACATAAATATTAACACAAGTAATTTTGGGGATTCAACTGTGGAATATAGCGCCCAAAATAATACTCAAATTGTTCTATACTAGTGTATAATACATCTAGGAGCCTAAGAGATTTTATGTAAAAATCATAGAACATATGAGAAACTTGTCATGTGCGCCAGTGTTATTCTAATGATTTTTTGTAGTGATGAATATTGATTAAAATTCATCAATTTGATCGTATATATTGGCCAGACATATAGAGCGAGGACATGGATATGCGTCTGAGAGAGAGATAGATTAGGGATAAGCGCCTACCCGAGAATTCTTTACAGAAATTTAATAGTTTAATATTTCTCATACCGGAGTATTAAGAGGTGATTTACTAATTTATCCTTGTCAAAAACCCACCATCTACAAGCACATACTACCAAAGACTTTGAAATGCCTTACCGACGGTTTTCTTCTACTCCATGCTTCAAAAGGAGTTTGATTCCATACGAATTTTGTAGGACATTTATTCAATAAGTACACAACTACATTCACGGCTTCGGACCAAAATTCTTTAGGCATACTCTTCTCATGAAGCATAGACTTCGCCATCTCCATCACAGTTTGATTCTTCATATCAGGAACACTATTTTGTTGAGGAGTATAACCCACGGTAAGTTGCCTTTACATGCCTTCATATTCATAATAATTTATCAAACTCTTTTTTGTTGTTCTATTTTCCTCTATCACTTCTCAAAACTTTGATCTTGTGATCACTTTTCTTTTCAACAAGGCTCTTGAACTTCTTAAAGATACCAAACACCTTGGAATTTTATCTCAAGAAGTTCATCCAAGTCATACGGCTGAAATCATCAATGAATAAGAGAAAGTATATATTACCTCCATGAGTTTGTGCCTTTATTGGTCCACACACATCGGTATGTACCAAGACAAGAAGTTCTTTTGATCTCCATGTTGCTTCCCAAGTGTGCAACCCTCACATACTCGTTCTTTGTGGTCGATGTGATGTGGAAGACCTTGAACCATATTCTTGTTGGAAAGCATCTTGAGATTATTGATATTCAAGTGCCCAAGTCTTTTGTGCCATAACTATGTTTCATCAATGGTTTCCATCCTCAATGCAATATTTATTTCCTTTTGAAACACAATTGGGAAGATTCTATTATTCTCCATCTTTATACTCTTCATTACTTGTCTTTTTTTCTTGTGTTTCTTGTCATAAATGGTGCAATATCCATCTTCAAAATGGACAGCGTACCCAAGCTCCACAAGTTGCCAACAATAAGCAAATTTTATACCAAATTCGGAACATATAACACATCTCTAATGTATTTTGCTCCATTAGTAGTTTGTACGCAAATTGTACCTCTTCCTTTAGCTTGAACCATCTTTCCATTCCCCATTTTGACTAGAGAATTCACGGATATGTCCATATCGACAAACAAGCTTTTTTCACCAGACATATGAGTTGTACAACAAATATCTACAAAACACACTTCACTCTTGGAAGTTTCCATGGCACTTTGACAAGTATAAAATAAATTTTCTTTATCTTCTTTTTCTTAGGCACAACCAGCTTGTTGATTGTCTTTGAATCTACAATCCTTTTCCATGTGTCCATACTTCTTGCAATTTTGACATTGATGCTTTCCTTTGTTCCAAAAATTGTTATCCAAGTGACCATTCTTCTTGCAAAAGGTGCATCTTGGTGCTTGTGAAGAATCATTCTTTTTGTAGTTGTTAAAGCTTGCTCCTCCTTTGTTCCATTTTTCCCTTTCCGTTGTAACTCGTTGTTGATTCACCCTTGTACTCATTCTTCTTTATTTCTGAATTCTTTGAGTTCAAGTTGAGTTTTGATTGAAATGCACTTTTAGTCAATTTCTCTGAGTGTCTTGATACCCTTTTTTATACAACTTCAATAAAGCCCACAATTCTTGTGACTTCAACGTAGATAAATCCTTAGTCTCTTCCAAAAAATCCACAATAGGCTCAAATTTTTTAGGCAAACATATCAAAATCTTCTCACATATTCTTCTTTCTTCCATCTTCTCACCACACATCATCATTTGATTAACAATTTCAACAACTCTAGATGAAAACTCATTCAAACTTTCATTATCCTCCATGTTAATATTTTAAAAATCTATTCTAAAAGAATGAAGTTTTAATTCTCTTACCTTCCTGTTACCTTCATACTATTCTTGAAGGAGATCCCAAGCTTCTTTAGCCTTAGATGACTCTAGGTAGAATATTGTCTCCAACTCCTTGTTGAATATACTGGATGCTTTAGTATTCTTCTTTCTAATCTCCTTGAGAGATTAATGATAATAGAGTGGGAAACAACTTGTTTCTTCTCACCTTCTACTGATTTTCTATTTCTCTTGGAATAGATATTACAAGTTACATTCTCTTTCATCTTCTCTTTCTATTTATACTAGGTCCACAAATGACATAACACTTAAAGATATGTGGACTTATATTGTCTGTACATGCATTTACTTACTCTATTACAGCTGAGTACATATTAATATCTACTGCTTCCACTACAAGAAAAAACGGTTTAAGCGACATGTCATTTAAGTCGCTTAAAGCCCCTTTTAAGTCGTTATAACCCTTATAGCGACTAAAAGTGGCATTCGCTCATGTTGTTGCAAAAAACCCGCTTTGTAAAGGTTTAGAGCGGCTAGGCAGTCGCTCTAGTAATCAACCAACTTATCTAAAGCGAGTACTCTTCTCATTGCTTCAGAGCTAGACCAACTACGAGGGAGCAAGTAAAATTCTTATCGCTTAATATCTAGACCAACCAACAGAGCAAGTAAAATATCAATCGCTTCAGATAGACTAACCATCCTAAAGCAAGTAAAATACCTAGTTGATAGGTACATGGAACAACTCGGCCTGAAATTGCTTTGTTAAGGTTTTAGGCGACCAAATAATTTTGCTCGCTAAAAACGATTTCTGGTTTTGATTGGCCTGAAGTTGGTTGCTTAAGTTTTTAATCTATCGAATTTGTTTACTCTCTAAAAGCGATTTGTGATTTTGATTGGCTTGAAGTTGGTTGCTTAAGTTTTTAAGCTACTAAATTTTTTGCTCGCTAAAAACAAATTCTGATTTAGATAATTCTAAATTATAATTATAATTAACAATTAATATTGGAAATTATCACTAATTAAGATTATATGATACTAATTAAGATTTTATAATTATAAATGAATAACGAAATCAAATTAAAATTAGTACAGAAAACAATTATGAACCAAATTAAAATCATAATTGATCAACTTTGTTATTACTGAATTCAAATCACAGCATCATTTATTCAAAAAAATTACAATCATTTTTTAAAGGAAAAAAAAAATTTCATTTACAATTCTATCAAACACACTTCAATTTTAAACCTAAAGATGAACAACACCATTGATAGAACTACTTCAACTTTGAAGCACCCATCATGGTTCTTTAAATCTCACTGGACAAAATTGGCACAACCTTTCATCCTTCTTACTGCCAAGTTTTGAGAGGAAAAATTGAAAGTCAAGTTCCAGTTTTCTTATATAATGCTCCCTTTCATGAGCTTTCAAGTTCCAGTGTTCTTATATAATGTTCCCTTTCATGAGACATCTAATATCTTAGATGGTCACAAGATCCACGCCTAATCGGCCCTTGCTGGTATGAATACTTTTTATCAAGCTAATCAGCTACTTCCACATCTGCAGTTATCAGACCTGCCTGTTAAAATATTTAATTATCATCGTTGTACAAATAATTACATGGAGGTAGTTAAATGAGATTTATATAGACTTTCATAGATTTTTATTTTTAGTGACTTCCGGAGACTCTCTGGAAATATAGAGATTTCCAATGATTTTAAAAGAGAATTATATAGAGTCTCTGCGACTGGAATTGAGTGAAGAAACATTATAAATAGCATTGAAGAGAATTTATGACTTCATGGAAATTTATAAAAAAAACACGAAGAACTAGAGCACGACATAATTTATTCACATAGTAATAGTATTATTTTGTATGTACTGATTCTCTAATGGGATAATTCATCTTTAAATATTTTAGATTTTATTTTTGTAATATTCATTTTCCAATAAATATGTTAATTAATTTTATTAATTTACTTTTTTTAATTATTTTTGGAAAATATTTATGGGTTCTTTTATTTTTGGATCCGGTTAAAATGACCATTAATAGGGTCGTGAAATGTCGAATACCATATTTGGGACCTAGTCAAATGAATAATTACTCATTTAGTAAGGAAATATTTTAATTTTAATTTTAATTTTAATTTTAATTTTTATTATTTTTAAAATTTTCAAATAGAATTAGAAAATTCTTATAATTTTTATTTCTATTTTATTTTATTTAACTTTTAAAATAGAAGTGTTTTTTGAATTAAAAATCTTTTAATTTTATTAAAAAAAACTATTTATATTTTAAAATTAAATATAAATCGATTTTCCAATAAGGCTGATGAATGAGGACCTTTAGATTATATTTGTTTACCCAAATTTCCAAGTCTCTCAAAATATCACCTATAAGGGAGAGATTCCGCTCATGCCTATTTTTATCAAAAAAGTCTCTCAAAATCCCAATAAGTAACAAATCAATGATTTTGAAGTCTTAATCCAATAACAAGAGTGTTTGAATGACTTTTAATAAATCTTAATCCAATAACAAGGGAATTTGAGAGAATTTAAAAGACTTGGAAAAAGTCTTTGTACAATAACAAGAGAGTTTGAGAGACTCTCTAGAAATCTCAATTGACTAACAACATATTTGAGAATTCTCTGTAAGTCTCTATAAATCACAATTGACTACTCCCTTGTTAACCTGTTTACCACAAAAAAAAAAAAAAAAAAAACGCAAACAGAAAGAGTAGATTATATTAAAGAGCATTTGATGAAAGAGGATTCTTGCTACAACAATAAAAAAACCTAAAGAGCATACCCATACTTGTTGGGTCCTGCTCCCTTGATCTCCAGCAACACATTCCATACTTGGTGCCTCCGGTTTGTTGATGATTCTCGCTTCAGTGTGTTGACCTAGTAGAAGATATGCTTATTCATCTGAAATAAGCCAGGAAAAGCTGTTTCATCTATTACAGTTATAAGATGTTATCGATTAACAAGATGAGTGATTAAACATGGATACAAAACTAACTTATTAACATAGAAAAACTTTAAAACTTCTTGCATTCTGTTGCAGGATTCACTCATCATCATTATACATAATTTTTATAAATGAACTAATACTGATATCTTCTTTTTTGACAAGAATAAACTCTCAGACTAATGTGCAAATATTTTTCTCCGAGCATTTGATACGCCGAACCTATTGTTAAAAATAGTAAAGCATCTGACCTGGTAGTTCAAAAAAACAACAACACAGGAAACGCTAATGCTCAACTGAAAAGCTTTTTACTTAAGCAAAACTCACTTCTTCATTTTCAAATTCCTACAAACAACACATATAGAAAGTGTCAACAACATAAAAATCATACAGAAACCCCATTTTTCAAAATATTATTACGAATCATATTGTTTCGACATTATTCTCTAACATCAATTCATTTAAACAGTTAAGGTTAAGGTGATTTTGAGAAATTTTTCCATAGCAGAACAATAAATAAAATCAAACCAACATCATAAATTATCCAGTTTAATAATATCTGACCATACACTACACGGTCTTTAGGGTAATTAAAAATCCCTAAATCAAACAAAAACAAAAAAATAGATTGAAATACATACCATTGATTCAGGTTAGTAAGTTTCATTGGGATCGAGAGATACAATCAAAATAAGAAGGAGATGAAACTGCACCATTCAATTGTTCCTGGTTATAGAGAGAGCACAAATCAATTGTAAAATCGATTTAGATCAAAAGGGGAACGGCTGCATAAGGCGTTTAGTTCTGTTGGTAAATGAGAAGATGAAGAGGCGTTTGGTTATGTGAGATCTAGTTTAAAGAAGTGGAAAGGGAGAAGGTGTTTTTAAAAACAAGATGAAGGTGTTCTTATTATGAGATCTAGAAATAGAAATGGAAATGGAAATGGAAATAGAGATGAGATAGAGAAAGGAGGCGGAGAGTGTGTTAGGGTTAGAGAGAAAAGCGAAAAAGAGAAAGAGGGAATTTGGAAAATAAAGTGAAATATTTTGGCTTTGGCTTTTGAATAGATATTTTAAACGTGGATAAGATTGGTCATACGGATTGTAAAAAAATTTGGACAGTGGAGATTATGTTTGGGACTCTCATACGGATTGAAAAAAATGTGTGACTAATATGTTTGTTTCTTTTTGTGTTAAAACGAACTCGTGCGCTAGGTTTATTTATCAACCTTCAATATGAAAAAAAATCCAAAGAATAGACAAGAATAGGGGATAAATATAGGGTGCCTATATGTGATGTCGAACACTGAGAAGGATTCATTTTGTAGACTTTTGAAGGAAATTAAGGTTCCGTATGGATATGCATTAAACATTTCTCGTTGTGGGCTCTTGCTAACTGATAGACACATTTTAGTGTCTAAATTACACCTTAATTTCTAGTGAGTTAGTATTCGATTTTGTGTCTATTACGTGTTTTATTGCTTTTGCAGGTACATTAGAAGAATAAAGATTTGTGGAAAAATTGGCTCAAAAAGTGATAAAGGCACCCAAGGACAAGTGTTATTGGCACCCTAGAAATGGATAAGGGGCACCCTCGAGTCAACTCGGTCAAAATCGGGTCAAACCCGAGTCAAATCGGTCAACCCGAGTTGACCGAGTCAATCACCGATTCAACTCATCGGACGAAAATGCTGTTATCAACTGGACACTTTGATTCACGGTAAAACATGGATATTTTCGGCTGAAATTGTCCCACAAGATAGAAGAGATTGATACAAGACCCACACAACCAATTTTACGAGTTTCCCGGAGTGTATCCGGCCGGAAAAAGGACTCCATGTTTGATTCGGATTTGGGAAGATTTTGGAGAGTTCTAGAGAGTTCTATTAGGTTTAGAACTCTCCCTAGGGTTCCTACACCCTATATATATGAAGAGAAGCCGAAGAAATCAGAGAGAAAAGCCTAGAGATCGAAACAGTAGGTTTCCGGCCACTTCCGGTCATCGCCGGCCAACTGCTGCTGCTCCGGCCGGCGTGTTCTTCATCTACCACCGTCTGAGAAGACGACTCAGCCACACTTATAACTGTTGCTGATTCAAACTGCTTCTGTTGCCTATCCTTTTAAACCTTTGTTGCTTAGAAACACTTCTGTAACGGCTGAACCCTATTCTGTAACACTTATAAACGTATCTGTTCAGCTGTTGCACTATTATTTCACCTTGTAATCAACTTTTTGAGCAATGAAAAGATCTTTTGAGCAAGTTTTCTTCTCCATGGGGTAAGTTTATTTACTGGGATGATGGATAAGGTATTTTTCTCAATTTTATGTGATTTAATTATTTTCTAATAATTATTTATAATTCTTTTATTATTATTTGCATGGATTTAAATTAGAAAAAAATGGTTTTTATTAAATAGTTGTGTTCTCTTTTGATGGGTCATGCTTAGTTAATTACTCTTGATGTCCCATGCTTAGGATTTACAATTATTCTTTTAGGAAACATATTTTTGGCAAACTTGAATTAAATTGTTAAAAAGAATTACATGATTAATCACATAGATTGTTAGAATTACCTGATTCCTGATTCCTGGTATTTTCCATATTTTCTAAAAATCATCTCTAGTGTATTTTCCTGATTTTTATTAGTTTAGGTTAAGTCCAATATTTTCTAAAATCATTACCTTCACAAGTTCGAGAATCGAACCTCTTTTTACCACTATATAAAATCACATCACCCATTACATAAGTTAGCCCATATATTATTTGCCCACCCCATTCCACCCATAGTGGAATCCTTCTCTAGAATACCCAATTATGGGACTAAACTAAAGAGTTTCATTCACTCAAGAAAATGAGTGAGCATCCAA
>JAJJMC010002021.1:0-10889 GCA_023531435.1 Papaver californicum | reverse complement strand
CTCAAAAGGTTTTGTTTCAGTGTTTCTCGTCCCATCGTAACTCGTTACTTCTCCAATAGTTTTTGGACACGCGTAGCTTGGAATTTATTCCCTCACAATATTCCCCCTTTTTTCTTTCAAATTTTGACACATGTCAAAAATTTAGAAAAGGAAAAATAGTAATTATTACCTTTACACCTGCAATAACTTCTCCTCCCACGCTTAGTTTCTCTTTTTTTCCGATTTTCTCGCTAGCAGTAACATCTTTTCCACGTTTTTATCAGTTGGCGGTTTCGAGGTAATTAAATCTCTGATAAAAATTTTCCTTTTTCAATTTTCGACGGTTCGTCCATTTCAGCTTTCTCACATTTAAAGTTAATCATATCCCTCATACTATTCTTTATATCATTTGTCTTCTTCTTCTTAAAGTCTTTATACTTTTCATTCTCTTGAGCTTTTCAAAGATTCTTCAGCGTCTTTTCATTCTCCCAAACTTTTGTGATCAAGAACTTTGCATCGGGATCAAGTTTCATGTTCACTCAATCATTTGATTCTTTTTTGTCTTTAGTTTCATTACAGGTAACCTTCTTGACTTTTTCTTTCATGTATTTATTCATCCTTTTTACTGAATCTTTTTAGAGTAAACAGTGATGATACTTATAATGATGCTGATGATATTGATGATGATGCTGATAATATTGATGATGATAGTGATGATATTCTTATTTCTGTGTGTATTATTTGTTGGAGTATATGACAATGATGATGATTCCTTTGTTTTATAGTTTGATTTCTTTACTGTGATTTTTTCTTTTTCTTGATCAAAAAATTGTTAGCTGGCCGGCATTCTGATTATGTGTTCATTTTGTTGTTCTTTTGCCTTGTATCTTTCATCTTGTTGTTCTTCTTATTTTTGTTCATGGTGTATTTATCTTTTCTGGTTTTTTCATGTAGATAAAAATTTATCATGGCTAGAAGAAATGATGGTAAAGTCACTGGTGATGCCTCTCATCAGGATGATCAACCTTTGGTTAGGAAGTCATCTCGCTACCATGTATCGAAAAGCCACCCTTCTGAATCTACAAAGCCTGCAAGTGTTCCTGTTGCGGCCAGCAATCCTACTCCCAAGAACAAGCGGGCTCATGAAATTTGTAGCTTTAAATCAGTGAACCTTGGGGAATTCAAAAGAAAACATCATCTTCGCCGATTCAAAGTCTCCTTCTATGATCAGGTTGAAGATGAAATTTCAATGGAAATGATGGAAGGTTTTGATTACAGTAACAACAAGTTATTAATCCCTGCAGGAGCATTAGATGCGGGCCTACAACTTCCTTTGTGCCAGAGCAAAAATCCTTTTCAGTTTGAGGTTCTTACCATCCGCAAACAATCCCACCATGGCTTAGTGCGATCCGTCACTCAATATAATGGAAATTGGTGGCGCGTACTAGATGAATGCAACATGCGAAGCCAAGGAAGAACCAATTTTACCTGTTACGTTCCAAACCCTGCGGAACGTAAACATTACACAGTGGAGAACTTTCATGCTACCTATGCGGACAACATTGCCGTGAAGAATCACAAGAAATGGAGCGTTGGCCCGGGCCGCAAAGGTGGTGAGGGATTCCGCCTGCTAGAGGAAATTGATAATTCCAAGCTGAAATACATTCCAGGGACAGTACTTCCTCTTAAGGAAAAACTCCGCGTGGATCATGACTTTAAATGGTACCGTACCCCTCTAGTCATTGAGGGTCCATGTGTCTTTGGGTTCGTCCCAGATAATGTGGTTTACAATCTTCTTACCCGCTTCAATAGTTACTGCCCTTGGCGGTTAAATTTTACTGGTTTTAATTTTTCACTTGTCACTGCGGTATGTAAAGTTTCTCTCTGTCTTTTTATACCATACTTTATATATGGCTTTATGGTTAAAATTTCTCTCTGGTGTTTAAAATTTCTTTTTTTTATAGCCGCAAGTTGATGAAAGCGCAAAAGGTGACGCAGGTGTGAAGCGCAAGGCCCCAACCCCCGGAGAAAAGGTATTGTTTTAACCAAATGAATTCTAATAATCCTTATGAATTTCATTTAATGAATTATTGCGGTTCATTAATAGGTTCGGAAGAAGGTGAAGGGTGCACCCCCGGCTTCCACATACAGGGAAGAGGGAGAAATTCGAGATTCTCCCCTTCGTCGTCCACTCTTGAGAGGAGAAAGAAGCTCCGTTCCAAAGAGACGTGAAGAAGAGCAACACATACCTCTTCAACTAACAAATTTTGAATCTGCGGAACAAATTGGTGCTGCAGAAGAAATTTCAGATGTTGCGGTCAATTTCTGGCACCAATCTGTCGTTCCCGATCCTTCTTTTTTCCTCCAATTCTCTCCTTTGGTCGTTGATGAGCCACTTGAAGCTGCCTCAAGTGAAGATGATTCAACTGACAAAGAGGATCGCCTTATACAAGGTGATCCTATAAATGCTTCAGAAGTGGAGAATACGCGTGCACATGCTGCAGTACCAGATGAGTCTGCGGACACTAGTGCAATAGTTAGTGTGCCCGTAAGTACTATGGTAGAAAGTGGACCTTCCGTGGTTAATGTTGAAAGTGCGGCTATTGCTGATGCCGCGCAATCAAATAAAGAGATCCCATAGAAGAATATGGGTAAAGGAGTTGTGGAAGATTCAGATTTCTTGGCTAAAGAAGAAGAAGCGTTCCGTTGGTTCATGTCAAAGGAGATTTTGTCGGTCCCAAGCGACTCCTTACCGGTGGATGCAGATAGTCCTTCGGTATCGCATTTGCGGGAGTGCATGCGGGTTGCACCAGATGGTTAAAGATGCTTGGCTAAAAGGTCAAGGTCAACATGTTGACCCCACATTCCGCATAAACGAACCTTCTTCTCTTGGGGAAACAATTGCGCTTGCGGATGGAGAAGTATACTCTTTTCCGCAACAAGCTCTTATTCAGGTATTCTTATTGTCTTTATTTTCTTTGATTTCTTCTTATTTTTAGTTTTATTTATAACTTTAATTATGTACTTTGCAGCTTGCGTAGGGTCAAAACGCTGCACATACAGCGTATAAATTCTTCAAGGCCCGGTCCACAATGATGGAGTCCCAATTTATGACTGTAGAAGAGGAAGCTACAGGCTTGAAGCGGGAGAATGACATGCTTCGCCAACAATTGCTTGACCTTCAAAATCAAGGTTTAATTCTTTCTATCTCGTCAATTTTTCTTAAATTTTTTACTTGTTTTCTGAATAACTTCATGGGATCAGCGGGGGATTCAGAACTTATATCTAGGATGCGGCGTAGAAATACGCAGTTGAGAGATCATGTAATGAAGGTTAACAATGAGAATGTGCAGGTCAAGACCATATTTAACAACCTTGCTGATATCCATGAGTTGGTTTCACGAAAGCACGATGAATTGGAATTGCAGCATCTGCTTTTATTTGGGGAAAAAATCCACAAGAAAGCGGAGTTTGATGCTACTTTATCATGGACTAAAGATTGCGTTCTTGAAGCGCGGGCAATATTTGATAGATTGGAAGAAGAGAACCGCAAGCTTTGTGTAGAACGCCAGAATATCCTTGCGGGATTTTCCCGTTCCGGATCGTATCACAATTCACAGCTTTCTTTGTACATAGCTCAGCTCATTAAGGACAAAGACAACTCGGCTTCAGAAGCTCATGCTAATGGAAAATCCCTTGCGGATGCTCAAGCTAAAATCCGTAATTTATCTGATTCTATTCTTCATCGTGAGAGCGACATTTTACATTTGCATAAAAAAGTAACAAGGTGTACATCTAAATTGAACCGATTGCAGGATAATGAAGCAGAGTTAAATCAATATCATCAAAATCTTCAACAACTCACTGCCAATTATAATAAGCTTTCGGGAGAATATGATTTTCTTGATGTTACTAAAGATACGATGGGTCGCGAATTAGCAGAGTTTGAATCCCTCGCAAGAGGTATCCTATTTTACCTCATATTTGAAAGTTAATATTATTTCCACATTGATTATCCCTGCAAAAAAAATTTTGAATATATTTATTGATTGTTAGTTCATTCTACGAGTGTGAATTTATTAACCGCAAAGAAATTTTGTACCTTGATACATTGAGGGTTGAAGCGCATATTTAACTTCTCTCTGGCCAGGAGGAAATTAGGATGCAGTCCCTAGTGTGTCTCCTGAAACGGAGAGTGATACAACAATTAATGTCATGTTAGGCATCTCTGTGGCGAAAGATCCAATAGTCATACACTCATAAACATTTACATGGACTTTCTAGAGAGATTACATTCGGCTGCTTTACCTAGTAGGAAGCCAAATTGTTGTATAATTGCATTGCTGGTTGTGAGCACTTCCTAAAGTGGAGAGTACCTGATACAATAATTAATGTCATGTTAGGCATCTCTGTGGCGAAAAATCCAACAGTGATAGATATTCATTTGGACTTTCTAGAGAGATTGCATTTGATTTGCTTTACCTATTATGAGCGCAAACTATTGTACAATTGCATTGTTGGTTATGGATAATATGGTTTGAGATATTGTGCGTTCCAAGGATGTTGTAAAATTTCCCCATTCATATTCCTCAGATGGTATGATCCTTGTCCTGCAATATCTTGTATAAAATAAGGTCCTCCCCATGTAGGTGCAAACTTTCATGCTTTTTTATCCCTTTAGTACTCCGGGATTTACCGTAGAACGTACTGTCCTTCCACAAAGTTCCGCAATTTTACTTTTTTATTGTATTCTTTTGCCAATCTTCTTTTATAATTTTCAATTCTTTGAAGTGTAACCTCTCTTCTTTCTTCTAAGTCATCCAACTTTTCAAGTATTAAGTCTGAATTCAAGTTCTTCTCCCATGCTTTTGTTCTTGTTGTGGGTAAAATGACTTCCGTTGGAATAACTGCTTCTGCTCCATATGTAAGAAGAAATGGTGACTCTCTAGTGGACTCCCTTCTCGTTGTGCGGTATTCCCATAATGTATTATGAAGCTGTTCACACCATCGTTTATGATGGCCATCTAGAGTTTTTTTTTTATATTCATGGCAATCGTTTTATTTGTTGCTTCATCTTGTCCATTTCTTTATGGATAAAGTGGAGTTGAATTATTCTTTTGAATATTAAATGCTTCGAAAAGAATACCAATATTTTTCCCTTGTAATTGTTGTTCATTATCCGAAACTATGGCTACCGGAATTCCAAATCTACAAATTATATTCTCAAATAAAAATTTGAAAACATATGTATCTCTAATATGTGCAAGAGCTTTGGCCTCAACCCACTTAGTGAAATAATTTGTGGCTACAATTAAATATTTTCTTTTTCGAGTACCTTCCACTAATGGCCCAACAATGTTTATTCCCCATTATGAAAATGGCCAGGGACTGAGTACAGAGTTAAGTTCTGTTGCGGGTGCTTTTATTCTTTTCGCATAACGTTGACATTCTTCACATCTTTTTACCATATTTTTCGCATCTTTATCCAAATATGGCCAGTAATATCCTTGTGTTTTTGCTTTCAATGCAAGTGATCGTCTTCCACTATGATTTCTTGCATCTCCATAATGTATATCTTTGAAAATTCGCTGCCCTTCTTCTTGTGATAGACATCAAAGTAATGGTCCCAAAAAAGATCTGTTGTATAGAATTTTATCCCGCAACTGATAATTCACAGATTTTGATTGCACCTTTTTTTCCTCTTTAGTATTTGCGGGCAAGATCCCATCCTGCAAATATTGATGTATTAAAACCCTCCAATCTTTTCCGGATAATTTATTTTCTGATTTTTGTGGAAAGTTTGTATCATCTTTATCAGTTGCATCTTCAATATATTCTTCAACTTTTTCTTCCATGTTTTCAATTGCCCACAACTTAATTGATGGCTCATAAATGAGCCCAATTTTGACTAATGAAGTGTTTTGATCCTTTATCATTGAAGAAATAAATGCTAGTGCATCAGCATGGCGATTCTTATCCCTGGATAAATGCCGAAAGTTTATATTTGGGACTTGGAGCGCCAATTTTTGCACAAGATTCTTGTATTCTATCAGGTCTTCATCAAGCGCTTGATATTTCAACTCAACCTGCCGAATTATTAATTGCGAATCACTTGTGAGCCGCACATCACAAATTCCCAATTCGATGATGAGTCGAAGAGCATGAACTACAGCCTCATATTCCACTATATTATTTGTATGTTCGCCAAACTCAAGACGAAATGCATGTACCATTCGGTCTCCCGTAGGAGTTGTAATCACAATTCCAATTCCTGCACCTTCTTTATTTCGTGCCCCATCAATAAATACTTCACATCTGCGGGAATTTGCAGAACTTACAATATCTTGGGGATCATCATCTTCTATTCCGGGTAAACCTTGGATTTGAAAATCATCATCTAATGGTAAATCTGCAAGGAAATCTGCTAGGACTTGCGACTTTTGTGCAGTTTGTATTTCAAATAAGATGTGGAACTGTTCCAGTTGTGCATTCCATTTTGCCACTCTTCCTCTTTTCCCACATTCTTCAGTATAGACTCCAGCGGAGCTTTGCTTGGTACCCGCACATAATGTGTCAGAAAATACGTGTGTAATTTCTGGGTAGAAAAAACCAGTGCTAAATTTAATTGTACTTCTTTAACATTCCTTGGAGATGGCATATCAACAATTGCCTGAATTTTTCCCGGATCAACTTCAATCCCTCTTTTGGTAACCAAGTACCGCAAAAACTTTCCTGACGTAACCCCAAAAATGCATTTATCGGGATTAACTTTTATTCTGAATTTCCACAAGGCTTCAAATATCTCTTTTAAATCTTGTAAATGATCCTTTGAAAATTTACTTTTTATCAACATGTCATCTATATAAAATTCGAGAGTGCGGCCTATCCATGGTTTAAAAATTACGTCTACCAACCGCTGATAAGTTGCTCCTGCATTTCTTAGCCCAAATGGCATTCTGGTATAACAGTACAAACCGTGTGGAGTGAAAAATGCAGTTTGTTCTTGATCTTCTTCAGATAGAGCAATCTGATTGTACCCTGAATGCCCATCCATGAAGGATAAAGCTTCATTTCCTTGAACAGCGTCCACCAACTGATCAATGCTGGGAAGCGGATAACTATCTTTTGGGCATGTCTTGTTTAGGTAGGTGAAGTCTATGTAAATTCTTACTCTCCCATTTTTTTTTGGTACAATCACCATGTTTGAAATCCAGGTTGGGTATCGCACCTCTCGAATAAACCCTGCATCTATGAGCTTTTTCAACTCTTTTTCAACTTAAAGGTGATATTCAGGTGATACCTTGCGTATGCGTTGTCGAAAAGGCGTAGTTCCCGGATGTATGTGCAAATCATGTCAAACAATATTTGGATCGATTCCTGGCATGTCCTCCATCTTCCATGCGAAAATATCCACATAGTCTACAAGTACGACCAGATTATGCTCCCTTTCTGTTTCCATCAATGTTCCAATCTTAATCATTATGGGGAGTTCCTCTGTTCCTATGTTGACATTTTTGGTTTCTTCAATGGATGTAAAAGTGGATTTGGGAGCTCCTAGAAGTGTGGGAGCCCCCTTTAACTGTTATGCTGGAAGATTGCCTTCATCAATTTTTGGCATGCTTTCCTTCAATGAAATACCTTCATTTGTTTCATTTACTGTCTTACTTCCCGCTGTCTTAATCATGTATTGGCTTATGGCTTCTTTTTTAGCCTTTATCTTTCGTTCTTTTTTCTTATTTTGTTGTTGTTGTTACTGCTCTTCATTCATGCATTTTTCTGCAAGAATACAAGATTTTGCTTCATTCTGATCACCTTTTATCTCCATCTCCCCTTGCGGTGTCGGGAATCGCAAGTATTTGTGATATGTTGAAGTTACCCTTTCAATTGATGGACCCAATGTCTACCAATGATGATGTTTTATGGAGATGGAGCCTCCACTACACTGAATTTAGTCAGAATACTTATCGGTCCATCTGCAACATCAATTAAGATTTCCCATTTTGGTTTTGAAGCTAATCCATTAAACCCATAGATTGTGTATCAAGAAGGCGTAAGTTGATCATCTTTTAATCCCATCTTCTGGAAGGTATCATAAAACAATACATTAAGAGAGCTGCCCCCATCCATAAGAATCTTCCTTATATTCCAACCAGATACTGGCAGCGTGAACCCTAGCAGATCATTGTGCATTTCAATCTTCTGGTCAACCTCGTCCGCAGAAAAAGTTAGCGGGGATCCCATCCATTCTTCCCATGCTTCAGTAACTCTTCCCGCAACCTTGAAGACTTCGTGACTGCGAACCCTTTTATGTAGTTTCTTATCAATAGCTGCACTCATGGATGATTGACCCGATTCAAAATAGGAAATCATATTAATAGTTTGATCATTTTGCGGAATATTCACAGTTTTCCCCTTATTGAGTCTTGGTGGAGGATCGGGTAAATAAATAAATTATTTTAGCTCCCCCGTATCGATTAACTCTTGCACTTGCATCTTTAGATTCCTGCATCGGCTTGTGGAGTGGCCCCGATAACAATGATATTCACAATACTCCTTCGAATTCTCTGTGTGTTGAGGCTGCTTTTCTTTTGTCCATGGCCAATGAAAATCTTGTTTGTTCTTTATATCATTTAGTATTTCTGAGTAAGAGGTGTTGAGTTTAATGAAAATTTGCTCCTCAAATTGGCGGATGAACTTTTTTTTATCATCTGACTTTCCTCGCTTTGATTCAATGTCAGGAGTTTCTCCCGCAACCCTCTTTCCGGAACTGGTTGACGGTTCTACAAAATATGCCCTGTTGGCATTCCCCTGATGCTTAGATATTATTCTGGGATGCTGCCTTTGTATATCCTGCAATCTTGCACATTTTTCAATAATATCTCTGAGATCCCCTTTGTTTTTCGGATTTTTATCATGAATATCAACAAAAGGTTGGCTTTCTCAGTTGGCTATCCCCCATTTGTAGCAGTTGATAGAAATTTCTGGGGTTACATCCCCTACTGCTTGACAGATCGTCTGCCATCGATCTGTATAATCTCGGATCGTCTCCTTTGTCCATGATGTAAGAGAAAATAGCTTGTCCATCCCTGCTTCTGCGGGCTTGCTATACATGTATGTTTCTAGGAACTTGTGGGTCAACTGTGTGTAAGAATGCACTGACCCTTCTGGAAGATTATCATACCATGCCAAAGCTATCCCTTTCAAGATTAACGGAAAATACCGGCACATAACAACATCATCTTGTTCCCACCGGGTCATGATGTGGTTGTAATACTTCAGGTGAGTTGTCTGATCTTTTGTCCCATCATAGCATTCAAAGATGGGAATATTACACTTATGCAGTATTGACGCATACGCAAGGTGTGGTGCCAACGGTGTTCTTCTAGCTTATTTTAACACTTCTTCTAATCGTCCACCCTCTTTGTTTTTCAAAAATTTAATCTCTTCTCGCATTTGCTCCATGTCCTCACAATATTTTTTTCATCTGTTATTTTACAACTCCGAACCATCAAAATCCAATCTATCTGGTTCATACCGCTGGCGTGCGGGTTCTACTATCATCATTCTTTGATCTTTATTGAATTTTGCTTTTCTTCTTGCGGGTATGCTGGAACTTGCTTCTTGCCCCTGTATTCTAGTTATAAATGGTTCTGCATCATGCTGGGCTTTTTCTTTGAGCATTTGGTTTTCTTGGGTCAAAAGTGCAATTCGTTCCACACAAGTCTGTTGTACCTTAAACATCTCATGCATTTCTTCCATTAACGGATGAATGGGGTCAACACTATCTTGAGATGTTTCTTCAGATGATTGACTAGTTGTCTGATTTTCAGAATTGTTTACTTGATCATTCATGGGTTGTTTCCCTTGCGATCCTCCTATCATTTCCCTTTCTTGAGGAACCTCTATTGCCTGACTCCCCAAATTTCCTATATTGACATCTTGATCCTGCGTGGTTCTATGTGTCACTGTTTCCATTTATGTAATCCCTTTTGAGATGTTGTGATTTATTCTTAGCTCAGTCTTACGTTGCTGTATGAGTTTATTTACCAATATTCTAAAAGAGTTCAGATAATAAGTTATACAATGAAATTTGATTGACAAAAAATATTCAACTTAGATTTATCATATCACACATAAACTGGGTGACTTACTAATTTACGACAGGTTTTATAAGTTCAAGTGCAAACAAGTTAATATCAAGTTCGAAAATTCAATTCAAAACTTATTTCATAGTTTTCTGTAAGAATCAAAAATTTAGTTAAACGTAAAAATCAAGAACTAGATAAATGTAACATAATTTTTTGGTGAAAATTTATGAACTAAACTTTCAAATCAATGATTTAAAGAATAACCTTGGTAATTTAATATTTATGAGAGGTATGAAATAATGAAATATTGTGTATGAACATAATGACCAAATCTATATATACATCAACTGGTTAGTTCGGAGTAAAATTATATGTAAAGTTTTTTCAATATGACTTTTAATCATTGTATTTTAAAGTTTTCCAATATAACATGATTCAAGGTTTTAAAAATGAAAATTTTGACAGGTAGAATAAATTCTGTACTACCCCCTTTTTCTAGCGCCAAATTGTGATTACCAAAAATCTAGCATCTTTGGATCACAACCAAATAAATTTGAATCGTATAAAAGTTTATTATCTTATCATAAAATCAACTCATATTAACATTTAGAAGATGATAATCAATCAAAACAAGTAAAAAATTGACTCAAGCATTTAACGTGGTTCAACAATCAAATTGTCTATATCCACGGGTAAAAAAGATTTGTATTACTTTTATTCTTCATCATCAAAGTTACAAGAAAATTGATATGCCATAAAATCATAATCATGCTAAAAAGAATAACTGAACTAAAAATTTACACAAGTCTCATACCTAAACTC
>JAJJMC010002011.1:0-10241 GCA_023531435.1 Papaver californicum | reverse complement strand
ACATGTCCGCTTACAGCAGGTACACTCTTTTGCTAAGCACAAGCACATCACATGTCACATCACATTCTGCTATATCAATAATGCACAACACATGTTATGCGAAAATGTATGTGAATATTTAATATTTGAGGTACAGATTCACATGTAATGGTAAATCCTGAACCTAACTTAAAGACTTGTGAATATTTAATATTTGGGGTATAGATATACATGTAGTGGTGAACCCTTAACCTACTTTTTCTTTTTAGGTTTTAAGGTAGAGATTTAGGTAAGATTGTCAAGTATACATGTACTGTTTGTACTATATTAGGTAAGATTGTCGGTGATTTAGTGGTGGTCATCCATTAATTTCCTTAATTTTTTATAAATCTAGTTTATAAAGCACTTTGATTTCCATTGAGAGAAAGAAATTAGAGCTTAATTTCATGGAGAGCGGAGGTTCCGATTATATAACACCATTAACTGTGGAAGAAGAAGAACGGACATATGATGGTAGAGGCTTACGGATGCACATGCACTGTGTGTACCATATTAGCTAGGTAAGATTGTCGGTGCTGCCAAACCCATTTTCCATGATTTAGTGGTGGTCATCCATAAATTCCCTTAATTTCTTATTAATCTAGTTTATAAAGCACTTTAATTTCCATTGAGAGAAACAAATTAGAGCTTAATTTCATGGAGATATGTTACTTGAGTTCGTCTAAACCAATTAAAACTGGCAGATATATTATTCAGATAACGCATAGAACCCCCCTTTATAACTGCGGAAGAATATCGATCCATATAAAATTATAACCCCCCTTTTATAGACTTTTTCGTAACAGAGGCTTTAATGACAATGCAATTAGTTTTCAAAACTGTCACATAAATGTTTTGGTGGCAGTTTTTAATTGTCATATGAGCCCAAATTTGTACTAGTGATCTTAGGTTTATGAGAGTAACTGATAATTGAATTCAACTAGTTTATGTGCTTATTTTTGAACACTTATTAAGCTCTTATTACTGTAATTCTGAATTTATTTCTGTATCCATATTCAGTATATACTTATGTAAATGGATGAATGTTAACATAAATTGTCTTTACTAAAGACATCACTGGACCATTGTAATATTCCTATTTAAGGCCTAGTTGAGTTGGTAATTCATGTTATGTTACATGGAAGGGAACATGTTAATAACAAGATAATGTGCAATCGTTATAACTCGCATGAATAATTTTCTTGATTAAGGTATTATGTTAACCTTTGGTAGCATATTTGTTTTTCAGTAAATCTTTGGTTTATCATATCCTGGCTAAATTGGGGCCTACGAAAAGTATTTTTTCTCTACCACTAAAAGTTAAAATAGGATCATTATAAAAATATAAAAAAAATCCTTTATCCAACTATTTATTTTATTAGCTAATATATGCTTGATTAGTATTAATTAATTTAAATGTTAGTTAAACTTAGTTAGTGATTAAAACTAGATTATAGTTAGTGTTAGATTGTAAGAATTATAGTAGAGTTGTTCTTCAAAGTTTGTAGAAGAAGGAGAAAAAATTGCGGAAAACTAGGGTTTATGATTTGGTAGTAAAGATGAAAATTTATAGTAACGATGAGGATTCTAGAGGTTATTAGGATCTCCAAACATGTTTTTCAACCTTATAATCGCCCAAAAGTGGATTTTTTTACAAAATTTTGAGTTGTTTACTGGGCTATGTTCTACCCAGAATCGTTGGATATGATAACATCGTATCCAACGATTCTATATCTCCTGGAGAATATGAACCGGAATCGGTGGATGTGGTCATGAACAACGACCGATTCTGGTATATATTTTGGTGGGATTTGTAGGTCAAATAATCGGCATTTATGGACTCATTTATCGAACGATTCCATCCCTTGAACATTTTCCCAAAATTCTCCAAAAACAGAATCGTTCAATAGGTGTTGCCCTATATGCCGATTCTAATTGAAAAAGTGTCCAGAGAGTTCCACTTTGATGAATGCTATAATCAGCACATAAGTCAGTTCACGTGTGCTGATTCCATCCTTGGGGGATTTTTTTCAAAAACGTAGACAAGGAAGAATCGGTCGATATGGGAGGACATAAAGGACGATTCTTTAGAATCGTTCGCACGATTTTCCCATGTCCACCGATTTTATTAGGCTAATTTTTTTGATATGTATTGTAGATTGTTGAAACACTCGGCAGCGATCAACCTGAACCCGGGTCTCAGATAGGGCCTGATACTTCTGACCATTACTATACTGATTTGGTGTGGGAAAAGAGAGACGATGCAAAGTAATGGTTTGTGGACAAAGGGATAGAGATCAAACAAGCATTAGACACGTATGTGCATTTTCCACCGATTCTGGATCACAATTGCAAAAAATTGATATTCTTTAACACCAATAATTTAACGTAACAACGAATAACAAACTTCAAACCATTCATATAATATATTAAACAATAAGTTCATCCTCCATCCACCAACAAAATAAAAATAAGTATCAGAATAAAACAAGACAAACTAGGTAACGCAAAAAGTCTTAGTTTAGGATAGCCAACAAGTATTAAAAACATTGATTAGGTATCATCCGCAGGAGGAGTGGCACCATCAGCAGCAACAGCGACAACAACATCTTCAGCAACAATCTCTTCAAGTATTACATTTTGGGCTCTCCAATTAGCAATATCCTCTCTTAAGACGGATGTTATTTCAATCACCTCCTCAAGCTCTTCCATTGCCAAAAAACGCAGGATTTCTAGGAATTCTTCCAGTTTGGTCTGGCTAGGGCAGATGAGGTCGCGGACAACCTTTTTCTGTGGCCTCCTATCAATGTCACATTGTCTTGTTGGACCATGACCTCTTTTGCGACCGTCCATAATGGATATACAAATAAAAAAATTGAACAACAAAAAATTCAATCAATAATCTCTAGTTGTTAATAATCAATATCAATAATCTTTAGTTGAATCACCAACAAAGGAATCGGTGGATAATAAGGTGTCTTATCCAACGATTCTAATATAGAAAAAGTTAAAAAAAAAAAAAAAAAAAAACTAGAATCGTCATATATGTTCTTCCGTATCCAACGATTATAGCAATGGTAACTTTATACGAGGGACATGAAACGAGAATCGTTGGATATGGATACATAGTATTCATCGATTATGTTGCATGTTCTTCATGCCCATTAAGAACACAACCAGAATCGTTGGATACGATGGATCCATATCCAACGATTCTGGAAAAAAAATGATTTTGATTCACGAAAAGTTTGATTTATGCACATGGATCTATCACAAATGCTATTATAAGAAAGAGTTTATAGAGATTTACCTTGTAGTTAACTATAGATGATGAGATTTTGTTTTTGGAAAAGTTAGGATTAGGGTTTTAGATTTTGGAGTAAGAGGAAATAAAAAGTTTTTTGTTTTCTTTTTGTTTTTTATTTAGATTTTGTTTGATTTAGATTAGAAAAGTTTTTTATATTTATTTTTTAATTTAAGTGCTAGAAAAAATTAATAAGTAGAGGATAGTTTAATAATTTTTATAATAGCTAAATAAACACCCTTTATCCCACATTCTAATTGGGAGTAAAATTAATAAGACCAAAATAATTCTTACAAATCCCAATTTAACCAGGTTATCATATAGTACATTATTATCGATCGATTAAAGGAGTGCCGATGTGTTCTATAAATTTTATTTTCTAAGAACGTCTTTATTTTTTAAACTCATATGTTGAAACATGTTAACATCGATAGTTGTTTCCAGGAAGCATTACCTCACTCACCTACACATGATTACATGAGATTAGTCATAGGTCTAAATTTTAATTTCGAACCAAAACACATGTAGTAAAACTACTTAACAAAACATGATTGCTACAGGGAGTTACAATATTCTACGGGGGGTTATCAAATCTACTTAAAATTAAACAAGATATTAGTACCCCTAAACTTTTGCAACTTTCTGTAATATGAAAATATCTCTGGTGATAGATAGATATATACGTTGAGAAGAAGAAACCACTGTGTCCACTACATTTTGTTTTATAAATACTCTTATCTCTTATGTTCTAAGTTTCAAGAACTCATTTTGTTACAACTTAAAAGAGAAGAAGAAGAAGAATCAAGAACAACAAAATTTGAAGAGGGGAAAAAAAAGAATGAAGGGTTGTGAATTGGAGTTACCAGTTGGGTTTAGATTTCACCCAACTGATAAAGAATTAGTTATGCACTTGTGATTATTAAAAATCTGATATCTTTGGGATCACAACTAAAAATATAAAACTCTAACAAAATATATTTTTTATCCTGAATCGCTTCACCATAACATTTTAAGAGTAAAAACAAAGCTATCAAAGTAAAATAAAATGATACAAAATTTTATGTGATTCAATCAACAAATATATTTACATCCAAAAATAAATAGTTTGGACCCATTGGCATGATCAGATTTACATTTATACAGAAGAAAAGAAAAAGAGAAAACCTATACTAATGAAATGACTTCATATAAATTATAATCATGTTAATCATGAATCAAATGAACTAAATAATTACATAAATTTCATACATAAGCTCTTTGCTATTACTTCAATGACTTCAGTCCACTTTTTCACTCCAGATTTTCCAACCCCTTTCCTTGTTAATGAGGTTGGTATTTATAGCTTAGTTGATGGAGCCCACCAATCTACCTTTCCACATATTTATTCTTATCCATTCTTAGTGTGATGTGTAGTTCCGCAAAACATATTTGCAATTCCCGCACGGTCTGATTGCTCTCTCCGCAAGTTTTAGCCTGCGTACTGTCTGTTTCCCGTAGTTTCTTGCGGATTATCCCGCACTTATCATGCGGTCTGTGTAGTAAAATTATTATTTTGGATTGAACTGACTGTTGCGACCTTATTTGAATCATGGCATGTTAGACACGTAGCTATTTAAAGTGATTCATCATGCTTTAATTCTTTGCGTTCCGCTGCTTAGAGAGTTGATACGTGTCAGTCATGCATCGATACTCATTATTACTCTTTATTGTGTCAGGCTTTTCCGCAATCTGTTGTCAGTCAAGCAATAAAAGCTATCTGTCTTGATCAGTGCACTTTACTTTCCCGCTACCTACGTGTAAATCAGGCAACAAGACTATCTGTTTTGTGCAGTGTGCCTTATTTTCCCGCAACCCACGTGTCGGTTATGGACTAATGCTATCAGGATCTCTTTAAAGATTTTTATAACAGTCAGTTTCATCACTTTTAAAAGACTTTGTTCCAGTGTTTCTCGTCTCATCATAGCTCGTTACTTCTCCAATAGTTTTCAAACACGTGTACATCAGATTTTATTCTCTCACAGCACTATTTATGTTGTAAATCTTATACTTACTCTATACTCTATACAGATTAAATAATACGTGCACGGTTTGAATGTGTCCAAAGTCGGACTCCGAAATTCTTTACAGTATAGAGTAAGTATAAGATTTTGGGCAGCCAAATAGATAAAGTGGGTTCATGTACGTAATGGCAGCTAGATTGAGCTACTAGTCAACTGTCATATTATATGATATGGGGTGGTTGGTCGTATCGTAATCAACCAAAATATTCAGGTTCTTACTCTTCCGAAATATATTAGAGTATAGGAATAAGAACAAGTTCGTTCCCACAAGGAGGCAGCAATTTATATTTATTTCAGTCACGTAAATAACAAAGGGGGGTGCCCGGGCGGGTTTGTTGTTTTTTTAAACTAAATTAAGCTAAAGCAAATTATGCAAGTTAATAGAAACGTGTAACAGGGAGAAAGAGCATTGGTCAAAGATTTCATCGTCCGTTATCCAACATGTTATCAATCAAAGCATACTCAACATTCATTCATTAGTAATACCAATAACCCTAAAGCATCCTATCGCAGGGCTACTCCGGCAAAACTCCTAATATCATCAGAGAGGGTATCGCGCCACTCTCTGAATTCTTAACACCGGATAACTCGATGTAAACACCAAGTTCAACCCAATGAAAGCAATCGTCTTTGTGAGTTGAGGTTATTCTAAGAAACCCGGCGCAAAGTGCAACTCGGATTCAACCTAGGTCAAGCTTCTACACATACATGCATGGCAACATCCCATCGCTAACAAATATGCTATACTACTTGTAACTAGAGTCCTTCGACAATTCCGAATCGAAAACTCTAATTTAGTTGTAGATATCAATGCATGCTCATTCAATTCATGACTCAAACAAACACACAATCAATCATAAATTATAAACAGTAGAACATGAACGATATTAAAAATAACATGAAATCATGAGATATGCGACATTCAATTAATAAACATGTCTTCAAACCTCAGATTACATCCCTAACCAACATGAGAGGTTTAGCTCATCATGGGTTTCTCAAAACCCATGGAAAATAATTATAATACACTTTACTCAAACCCGGAAAGAGTACGAAGAACGGATATGACTTCGGAACGCCGCAATGGTGGTAGCCAGCAGCACTACTTACGCCTCCATCCCTTGTTTGTGTCTGTTTTACGCCTCTGTCTTTGTACCTTTTCTCCTGTATTGTATTGTGTGATATGAGGTATCTCTAGTAGCAAAAACTCTCTTCTCTTTATACGTCAATTCCTTCTTTTTAGCTCAGCACAACACCGTGTATCCAGCCACTTTTCTGCCAGCCTTTACGTGAGTTTCCTTTGTTGCTTCAAACTCTCTTGTGTATGTCCAGCTCCAACAAGATATCCACGATTTTAGTGAGTGTAATCTCCAATATTTGTTGTCCCAATTTGCTAAAAGACTTCCATGAGAAGACCAATTATTCTTTTTATAAATTAGAGTTGGCCACTTTTAGGAAACCGGCTAGAATTAGGAAATGTCTAAGTTTCCTTATTCTAGCCTTACAAATTATAGCAACTCCAACTCTTTCCTAATCCCATGTTGCCTCCTCAAGCTAGTCACTACTCCACCAAGGCTATCCACCTTTCAACCGAACCACTCTAGCTCAAAAGCTCCTCCAAATAACCACTTAGCACCTTAGCACTTGTGGTTCAGCCAACTTAGCACCTGGGCGCTAGCAGCATGATAGACACATTTTAGTGTCTAATTTGCACCTTAATTTCTAGTGAGTTAGTATTCGATTTTGTGTCTATTACGTGTTTTATTGCTTTTGTAGGTACATTAGAAGAATAAAGATTTGTGGAAAAATTGGCTCAAAAAGTGTTCAAAGCACCCGGGAAAATGGATCAAGGCACCCACACTTTGGATTGGGGCACCCTTGGATCGGGCTGAGCTGGATCGGGTCAACCCAGCGAGCCAGCGGGTCAACCCAGCGAGCCAGCGGGTCAACCCAGCGAGCCAGCGAGTTAACCCAGGATCGGCCGATCCAACTCATCGGGAAAGTCCTGTTTCAAACAGGAATGGATTTCGTTGCGATTTTTGGGTTGTTTTCGGCAATTGAAGATGACCCATTGCAATTAGAGTTGGAAGAAATCGAAAGACATCAAGAAATCCCGTGAAATCAGCTCGAGAAACCCATTTCTGGCCGGAATCAGGACTCGGTTCCTGTTTGGATTGGGATTGAAGAATTGGAGTGATTCGAGAGAGTTCTATTAGGTTTAGAACTCTCTCTAGGGTTTGTGAAGTCTATAAATACCAAAAGAATCGAAGAAAAACATATACAGAAGCCTAGGGAGCAATTCAGAGAAAATCCGGTGAAGTTCCGGTGCCGCCGGTGACCTGCTGGTGCTCCGGCCGGCGTGTTCTTCATCCACCATCACCGAAGAAGACGACTCAGTAACATTTATAAGTGTTGCTGTTCCACTGTTGCAGCTCTGCTCCTGTTGCGTTAAGTTTTGAACGTTTTGTTGCTTAAAGCTCTTTGTAACAGTTGAACCCTGTTCTGTGACACTTATATACGTATCTGTTCAGCTGTTGCACTATTCTTAAACCTTGTAATCAATATTTTGAGCAATGAAACCAACTTTTGAGCAAGTTTTCTTCACCATGGGGTAAGTTTATTTACTGGGATGATGGATAAGGTATTTTCTCAATTTTATGTGATTTAATTATTTTCCAATAATTATTTATAATTCTTTTATTATTATTTGCATGGATTTAAATTAGAAAAAAAAATGTTTTTATTAAATAGTTGTGTTCTCTTTTGATGGGTCATGCTTAGTTAATTACTCTTGATGTCTCATGCTTAGGATTTACAATTATTCTTTTAGGAAACATATTTTTGGCAAACTTGAATTAAATTGTTAAAAAGAATTACATGATTAATCACATGAATTGTTAGAAATAACTGAATCTTGATTCCTGGTTTTTCCCATATTTTCTAAAAATCATCTCTAGTGTATTTTCCTGATTTTTATTAGTTTAGGTTAAGTCTAATATTTTCTAAAATCATTACCTTCACAAGTTCGAGAATCGAACCTCTTTTTACCACTATATAAAATTTCATCAATTTTTGGCGCCGCCGACGCGGACTTGTTTTTAGGTTTAGGGTTTTAGATTTATTTTTAGGTTTTTATTTTTTTTACTTTGTTCTATTTTACGTTTGTTTTGGTATTTTTCCTTTTTACTACAGGTTCGATTTTGGATCGAAAAGAGATTACGCTCAAGTTTTGGAATTAAAGCTAAAGACTTGGAATTAAAAAAGGGAAAAGCTTAAAGAACGAAAAAGAAGATCGAAGAGTTTATTTTTATTTTTTATTTTAATTAGATTTTTAGTTTATTTTGATTAGTTTTAATTAGTTTTAATTAGTTTAGAAAATTGTATTAGGGTTTTTATTAATTCTGTAATTTTTATTTTATTTTTGGGACATTTTGGACATTTTATTTTTAAACCCTACGGAAGGGTAATTTTAAATATCAAACTGTGTGCAGGGACGGACGACAATTACGATATTGTCTCGGCCCCTCGGGTTCGTACACTATTAAAAAGGATATTAGTGGCCCGAGTCGACTTCAACGGTTCGTCGCCCGTCTAGAACGGGAGGTAAATTTCGATCAACCCACGAATCTCCTGTCAGTGGGTTTTCTGGACGCCTTTGTATGCATATATGCTGAGGACTGAATACGGAACTTAATTTCTGCATAGTAAAGGGCAAGGCCTGGCCATACAAGATAAGGTTTCGGATTTCATCACCGTCTCCTTCTTGCCCGCCTTAGGAAAACGAAACCTTCACGAACCTAAGCTTAAAATCTTGACTAGAAAGAGACCGATAAGGTAACGAGCTTATAGGAAAATCGGTTGGAAGGACTGTATTGGTTACCTTATTAGCCTAACTCAAAAAGCAGGAAGATTAGATTAAAGTTGATTAGAGCCGCCCTGTAACCCAGGGAAGCGTTGCCAAAGAGACAGGGGTATCAAAGCTCCATTGAGCTTCTCCTGTTTCTCTTCAACTTGATTTAACTCGGATTGCTCGGAGAGATTCGCTAAAATTGTAACCAGTTGCCTTCTGAAAGAATAGAAGCTGGTCTAGAAACAATCTAAGTGGAACCATCATGCTTGTTGTTTGCTAGATTTAGGTTTGATTTGGTTGAGTCAGGGCACGATTGTGGTTGATAAATTTCTTGTTAGGGTTAATTTTTGCATGCCAAGAACGCCCTTAAGGCGAACTTGGGATAGACCGTGTCAGCAATGACAACTCTGAAGGATTTGTGGAATCCAACCAGGACCTTACGTCCATCTTGCATCAAGTTATCCGCTACTGAAGCGAGCTACGAACTGAAACCCAAAATCATCCAGATGCTTCCATTATTCTTAGGAAAAGAGAACGAGAATCCCTATTTTCATGTTAGGGAGTTCGAGGAAATATGTAGCACAATCAGGATTAGAGACTTGAATGACGAGTCTATTAAACTCAGACTATTTCCCTTTTCACTAAGAGATAGAGCCAAATCATGGTGGTATAGCTTGGCCCCTCAGTCGATTGAGACCTATGCCCAACTTACTTCATCTTTTATTCAGAAATTCTTCCCTAAGAACAGAATATCCTCAATTAGGCAGAAAATTTTCATGTCTTCTCAGCAAGAGGGAGAGTCTCTGTATGTTTATGTAGAAAGGTTCAACGACTTAGTGTCCCAATGCCCAGACCACGGTTTAGATGAGTTAAGTCTAGTTCAGATTCTCTATGAGGGTTTGGATTATGCGACTGTAACCTTGGTTGAGTCCTTGTCAATCGGAGAAGTCGACAGTAAGACTCCTGCTGAGGCGATGCAATTTCTGAGTGACATCGCCGAGAAAACCCA
>JAJJMC010001977.1:477591-502287 GCA_023531435.1 Papaver californicum | reverse complement strand
TCATATGCAACTCAAAGGATTACCAGAATACAACCGTGAACCATGATTTGCATTACATAATGTGGGATAACCCGCCAAAGCAACATCCCCTCACATTAACTTGGCAACATTTTGATGGAATGGTCGAGAGTGGGAGCCCGTTTGCACGTAAGTTTGCAAAGGATGATCCTGTGTTGGACAGAATCGACAAGGAGTTGTTAAAGAGATCAGATGGTCGGTTTACACCAGGTGGATGGTGCAGGGGAAGTTCAATATTTGGTAGAGACCCTTGCAGTGTTTACGGGAATCCAGATGTCATTAGACCTTCTGTAAGTTCAAAAAGACTAGAAAAACTCCTACTAAAACTTCTTGATCCTCAAATATTCAGGTCTAAACAATGTAAGTAACTGTAAAAATTTCTCCAACACGATGCAATTAAATGTTTCTCAATATCTTAATGTAGGATGGGTTTTGTTTTTAGCATCAAGACTCTTAATGAACTAATAAAAATCCTTAGTTTAGTTTATTGTGCAGTTTTTGGGCCTAATGTGTAGGTGCAACCTAAGGTCTTAGTTAGTACTAAGAAGTTGTTTTGTTTTACTTGCTCCAATTCATGAGTTCAGATTTTTTCATATTTGTATTTGCAGAAAACATATACATGCAGGGATACTGCACTTGTAAGGTCATTCAAGCATAAACTTGCTTGCCTCAATCAGTGATGCTACTGCTACTGCTACTGCTAGTGTATAGATAGATCAGTTATCTATTGACAAGAAATTTCATTTTTCTCTCATTGAAAAATCTAAGATTTAGCAATTCAGATTCAATGAAAGTAAGGCAAAAGGAGATTGTGGTTAACTGTTTTACGCCTCAAAATATAACAAAAGATCTAATCCCAAAATTTTGGATCAAATACCCACAGCATCCATAAACTAATCTTTCTAAACTTTACTTTCCTAAAAATAGTTAGTCAGTACTTTCCTAATAATAAGTGAATGAAAAGGTTCGAGGGTTAATCAAAAAGCAGAAGAAACGATTTAAGGAACTAAACTAATCCATGTAATGTTTAGATGATACCATACCATTTATGACTACCAACAGAGAAAACAGGACAATAAGTTCCCTTTTGTGCGTTTAAATCTGAAACAAATGCATTCTGTGGTCAAGAAATAAAATTTTCCAAAAAATATTTGATTCTATTTAAAAGAATAATTGCAACAAGATGGATATTCATTTGTAACACCACATTTTAACACGAGGTCATTAGGCTGGTATGCCACTATTCGTATCTTTAATTGCAAATAAGAGAGAATAGTGATTTTTAAAATAAATCACCCCAATCGACCAATCATGCACATCCATTTTTTCCTTCTCTTCGATTTGGTACTTATGCACCCAGGTTTTAGAAGATGCACAAATTCGCACCCGCATAATTCAATAACTTAATCGTAATTTAGACAATGGTGGAGCCAAAATGGTTAGCAAAAATAGTATAATGACTGAAATAATTTGAACAATATTAATAATTTAATGTATTTAAAAACTTTATTTAACAGCGGTGGGAGAACCTGAGTGTTTTTAATATATTGCAAGGGAGTTCACAAATCACCAATTAGCCGTGGGAAAATGAGGAAGAATTTTTACAAATTTCGTGGAAGCTAGAGTCAGGGGAGTTTAAAAAATACACAAAAAATCAAAAATCCCGGTTATTGCTAAATCCCTAGATTTTCAAGGGAGTTTATTATTAAAAGGATTTCTAGGCAGCTTGTATACACCTTTGGCTCGGTGAAAATCTCTTTAAAAAAAGGAGAGATATTTGGTTTGTGTCGTTACAATGTATCTCAGATTACCTATTTTTCACTAGTGAATAGCTCAATTATGGCCGCCAGTGGAAGAGGAAAAAGTTAAATGTTTAAAAAGGGCAATAGCCGCTCATAAACACAGAAAGTCTTTCCTGCGTGGATTAGGAAATCCACTATTTTCCTCGCAACAAGTCGGGTATATATAAAAAGGAATACAGAGGGGTTCTTGATGAAGTACAAGATAGAAGATAGTCAACCTCTATAATCTTCCCCATCTGATTCTGTGGAAACAAAAAAAAACCCTCTATAATCCTCTAAACATTCTTCCCCAAGAAATCGTGTTAAATATGTTTTCTAATTACCTGTCGATTCTGTATTAGGTTGTAAACTTGTATGTAGAGGTTGGAGAGATCTCCTCCAGTTTCATGCTAATACAACTTACTTTGCTGGTCTCCATCTTCGGCATCAATATGGTCATGCTCCTCATGGACTAGTACAGAAGCAACATGGTCCGGTTGAACACTATCATTATGGTTTTGATTCTGACACGATGAGTTTCATAGCCTTTGGCAGTGACGCCAGAGCTTTCTGGTATATAGAGTACCATGACGGAGAAAAATGGCCTAATTATCGCTTAAAGATGATAATGAAATTTCGGGCAGGCATGTCTGTAGGAGTAGTTGGTTCAGATAATGGATTGATTTGCTTATCACTCAAGACCAAATACAATGGCATCCCTGCATACCGGAATAATTTGGCAGACAGTCCCGATGAACCTTTCTACATCTGTAATCCCATTACGAGAGAATTCGTGACTCTTCCAAAGATATTAATCGACGGGAAGAAAATCGTTGATGGTGTTCACATTGTGTATGGATTTGGGTACCACCCTTTAACTGATGAGTATAAGGTTGTTAGAATCAGTTATGTAGGCAACCCGGAAAGTCCCTCCTTGAAAGGACAGGTAGAGGTATATACACTTGGGAGTGGTCGCGGGTGGAGAAGTGCCGGAGAAACCAACTATTACTTAAGGATGACATATTTTGATAATCCTAGAGGTGTTTGTGTTAACCGGGCTCTTCTTTGGCTCTGTAACTGTGTTGAATTCACAGATATTGTGGCCTTTGATTTGGCAGATGAGAAGTTCAACTTGCTCCGTATCCCAAGGCAGATTTATTGCCACAGAAGAATCTTTGTCATGGGGCGGTGTTTGTGTCTTGAATGCTATTATGGTAGCTCGCAGTTATTGTAGCTCTTAAAGAAGAATAATAGTAGTAGTAGTAGTAGTAGTTACCATGTGAATGAGCAGTATTACAAGTCCTGGAGTTGGAATAGAGAGTTCACAATGCCATATGAAATCCAGCGATTTTCGATATTTTCCATGACAAAGATAGGTGCATGAAATTTTATTAACAGACAATTATAATCCACGAGTGGTTTGTTATAATCCTAACCAAAAAACAATAACATCACAAAAGGTTTTGGAGTTCAATGAGAAGAAGATGTATTGGAACTTACCAATATCACACATCAACAGCTTTGTTTCCTTGCAAGCATTAGGGGAAACAAAATGTGAAGCAACCTGTAGCAAAAACAAGTGCAAAGATGTCGCTTCGGGAATTATTAGCTGTTTGGTTGTTTGTTTTTTCAATTTTTTTTGTTTTGTTCTTATTTTGTTCCCAATCTTCTGGCGTTAGGTCCGTATCTCCGAGAGACAGAAAGAGAGGTGCAATGTCCTCATTCTTCCAAAATACTGTATATGCCCTTTTATATTATTTACATATATATATATCAATGGTTTCTCTGGATGTTAAGAAGTTAATTCATGTTCTTTAGGTTTAGAGTCGTTCACCGAAAAATGAGTTGATTAAGTAGGAAAACAAATTTCGTTATGCAGCAGGCAGGTCGTAACGCTTTGAGTTATGGGGGTTTGGTGACTTTCACTCAAGAGAGTATCACATGTAACTATATCAAACAACTCAAGTTATAAGACAGACCCTGTACCGGTTTATTGCTGTAAAAAATTCAATAACACGATGCAATCAGATGTTTCAATCTTTACATTTAGAGTTTTAGACATTTCTATCGTTTGTAAACTGAAATGCTTTTAGTTTTAGTTCATGTGTGGCTATTGCTATACCACTGTTGCTTCTCCCTTTCAAAAACACAAAATTAAGGAGATTTGGTTAACGGTTTTACATATTGAAATTGAAAAGAGATTCTAAAACATAAAAGGATGCACAAAAAGGTAGCATATTATGTCCAAGTGCTTTTCAAATTTGATAATGTAGCACTTACACTTAGCATCCCTTATCTTTAATAACTGCAATCTCAAATAATGTCTTTGCAGTTTGCACGAAGAAGATAATCCGCCGTCGTGCTGTCACATCAGTCGAGCTTCAGATTTGATGCTTCAGATTTTGAGGCACATGCGGTAGCTAGAGCATCCCAAACAGCATTGTGTGTTTCAAGATTGCCAACTTCAATCAAAACAGGATCAGTCATAGAAAAAAAAGAGCCAACCAAGCATAATAGCATCTTGTGCAATCCATTCCTCATAGGCTGGATTAGTAGTCTTCCATCAGGAAGGATTGGCGAAGGACACGGATGAGACCCATCTATAAATCGCTTAAGACGGTAACCACGAAGAAGTGGATTTCACTGTGTTCGCCATATATGAAAGTTAGAATCAGAGAGCTTAATTGCTAGCAGCTATATGAACGGGTGAGTTTGGCAGTCTTCCATCAGATGTCTGTATGCGTGCGGGTGAGTTTGGCAGTCTTCCATTTGATTTCTGATTGCTTGCTTTACCCTTTGTTCTTGACCTTGAAGAGCTTAACGAACCTTCAACTTGCCATTCCCAAACAACCTTGGACTCGCCCCTCACCAGCTTTGGGTACTGATCTAAACGGGAATCTTCTTGGACCAACTCCTCAACCTTTTTCCATAACAGTGTATCCTTCCTTTCCCTTGGCAAGAGGAGATCATCTCGTAACCAAGATGCAACAACCCAGGGTTCACCTTCACCAGTAACAATACTCTTTGACATCATTGCTTTCTCTTCAAGAATGTCACAAATCTGCTCATAAAGCTCATCACCTCTGTTTGCCAGATACCGCCTCCGACGAATTTTGCAAAGTAACCAAACAAAACTAGTTATCAATCCTCCAATCAGAGCAGAAACTGGCACTAAATAAAATGCATTCTTTATGACCCAATGCCTGATGTAGCAAGATAACGGCTTATAATGTTCCACCAATGCGTCTGGACACTTCAATTCTTTAACCCTACCCTGCAAATTCTTTCGTGTTTCTAATAATCTGTCAACTGACTCCATTGCCTTTTGTTTCGTAAGTATAAAAGAGTCATCATTTTTCAACCCAAACTTCCTTTTCAACTCTTGTTTATCCTCAAGTTCCTTGAACACTTGTGCCTCCTGCACCCAACCAGTCCCAACCCCGTCGCACAAAAACTGAACACAGGCTTCACAGACACGAACCTCAATCCACTTAGAAAGTTCTTTAGCTCTTTTGTCAATTTCTCCATCTTCAACACATAAACTTCCCTGCTTTTTATACCCACTAACACATTCCAGATTGCCATTAACACATTCTCCATTTTCCGGACAAGGCTGGCAATAAGAATCATCTAATAATAAAGAATAATCATCTGATAGTACATCACAATAGGGTTTTGGTTGGCGATTGAAAGTGGTGATCATGTAATTACAGGTAATTGCAACAGTAACTGCAATAGTAATGACTCCAAATAACCTAATAATTTCTTGTTTTGAAGGAAAAAACCCCGGTGATGGCTCCTTGATCAGTAATGGAATTGAAGGAGGAGAATTGGGATTTTCATGTTTTGATTTCAGACGTTTCTTTGGAGTTGAATAAGAAGAAGACATTTCAAAATTTAGGGTAAAAATTGGGTTCTTCTTCTTCTTGGGCAAAATTGAAACTTCTAATTACAAAATTCTGAAAGATTAAAGGGAAAAAAACATACCTGTTTGTTCTGATTGAATTCTCTAACGAAATTAGGGCAAAAGGAATACCCTAATTTACCGCCCAAGATTCAGTAATTAGGAGAAGAAGATACTGTGAGTGCGAGAACAACTCAGATAGAGAGGAGGAAACGAGACCAGATATGTTTGAAGGCGTGACAATATTTTGGGCTGGGCTGCAAATGTAGAGAAGCGGCGTTTTTCCTACGCTTGACATGTCGGTTCTCAATAACCGACAATACTAACTCGTTTGTGTCTGCTGTTCGGAAGACCATGGAGAAAAAAAATCCCCAAAACTGGAGGATTGATAATGCAGGTTTTGTGTTCCGTGGATGTTGTGGCCTTTGATTTGGTATACGAGGAATTCCACTTTCTCCGTACCCCGGTTTCGCCGCTAAATTGTTTAAGCAGCAGAATATTTGTCGCGAGACGGTGTTTTGTTTCTTGAATATTTTGGTGTTAGGGCTAAATGGGCGCGGAAATTGTATTTCTTAAAGAAGAATATTGAGGAGGAGGAGGATGATAGCAGCATGAATGAGCGGTACTATTACAGTCCTGCAGTTGGAATAGAGAGTTCACAATACCACTACAAGTGACAAATTCAATATTTGCCATTACAAACAAGGGTGAAACTTTATCAACAAATGGTCAAGAAATCCTTCAATGTTGTAACCAAGGAAGTCAAAAAAGGGTGGCAATGGAGTTCAATGGCAGGAAGTGCGATTTTGCAGGTGCCAATCTCATATATCAACAGTTTTGTTTCCTTGGAAGCATTAGGAGAAAGAAAGTTGTCCAGATTCAGTTTCGGATTTCCTTTTCATTACAGTACTGAACTGTCTGATTAAAAATGAATCATGAACACCTTGGAGAACACAGAAATTTATAGATATAATGTGTCTTCACAGAAACACAGTCTACACTCTCGCAGAGTTATTAAGTCATTTCTTGTAATCAGCACTAACATGCATTGTGAAACTAAAAACGTTTAAGAGTGACGGAAACAACTCTCCTTCCACATGCTGCTGTTGCTGCTACTACTACTACTACAACAAACATAACCCGAATTAAACAAAATCCCCAGCAGCACCGTAAACCTTAATCTGTCTTACCACCTAGAGCTTCTGTTTGGAGCTTAGCACAATACTCAAACAAGCTACCATCGAAACATCTACGAACTGCCTCCTTAGATAAAAATCCCTCCTCATCTCGTGCTAGAATATAGAGAATTCCCCATTCCAACTTCGCTGCAATCCTGTGTTAAAAAGGGCCACAAAGAAGTTTTTGTTACCAAAGGAGGACCAAGGGAAAAACTTAATCATCTTAAAATACTAGCTAGAGTTAACGAACCAGCCGAAGAAGTCGAATGCATTCCTGTTGCCTTCAGTCATGTACCAAAGTTCCTTGAATGTCATCTTGTCAGGTACTGTTCGAGCATATTTGCTGAACATGTTCTCGAGATTTGCGGGAACAAACCTGCGACAATTAAAAGGTAGGTCATAACATAATTGCATACTGACAGCAAATAGTTTCGCATCACTTGATGGGATTAATAGACATTGGATCCCAAACACCACCCTCGAGACAAGACATGGTAAAATTGAACTAACATATATTAGCTGAAGAGACCGAAAATTGCAGGAGCATGGAAATTATTTGCCAGACCACCCACTTTAATCATACACAAGTTTGGGAAATGTCACCAATAATGGAAAGCATATAATCCTATGACAAGTTAAAGACTTTATCCGGGAACAAAACTTATGAATTATGTTTCAAGTATACACAGGGTCTAGGAGCTGGACCAAATTAAAAAATGTACATGGATTTCAGCTTTATTACCTTCCTTCAGTATCATAAGTTGCACTGTCGCTTCCATGCTTGGATCTGTGGATGTTGTGTATGTATATTGGGAAAAAAGGCGACGGGAACCAACCCTACAGGACCATATAGAAATGTTTAGAAATAAGTATCAACAATCCATTGTAGTCCAGCCCGGTTAGGATACCTGGCTTTCACCCAGGCGACCCGGGTTCAAATCCCGGCAATGGAACTTTTTTTGCCCTGAACTTTTTTAGCATTACAGGCATATGATACTTACAGGCAATGTAGTATAGCTCAAGGCTCCGTTAATGAGAATCGCTATAACAAAGGAAGCAATGACATTGAAACCGATTGCTCTTAGTCCTGAAATTTGACATTTAACATGAAAAAGATAAAAGATTAAATTGGTTCTTGAAAGGAAAAATACCCAATGTTGTCTACATGTATATATTTGGAATTGGTTGGTTTTACCTGAATAAGTTTCCCATGGGTAAATGATGCCATTATCATCCATATCGAAGAAAGCCACATGCTGCTGCATAACACTCATGTTGTAATGCTTGTGACCCCATGTCCCATTTGGGTGATCTGTGTCAGGAGCAACCAAAGCCCGAGGCATATCTGTATATAATCAATTAAAAGAAAAACAATAATCAGGTGGATTGCATATTACAGAGAACCTGAACTGAACCAGCTCTCTAATTGGTTTCAATTTGTTTGTCAACCAATAATATTCTCTGCCTGCATTTGACCAATAATCATCTCACACCAAGGCATGTCATAGGTTATAGCTGAGAGATAATGGAAACAATAGAGTCACCCAAACCATGTGAGCTCGATAACGAAAACTGAGTGAGGCATGAGATGTACACTAACCATAGCAAACCATAACCTGGGGGCTATAGGCTACAATAAGCCTGATTGTGCAACTTGTTTTTTTCTTTCTCAATACCCATTCAAAAAGTAAAAACAAACATGTAATATGGAGTAGCACTGCACACTTATAACTTGCTCATGCAACTTGTGTTAGATGAGTAATGACATACTAGTATTTTCTTTCTTCTCATCCATTTTGCACAAATTATTAGCTAGAGCTTACACTAGATACTCTTGCTAGCATGGACCAGGAAAACAATTCAAAAATACCCAGAAATGAATTTGAATTTACTAAAAACGAGTAAGAAAATCAGTAAACATCTAACTAAGCTACAGATCTGAAAATGTAGCCTACATACAAAAACCCCATAAGCTTTGAAGGATGATGCATGAGAACAAGCTCACTAAACACCCCAAGTGCTATATGCAAAATCAAACCCAATCGAACATAAATAATATGCACACCTACTCTAGTACCAAAAATCAATGTACAAATAATATCACCAGTAGAGAAAAAGAATTGGATTTCTGCTGGTACTTACAAGGCTTAGGAAGTGAGGTTTCCAAATCACCACGAACCCTCCGTTCATCCGTGACAGGTGCTTGTCGTGCCACAGTTTCTAATGCTTCATTCCTCCCCATAACCGCAACACCTTCATTCATCTGATGCTGTGGTTGTTGTTGTTGTTGCTGCTGCAGTTGTTGTTGATGAGGTTTCTCTGCTGCTGCTGTAACCACTGGTTGATCTTCTTTCTTCTTTGATTCTTTCTCAAGCCTTGGTTGTTGTTTATCTGCATCTTTCTTTGTTACCTCCGCCATGTCAACTTTATCTCTGATCCTACAATTACTACACCTCAACAAAAAAAACTTCAGAACAATTACTACTCTTTATCTCAAACTTATACAGAAAGATGACAAAACTAAGGAGGAGAAGAATAGGTTATTATAAGATTGGTGAGGATTTGGTAATCGACATGTGTCCACTGGAATCTCACACTTGTATGCATGCATGGCTTTCCTGTCAGAAATTTTGGGTGATGTAAACCAAGGCGATAGACTCGTTCCTTTCTCTTCTTCTTCTATGAAAAATGGACAAGTATTTCGATCTAGTGCACCAGGAGTTGTGTAATATTTTGTACATCGTCCTGCGGGTATGAAATTGATGATGGGTTTCACCTGCCTGTAGGATCTCTGGTAGATCTGTGACATAAATGATATTTATATAAGAAGAGAGGGAGATACTACAGGTGTTTTAATCGCAAAAGAGTTTATTGAAAATTCAAATGAACGGTGTCAAACTCCTGATTAGAAAAGTAAAAGACTCATTTTTCATGGGACGGATGGAGTGTGTATTGAAAAAAAAAAAAAGAAGAGCTTTTTGAAAACTGACGTTGGAGAATCCAGCTTTTGTAAAAACATAAAAGAAGAACCCAAAAAAATCCACACCTACACTCGACCCAAATCCTCTGTCTGCAGAATAAATCAATTACTTGTGGTAGTACAATGGCATCAAAAAGAATTCGAAGGAAATTGAAGGACCAGGAAAGAGATCCGCCCACTTCTTGCATTACTCGTCCTGTAGGCTGTAGCTGAGGGTATGTTTCATTAGCAAGCCACCATAATGGAACCAACAGACAACCCGTTTGCAGGTGGTCTGCTTTTCATCTCATCCATTCACTTCCCACCAGATTTTACCCATTCAAGCCACCAAAGGTTGTTTTCAAAAGCAAAGTTTTCCATCCAAACATCAATAACAACGGAGTATATTGCCTCAACATTCTCAAAGAACAGTATAGTCCAGCCCTTACTGTATTTGGATCAGGAAGCACTGAGAAAACTGACAACAACACCCACCTTGTTGTTGTCAGTTTGCTCAGTGCTTACTGATCCATATCCTGATGATCCCTTGGTTACTGAGATTGTGCACATGTACAAGAGTGTCAGATACAAGTATCTGACGACTGCCAGATTCTAAACCCAAAATTATGCTATGGGATGAAATAATATTTGAATTTGAAATGTCTAATGTTCAATGTAAATAAAAAAGAACTAGAAAAGGGATAGGAAAGTTCACCTCTATGTTAAGAACTTCCTACTAGATTGAAGTAGTCATTTCAGAGCTACCATTTATCTAATTTTCCAGAAACGAAGTTTCACATTTCAAGCACTAACTGTGTGCTATACTGCACAGCCACGGTCCTAATAAGAAAACCTGAAGTTGGCATTAGCTAGTATCAACATCCAAGTACTACTGAATAAGGCATTCAAACCAACCTACCAGAATTCAGACAAACACGACACAAGATATTTGAAAGAACATGATAAAATCAAAGAGGTGGCCTGACCTGTAAATTTCTTTGTTCTATTGCTTTGTTGTTGCTCTAATTGACCTGTACATCTTTATTGTACTTCTGGTAGCGCTCGATCGTCTTTTGCATAACACCACAGTTAATAAATAATCAGTAACGACAGTCTTGAATTCCGAAAACCAAATGAGACTGGAAATGGAAAGTACAGCAGTAATATGCCAACTACTATTGACAGCAGAACTAAGATGATTACACAAGAGTGATTGATGGATGGTTAGTGCTGTTAACTGGATCCATCTTGTGCATAGTAAAAAAGCTTTTATAACATAAAGCTAGCTAGTAATCTAAAAGAACTTAAAAAATATTACACCAAACATCTCCGCCTATGTAGAAAAGCTTCTAACTGGAAAAGTTAAGCTAGATAAAACAAAAACCAAATCAGGATTTCAAATCATAATTTTTAAACTAAATCTAGAATTTCCATCACTTGATTATATGCTTTATACAACATTGTCATATGGGTTTTTCCAAGACACCATTAACTTACGTCCCTTTACTAGATCTTCAGTTTGCCGAAGACACCAAACAAATTAGAGTTCAAGCTCGTGAAAAGTAATATCCTGAATGATGCTATGCAGAATTATCACATGCATAAACAACTAAACAAGTAACCAGTCGCCACAATGAAGACCACATGAGCAAGCTATAATAGAATAAAGTCTAGGTGCAGGAAAAACATATTTTTCAAACTCTCGAACTCAACCATCAAGAAGAATTAAGTACCAACCTCAATTAATCTGGCTTACTAGTGGGTTATCCTCTCTCAATACTGGAGACAAATTTGTCAAAGTGTTCAGATTAAAATTTATGTCAACGTGTAATGTTTACTGCTAACAGTTACAAGGTTGCTTTAGCAATGTATAGAAGGCGCAACAGTTCTACCAAATTTATAACCTATATTGCAAATGATATCATGAATAATGCTGTGCAATATTATCAGATTCATAAACAGACAAAAGAGTAACCATGTTGACACAATTGAGACCACATGAGCCCGGGTAACAAAATAAAAGGAGTTATATTGAACCTCTGAATCTCTGTTAATTTCTTCCCTCAATTATTTTGTCACTTTTGTCCCAACATTATACAATTTTAGAGGGAGTTGTACTAATATAATTCACTTGATAATATCAATTTAATATTTCACAATTAGTCTGATCTAATTGTTTTGGTAAGCCAATAAGTAGAGTAGTTTTGCCAGAACTTGGCGGGGCTAATTGTAGTGTCATTCTACCAAACATAATGTCAAAACAAAAATACGGGATTCCTTTAAAGTTCCTCCGAATGAGAACTGGAGAATGCACTGAGTATCTAAATATACAGAAACGATAAAGTTTATCTCACAGATACCCATTTATTTGATTTTCAGATGAAGGATAAAATGCTGCTCAACATGATGTCCACATGCGTTTTAAAAAACACTTCTTAGCAGATATAAAAGAAAGCAGCTTACCTTGTAAGTATGAGAATGCATATGGACCAACGATCTTGATTCTCCCCAACGGTCTTCTCTGTTTGAGTTTTCACAAATTTTTGCATCTGTGGCAATAACAAATTAACAATATATTACCAACCATCCATACAAAATATTAGCCAAGAACAATATTAATTACCAAAGACAGTGACTTCAAGTTATGCTAGTAGAGAATAATCTAATGAAACCCGAGTCAAATAACATTGATTTGCATCAAAACCAAGCGAAACTCAACGTCTAAAGCACATCGGGTCGGGTTTGAGTAAGTCCTGTTCATTTGAAACTTCAATGCACATAACATTCTTCACATCTAGAAAGACAAACACCTAGATATATAAGGAAGAACATCATGGCCAGTTAACAATGTAGCGATCAATTGTATGTACTAAGAATTTTTCTCGCCTCTGGTCAGTTGAATCCTCTTCCTTTGATTCTTGCGTATCATTGTTATCTTAAACCTATAATCAAGACACTAGAGAAATAAGCATACCTAGAAAGAACACATCGCCTCCAGGTGGATGTCACATCTTCTTCCTGGAGTATCAACTGCAACCGTTAATGAAGAAAGGTTAATTAGATAATAGAATTTTCAAATTGAGCAAGAAATCAAGCATGATTTTGTTGGAAGTATAGATGAATTTTCAAATATCCCTAATGCACTCTCCTCTAGGTGTTACGGTTTGATTGCATTGTTTGCCCTAAAATCAAAATTCAACTTCAAAAATGTCACCAATTTTATAAAATTGCAGTTATTTGAAGCAAATAACATAACCTAATAACAGATTTGTTGAATGACAAACTCAAATTAGAGCAGTAGAATCATGAAAGAAGAAGAAATGTGAGCGAAACTGTTGGGTCAATGATAAACCAATCCTGAAAAGTGGTTGGATCACCGGGCTGGGCTAGGTCTCATAACACTGCTTGAAACTTATCATGCGGTGAAAAGGGATAGCATTCGTTAAATTTTTGACCATAACAGATCTGGTTGCCTCAGATATATTATTATTTTTCCATTTCACAAGTTTCGAATCCATTTTGACAATAAGAGTTGAAAAAAGGATTTTTTTGTTTTTTCAAACAAAAAATAATAACCAAGGTATTTTCATCATTAATATTCAGTTACCTGACTTGAAGGATACCACTGATATCTTGACAGCTAAAAGGATCTATATTCTTGCTAAAATACACTGTAGATTTGTTAAAATTAATTAACTGACAGAGTATGAATAAAAGTCTTCAATTACTTGAAGAAGCTCGGTGGTTTGGGAGAGATTTACCTTTTAAAAGAGAAGGAAATCATATGCATAAAGTAAATGGTTAACCTTTAGGAGCTGACTTGGAGACTGTCATACCCGTGAGCTGCTTTGTAGATTCATAGTAGTTTAAAATTCTTGAAAAGCTTCCATTGTGATGATGAAGAGATAAGGAGATGGATCTAATGCCTCTAGTAGGTTTAAAGGCCTTAGTTAGAGAACCATTAAGCATGATCTCTATTTGAATAGTGTTAGTACATTGACGAATAAGCTGGCAGAATTTCTTCCCAGAACCAAATTTATTGTGGCGGGATGTCATATGTATGATATTTTGATATATTTATAATATTACCCTTTTTTTTTAAATATATATAATTTTTTTAGCCTCTTAGTATTTGTGTGTTTGAACAATATTAAGTAATATAAATTATTTATTTTTAATGAGTGGATGGGTATTGTTCATTTTTAATTAAATGAGAAGTTTTGATACTGTTCAATGTGAAGGTACGATTGAATTAGTCCTTTAAAGGAGTAGATTTTATACCTAGAATACCGCCCCATATGAGTAAAAATGGATTTTGTAAATTAAATTGTTGCTTAAGAACGAAAGACAGACAAGATTAGGATTAACGGGTTTATGCCATGGAATTGAATAGTAAAACAAAACATTGAAATACTCATATAACCAGAAGCATCCATGTTCGTTATAAATCAAACCCTTCTACTAAAATCAAAATTCACCTATTTCTAGAGAGTGAATTCCTTGCTCCAATCAGCTGAACTTTTTAACTAGTCTCCCTATCGCCTTTCATTTTCAATTTTTGCTTTTTACTCTTCACTCCATCATTATCGTTTTGAGTCTTCCTCCTTCACCTCACAAGTAACCTCAACAGCAATGAGACAAGTATCGTCTACAATAAATCCTTTTTTAGGGTCATGGAGTTCACTAAGAGGCATGAATTTTGGCCAACCTGTGCCTTCGCCAGTGCCGCTACCACCTTTTGCAAGGAATTTTAATTTTCCTCCTGCAGAATCCAAAATTTTCATTATTAGGTAAAAGAATGTCATTCAGTGAAAAAGCAATCGTAGTTCTACGATAGATGTATATATATACCATCTGTGACTGTGTTACTGGGATTTGTTTGGCTAGTGACCGAAAAACTCAACTCTACGTCCACTGATTTCTTCAAGTTGACAGGGAAAATGAAGAGTGATAAGTGATCATACACTTCCCTAGCTCCCTTTGGGAAGATCTGCACTTTCCTAATAAGTGAAACAGATTGAGGGGTTAATCAAAAGCACAAGATATAAAGTAATAAAGAAGAAACTAGTCCATATAAGTTTGAAACTCGTTAACACCAAATTCTTTACGATCAAAAAAAGAAACTAATCCATATAAATTAATTTATGATATGTAGATAGTACCATTTAAAATTACCAACACTGAAAACACTGCTGTAAGTAGACATGGTTGTAAACTTTGAAAAGTTTTTGATCTTCAATACAAATTTAGATGATATAGACGAAGAAACCTCTTGTATTTCTGTTGACATTGCCATCAGAGTAACAGTGAAAAAAGGGTTTTAGCATTTCCTATGTACTGCAAGGAGTATCTATAACCTTTTCCAGTTCAAAAGTACAAAGCAAACCCTAAAATCAAATATTTATTAGGAGAATAAATTTTGAAATAACAAGAAATATTTCGGAGATTCTTGTAAAAATATGCATAAATAGCATTTATGAGGGGGGAGAGAGAGAGGGGCAATTGCCCTTATTTGACTCCTCGGCCCTGGTACAATCCAATTATACTGGACTGCAATCCTAGAATCAAGGACTACAACTGATCTTAGGTTTCTTACCCTTCATCCTTTGTTCATAGTGTGCAACCTCCCTCTTCACTTTGTGACTTTGACCTTACGGATCTTCTTAAAAGTATTGAGATTTTTCTCGACGGGATCATTCCGGTCATATCTCTCAGTACGACTGCTCCTCTTCATCATCTCAAATTCAAAGGTCGAACCCTCTGTCATCATTTTTTTGCGGTCACGTCTATATGCCTTGGTCCAATTTACCTTTCTAGGGTTCTTATTCAACTTGAAATTCTTGTTGCATTTGGATCTGCAAAATCGAAATATCCTATAGTCATTGCGTACAAACTGGACACCACAGCCTAGATAGATAATAGAGGAACAAAACCAGCACTCCACCAATCTCATTGTGTTAAAAGAAAACTGATATACTTCTTTCCTGTACTCTAGAAATCAAAATATCGGCCGGAGTTTCTCTTATATGAATGAAGCCGACGTCAGAGGACCAGGGGAATGATTACCCGGGTTTTCATGCTCCAATAACACTTTTTTTTCTTCTGACAGGCCAAGGTATGCAGGCCTATTAGGTTACCTGATTAATACCTAGGGCAAGTTAAGATGATTGGCCTCGTTGGTAATCAAACTTGACCGGATTAAAATATTTATTGTAAGAGTGGTCGTTAGGAAGAATTAAAACTTCGGCCTCCGATGATTTGTGAGGTGAGTGGCCACCTCTTTTCTTGGGTTTCTAATTTAAGCCCAACCTAGTAAAAATTGCTATAAGGGAGTTATGCTTTGGATTGTAATACAGGATAGATCTGTTGACATGGTTAGAACGATATTATCTTGATATTTTTGTGTCATTTTTATTATAAAACTCAGACGGAAATTAATTTGAAGCTGATTTTCAGGTGACATGTTCTTCTTATAAAACTCTATATTTCTACTAAAAATGAGCACATTCTGAAAATGTCAAGATAATGTCATTCTAACCATATCAATGGATCCTTCCCCACATACTCTAATATATCAACATACAAGTAATATCATCTAATATTGTGAATTTTGCCAATAACAAAGTAATACGCGGATGTCCATAATGAAAATTGGCAACAATGTTTCTACAAACAAAAGCACATTTCTCTATCATTATTTCGTTTTGTTTATTCATGTCCTTATGGATAGCCAGGAATAGATTAATATACTGCCAAAACCAAAACCCATAAAATAGTGTACATATGGCATTCAAACTTCAACAGAAATTTACTTGGGAATGGAAACCATACTTCTTGTGTTGCCTGGTATGCCACTATCCACAAACTCAACAAGTAACAAGATCAACAATAACCATCTCGATGAATTGGGTCAACTATAACTTAAATCAGATCAAGATTAAGATGGGGGCGGCTAGAAGACACCCTGGAGGTGTAGGCGCAAGTTTCATATGCAGGGATTCAACAGTAATTATATCATGGTGACTGAAAACTAACAGGCATACCAATGATTAGATGGCTGGTATAGGTGTCTACCAATAAATTGTTTTCGCGGCAAACTGTAGTGGCTAAAATTATTAAGCTTCATGTGTACTTTGTAGTTGTTAAAACCTAGTGGCTGAACACTACTAACGGCGCCAAGAATTAGCTGGTTATTGTAGGTGTCTGCCAACATATTACTTGGGTGCCTAAAACTAGCGGCTAGAAGTATATAGCTTTTAATATACATTTTAGTTACAAAATCCTGGTGGTTGACCAATACTAGCAACACCAACAATTTGATGGTTGGTAGAGGTATCTACCAACATATCGACTTGGTGGACAAATCTAGTGGCTGGAAATATATAGCTTCTAATGTACTTTTGAGTTGTTAAATTACAGTCGCTGGAAGCTAGTAGCTATATGTATAATATTTTTAGTTGCTTAGGTATTGCTGCTGAAAAGTGGTTGTTAGAGGTTTCTGGCAACCAAGGTCGTTTCTAGTTATAGAAATGATTGTTAAAAGATTCCACCAACTATAGCTGGTAAGAAAACGGTCGTTAAAGACAAGTTTTCTTGTAATGCAATAACTGTGGTAGCAACAACGCAACCATTAGGAATTACCACCATGCTAATAGCTAAGACTTGGTTCATGCTGATTGCATCACGAACGGCAACAGAACGGAACTGGCCAAAGGTGCAATTGGAAACGAACTCAGAAAATCTGCTTCGGTTTCTAATCTCTGAAACTGAACCTCCATGGTATATAACATTATCGAAATCAAACAGAGAATGCGCCAAATTCCACAGTGCACTATCCAGCATAACTGCAGGGAAGGAAATTAGGCAGCGAGTAGTTTGGCAAGTCACTCAGTGGATGATAATCAGACGTAAAATTTATCAACAATAATTTGGGACCATACGATCCCATCCTTTTTTAATCAAATTGTATTAAATGACGCTATAGGAAATTTAAGAAAACGAAAGATTGAGCATTGGCACAAAATTTAAAGTGATTTTTGGGGACAAAAAGCAAGAGACCAATTCTATACGGAAATGGACAGAAACACCAATTCAATGCATACCTCAATTCATTATAACTGAAGATAATCATGATCTAATGAGATCACCTGAATATGCAGAAATTCAAAAGGAATTAAAGGATCATCAACCATTCTTAGGTATGATTTATTCTCTTGTCTTAGTAGTTTGACATATTTAGCAGTTTTTCCTTCCCCGTTAGGGTTTCCACGACTGCTAAAGAACCTCCTAGCAGACATGAAGTTTAGAGGTACTTTTCATCGGGATTGTAATCATCCCTATGATTGTGGTGGTGGACACTCAACTTTTCTTGGCAGTGGAAGAACTAAGAGTCTACTTAACTAGATTTCTACGTGACTTAAGCCTAAAATGTTAGGTTTAGAAATTTTTTAAAATATAAAATAGACTTATAAAAGAAATGATTTTTTAGGCTTTTAAGGTGGATTGAGCCTGGATAAGCCAGCCTCTAGTTCCGCCCCTATGCCCTGGTGTAGTTAAGGTAGAGAAACTACGAAGAGTTGAAATCGAAGTCCTTGGGAATACTACTTCTCTGGAGAAGTTATTACCATAACAACTACTACGCGATCATGTGATTACTTGTGTAAAAACAAATGTAGCAAAGAAAATTGACAACAATATTTATAAATGTTGGGGACAAAAACCGCACAAAGCCATCCAAGCATCCAATCCATCATTCATGCCCAAGCCAAGTTAAGGCAAATTCCGAAGCCCAACAAGGAAGCCCAGACCATGCAAAAAAGATAAGCCTAGCGCTTGATTGAAATGACGTCATCAGCGATGTCATCGTCCCGATCCCGACCGACGTCCCGACCCCGAAGTGACGTCATCAGCGACGTCATCGTCCCGATCCCGACCGACGTCCCGACCCCGAAGTGACTCATCAGCGACGTCATCGTCCCGATCCCGATCCGAAGTAACGTCATCAGTGACGTCATCCCGTTCCGAAGTAACGTCATCACGTCCCGGTCCCGCAACGACGTCATCATCCCGACCGTTCCAGTTTGTCCTGATGCTATCATGTCCCGACATGATGTCATCATTTCTCATAGTGACGTCAGCAATTCCCGTTACAGCTGGTGCCCGATCCATCCTGTCCCGAACATGTCGTCCCGATCCGATCATTTCCGCTGGATAAGAAGATAAGGTGTACAGGTGGACCCACATGGAGTTGCCACATCACCAATGCCTTTGACATGTGGAAGCATCTTCACATGACACCTCAAATGATACTTTGAGTATAAAAGAAAAGGAAGCAGGAAAGAGAAAGGACGGCTTCTTCTTCCGGGAGAAAAATCCCGCTGCATCGGATTCTCAGAGCTTCAATGAAGCTTTCTGTATTTGTAATCACAAATTAATCAATAAAATCCCTCAATACTTCACTACTCGTGGATGTAAGCCATTAAGGGCTGAACCACGTTAAATGACGTGTTCAATTTCTTCTTTTTTTTTGGTTGATTTTTGATGATTTTGGTTGTTTTGTGCTGAAGAGATTTTTGGCACAAACAATTTGGCGCTAGAAACAGGGATTTGTAGCAAAAGATTTATCTTACCTGTGTTGATGAAGATCAAAGGGTTTCTGAAATTGGAGCCAGAGAGAGCAATAGAGATAACCCAGAAACGAAACAAGGGAGGAAGACGAGTGGGTTTTCCTTTTCTTTTCTTCTCTTTCTTTTTCTTTTTTGATGAAGAGTTCATCTTCCTTTGTGATCTGTTAGTTTTACAGATGAAGAAAAGGGATAAGGAAAAAACTTTACTTTTCTTTATTTCCTCATCATCTTCTACTGCTCTTCTTCTATTCTTCACCTGCGAAGAAAAAATCAAGAGATTTAATATCAGATTTGAGTCGAGAAAAGTCGGAAGAGATCAAGGATTGTTATTAAAAACATCACTGACGTAGATTAAGAAGCAAGAAGCTATTAATTTGAGGAGACATCAAAAGGCTAGGAATTTGCGAGTGAAATCAAAAATTTGGGATTTCAACTGATTTGAAGATTAAATGGAATTGAGTAGAGTTTTCAGCTAATGATGATTAGAGAACAAAAGGGTTTAATGAGAATTAGAAAATAAGGTTGAAGATTGATCGAATTTGGAAATTAGGGGTTTCAATGTTCTTCCCCAATTTTGAAAGTGAAGTCAGGTTTACGAAATTGATATTCAAAAGTTAAAATTGGAGATGAATTATAATTGGATTTGTGCTGAAATTGAGTTTTGTTTGATCAAAAGAGATAAGAATGATTCAAATCCGCAAGCATCAGAAGCATAAAATATGCAAGTCTCGCTTCTGATGCCTCAATTCTGCAACACCAGGTTATCTCACAACATGATTCAAATTCAGTTTTGCAAGCATCATTTCTCTTTGCGCAAAAATGCTAACAAAATTCAGGGGGGGCAGATAAGTAATCCCAATATTGTGAATAATGGTTTCATCTTATCCATGATTCTTAATTGTCATCTATGAATGATTGCATCATGAACTTTCTTTACTCCCTAAAAGCATAAGCCTATTCTCATATGTTTGCAATGAAATCCAGACTGACCCATAGTATCAATCACAAACTGAAATCTTTTTGGGCATTTTGAGCTTCAATCTTTTAAGCTTGATTTCTAGTACATCTGCATAATGTAACTCTGAATATCTAGAACTTAAATAATCCTAGTTAAAAGCCTGTTGAATGCATCTAGCAGCATGTTCTGTAGCATTCTAGTTCTAGCTTTCTTGAGTATACTTCAAGTATCATGCTTACATTTACCTATTGAAATTTAATTCATGAGTATAAATGTCAAGTCACCTGTTAAGTCTAATCCTTGAGTTATTTAAAGCTTCTTTAGTTTCTTCTACAACACAGCTAGATTGTGTTCATCTTTAGAAACGTAATTTCTATGCAATCTAACAACTACAAGTCCACAGCTTCATATGTTTAAGACTAGTTCTTACCTCACTATATTGTTGACAGTTAACTTGAGGTATAAAAATTCAGTTCCATAACTCAAAACATACAATTGTCTTTCATATGTATCGGAACCGAGCATCTTAATCGTAGTCTCAACTGTATTTCATTAATCTAAATTTTAGATATTTTTTGTTCAACTTGTGTGAACTGGTATAACTTGTAAACATACACCCAAAATCAGTTCCATCAGTTAATTTCATGAACTCCTAGTTCTGCTCTATTAGTTGTTAAATTCGTTCTGTGTTGCTTGTTTTACAATCCTTAAATCAGAATTGATTCACTTAGTCACTTATGCAGAAAATATATTGATAGAGTAACTGTGTTGTAACGCTATCAACTACTTTTAAGTTCTATCAAATTGCTTTAAACTTTTTTACAACACAGGAAGATTTTTGTATCCTAATTGACACTTAAACTCATCTTATGATACCTATTTATGAATAGAACTCATTAAGCCTCAATGTATGAGCAATATTAATCCATTATTGAACGCAGTTAAGTCACTTTACATGAGAAATGATACCCGTAAGACTGAATATTAATCTGTTGTAGCTTATAAGTTGGTAACTTATATCATCTTGTGAATTTAATCCATGCACTCCTCCAGATTTTTGAATCTGTTTTGTAGAAATACATATTGCCATAAATATGATTAGTATTTCATACTCATTGTTGTCTGAGTAGTGTGTTTAATATTAGAACATCTCAACTCAAAATCTTGTCACCATCTTTTAAACTTAGCTTGATCAGCACCATGATTATATCATCTTTGCAAGTTTGTATTAAAACATTTTATGTTTGTTTTTAAAACTCATGAAGCTGTACATTTGCGGTGAATCATTGATATGATAATACAACATGATTTTAGCTAAATCTGCTAATGGTAGATAATTCCATCTTAAATTTTAATATACATGATGTATGTTGAATAAGAAACGATAATCTTTGAAACGAAAGTCTCAGGTACCTGCAACTGTACCAATAATTTTGGCATGTGTCCAGTGAAAATTTAAGACAGTTGGGAGTTAAATGGTATGCTAAAATGACATGAGTTCATGGTTTTCCTTGACATTTGTAATTTCTCACTAGTACTCACTAAGAACTCAGCTTTGATACTTAATCATCAAGTCCACTTATATCTAGTGACGAATTACTTCTTGTTGTTCAAATTGTCATAGTAATTGGTAAAGTAGGGGCAACCTGCATGAGGATAACAAATCAGTATGTGAGCATCTTAAATTGCAAATAAATATACATGATTCATCACATCTACAGTCTGTTGCATGAAAGTAATAGATATTGATGGCTGTGCTAGTGATGTCAATTTGAGAATAAGGGTGATGGATTTAGTCTCCAAATGAGTAGTCTGTAAGGGAATCTTTATTACCCATCTGATATTTTGAATTGGAGTTACTTTTTATTTTACTATTAAGTATCAGATTAGGGAGAAAGAAATCAACAGGAGATGTTGAATGCTCCACCCGCCGTGCGTGACGAGTGCTCGACAGATTACCTGAATCGTTCGCCATCAGGTGACCAAGATCAACCAAATACAGCAAAGGATGTACAACATTGTACTAACCCGGAATGCTTCGGATGTCCCAACCCGGAAATGCTTCGGATTTTCTTCGGCAGAATCATCTCATCTTGAAACTACTACATGGATAACATACGTTTCTTCCTCTTTCTCTCAGTTTCTTATTATTATTGCGTGCATGGCACATTCTAATGAATAAGCATGGATCAGAAAACAAATAAAACTCTGCCATTCTCATATATATCTTAGAATAACTCTGCAAATGTTATAAGTAGATCAATTCATGCCATTCTCACATGTATCTTAATGTTATATGTGATGTCTCTTACTTCCATAGAATGAGTAACTTTAGGCGTGAGCTTAATGTGTGTTTATCATAGATGAATGTATGAATTGTAGGGAAAGACTGATTGAAATAGCCTGAATTAGGCTGGAATACCCAGAAAAAAGACCAGACTCTGCTGGATTTTCTTTCCAGTGAGTCGACTCACTGAGTTTGACCCAACTCAGTTGAACAAGACCAATTAGACCGAGTCAGATTGATTGACTCGGCTAACCCATCTTTCCCTCTTAACTTTTTGACTATTAATTGACTAACAATTGATCATTAATTTGACTCAGATCTTTTTGTTTCTGATTCTGCGTGGTAAAAAAAAAAGAAAAAAAAAAGGAAAAAAAAAAAGAGTGATGATGAGTATAATAAATTATAATAAATTAAATTAAATTAAATTAAATTGTTATAGCTAGATAATTATTATCACAGCTTCAATAGATAAGAAAAGACATACCGATCCACAAGCATTTCGGAAAAGATAAATTTGCATTATCTTTTTTAATTTTCGATTATAAAGTTCATAATATTCATTGCGTATTTGAAGTAGCAATTTTAAATTTAAAAATAATTCTCAAACTGTCAAACAGTATGAATTGATCAAATGATTTCAATAGTATCTGAATCCCATGTGATATCATGCATCATGATAATTAATAGCATAATCATCTATGACAGAAAACCTATTGAATTAATATGATGTATTTTTAATGTGAACAAATTCCAATTTGTTTGATTATATTTAACTATGGTATGCAATTAAAAGAATGAAGACCATTTTTAGTTTGCATCTATTTAATACTATGAAATGTTTAAGACATTTTTATGAAGTGTGAAGATACCTGTGAGGGACACTTCAGAGATGCGGCAGCCATCCAATAATGAAGCAATGGGGGGCATGCTATAAAGAAACCAAATTTTTAGCTATGAAATGAGCTAAATACTGCGCGCCAATTGGGTATTTCATTTCAATAATTACTTAATACAAAATAAATAATATTATTCGCCAGTCATATGCCTTGTACTTCTTAGCATAAGGCGACAATTGATAGATACTTTAAATGACTCATACTTCACGAAGAATATTCAGTAAATGCTTCAATTTATTCTGAACTTCTTCGAAGTGCGATACTTCATATACTTCCCATGATATGAATTTTCATTTGATACCTCTTATATATCTTGCGGCAATCTGAACGCTCCAACAGGAATTATCATTCAAAAATGGGGATCTCTTTCAACCTATCATCAAATATTTCTGGAAGGCGAATACTTCTACATTCGTATACTTCTGATCTTTCAAACAACGATTACCGGAATATTCATCTGAATATTTCTCATGTCTTATTTGAAATATATTTCATATTTTATTTCTATATATGCTTCTCATGTATATAGAAGAATATGGGATATGTCTTAAATAAGAAATGAGAAATATCTGGATGATTTTTTCAAGTATACTTCTCATATATATTTCAGGTATATTTCTTACCAATATTTCTCCGTTCAGGAGACAAGAAAAGGCTAATGGGTCCATCCCAAAGAGGGGACCCATGTAAGAGTCTTAATAAAATGATGGACCACACATAATTTATTCCATGCCCGAGATAAATTAGGCGTGTTTTCCTTCTGAGCTCAGTGGCTAGAGCAAATTTATGGGCCACATTAATTTATTTCATGCCCGAGATAAATTAAGTGTGTGATCCTACCGAGCTCCGTGGCTAGGAGACATGATAAGACTATTGGCGACACAATCGTAATACAAACAAGAAGGGTACGTTCGGGACCAACCCTGTATCTTACCCCTGGCTCGGGTTTGTTTCGTATGTGTGGGATCCCGAATGTCATCGCTTCATTGCAAAAAATTCCAACCCAGGGTTCAAAGGAATCTTGTGGTGAAAAACTAACGATCAATATATATATATATATATATATATATATATATATATATATATATA
>JAJJMC010001977.1:422896-477581 GCA_023531435.1 Papaver californicum | reverse complement strand
ATATATATATATATATATATATATATATATATATATATATATATACGCGAAATTTGTTTCGCAGGGATAAAAATGCCACATTATGATTCAGACGAGACGAGTGGTAATTTTCTTAAGAGTTTTTCTTCAAACAACTCTCAAGAAAAGGGGGCAAGTTGTTGGGGACAAAAACCGCACAAAGCCATCCAAGCATCCAATCCATCATTCATGCCCAAGCCAAGTTAAGGCAAAGTCAGAAGCCCAACAAGGAAGCCCAGGCCATGCAAGAAAGACAAGCCTAGCGCTTGATTGAAATGACGTCATCAGCGATGTCATCGTCCCGATCCCGACCGACGTCCCGACCCCGAAGTGACGTCATCAGCGACGTCATCGTCCCGATCCCGACCGACGTCCCGACCCCGAAGTGACGTCATCAGCGACGTTATCGTCCCGATCCCGATCCGAAGTAACGTCATCATCATCCCGGTCCGAAGTAACGTCATCACGTCCCATTCCCGCAACGACGTCATCATCCCGACCATTCCAGTTTGTCCCGATGCTATCCTGTCCTGACGTGATGTCATCATTTCTCACAGTGACGTCAACAATTCCCGTTACAGCTGGTGCCCGATCCATCCTGTCCCGAACATGTCGTCCCGATCCGATCATTTCCGCTGGATAAGAAGATAAGGTGTACAGGTGGACCCACATGGAGTTGCCACATCACCAATGCCTTTGACACGTGGAAGCATCTTCACATGACACCTCAAATGATACTTTGAGTATAAAAGAAAAGGAAGCAGGAAAAAGAAAGGACGGCTTCTTCTTCCGGGTCCCTCTGCATCTGGATTCTCAGAGCTTCAATGAAGCTTTCTGTATTTGTAATCACAAATTAATCAATAATATCCCTCTATACTTCACTACTCGTGGATGTAAGCCATTAAGGGCTGAACCACGTTAAATGACGTGTTCAATTTTTTCTTTTCTTTTGGTTGATTTTTGATGATTTTGGTTGTTTTGTGCTGAAGAGATTTTTGGCACAAACAATAAATATTGCTAGTCTAGAAGTAAAAAATTTAGGAGATGAAAATGCACTCCCACATGTAACTATTTCCGCTATCTGATGAACCAACGAGACAAATTAAACTTTACTTTCTAAAACAATCCATCTAGCAGTAAATTTTCACCGATATCAAGATACATTTCCATGTCTAATTCTGAGAGTAATCCAGATATGTTCTCCTGCAAGTACTCCTTTACTGCAATCAGCTGCATTTCTGCCTTCTTCAACTCATCCCCAGCAGCCTGCACTCTTGATTTTGCAGCGCGTAAAGGCCGACCATGCTCCAACAATTCAGTCTCAGCTTTCTGCATCCCACCAAGACCATTTCTCACACTCTCTAGTCTTTCTCGAAGCCATCCAATGTTAAATTCAAGCTTCTCAGCCATCTTTAACATTTGCTCCCACCTCTCAACCATTTCAGAAGACAACTCTACATAACGGCACTGATGCATATCAATGATAGAATTCATCAAATCTTTGACTGCCATAACTAGGAGAGCATACGACGAGATTGGCATAACTTTGATTGTAGGGATATGTCCATATTTCAACCATATCTGCTTGTACAATGGCGCTTGTGTTTTCAAAATACTGAAGCCTCCAACATCTTCAAATTCTTTTTCATCGCCAAAACCAACGACTTTGTAGTTATGATGTCCTTCACCAAAGGGCTGTCCAGCACTTGGACACTCTCCAACTAGTGTACTACTTACACCATGTATTAGTTTTGCTTTCTTGTTAGCTTCTGTCACTAGAACCTTGTCTGGATCGGCCTCTCTCAAATCATCACTAATTGTGTCCTCCTCCATCCTACAAGTAACATCGATTGTAATGACACAAGTATAGTTCACTATATATCCTTTATCAGGGTCGTGGAGTTCTCTAAGCTTGATAAATTTTAACCAACCCCAGCCCCTTTCATCAGAGAATTCCAGATATTTTCCTACAAAATCCAAAAATAATATTCAATTATTTTTTTTTATAATTGATTTTTTTTTTTTGCAAAATAACTGTAAAGTGAAATTAAGAATGTAGTTTTTTTTTTTTGAAGCATATTAAAAATGTAGTTGAAGCTTTAGATACTACCTGTTTTTTTAACTCGGTTATTTTTGCTGTCGGTTTGACTACTGATGGCAAAACTGAACTGTGCATCCACTGGTTCTGTCAAGTCGACAGGGACTAGGAACAGTGATAAGTGATCATACAATTTCCCATTTCCCTTTGGAAAAAGCCTTACTTTCCTGTAAGTGAAAAGGTTTGAGGACTAATCAAAAGCAAAAGATATGAAAAAGAAACAAAAGCAACCCAATCAAGCAAATTAGTATATTAGACATGGCATATACCATTTAAAACTACCAACCGAGAAAACCTCAGACCAAAACTTTACTACACTGTTCAAACCGGAAAAGTTTTTAATCTTCCAAATAATTTTAGAAGACAAAGAAAATGAAACCACTTCGACTTCAGTTGACATGTCTTAGTTTAGAAGCCCAAAAAGGATATATAGAGAGAACAATATAAGGTTAGATGGGAAGTACAATGCGAGACAGGTATTTATAAACATTCTCTAGTAATGCAAGGAAACTAAAGAGATTTGATCAGAATATTTATTACTGCTTGGTTGTTACTATTCTATAGAAACAGAAAAAGAATTGGGACTTGTAGAATTCCATTAATGAACACATTCTACAAGAAATATGTAGGGTTTTCACTGTTGAAAAGTGCCTCATGCATGTACCAAGAAATATGTTCCCTTCAGTTCTTTCCAAAATCTGAAGAGACTTCATCAGAAATTATTACTACTTGATGGTTGGTATTCTAAACAAAATCTACACAGCCATCAGAATCTATAATCCGTGTTGTGTACCAAATTTGGTTGATCGCCACTAACATAGACCGGATGTGCCGTGGCTAACCCCCTTTTTTCTTATATATGGACTGTGTGTCAGATATAACATTGATGCTTCTCTTGTTCAATTGCATACATGAGTGGATTTTATAATCCTTAGTTATTAACCTTGGTGCACTGTGCCTAAAATAAGTAATCCCAGAGCAAGACACTTGAGCCAAGATGAAGCTAAATCCTTTTCTGCAAGCAGTACCTTGACTACATATGCATGGAGGAGATACAGAAAGTGCGAGTTGTGCTTTGGGTTCTTACACATTGTGCCAAGATACAGGTAAAACAAAATATTGACAATTTCGTCGAAACAATATAATTCAAAGCTGAATATCATTTTATTTTATTTTTCGTTTCAATGCCAAATGTGAAAACCTTGGAACAAAGGAGATTACGATTAGCTTTTTCATGGCTGAAATACGACAGCAAATCAGATCGATTCACCGTTAATGTAAACGGAAATCACAAAACAAAAATTAAGCTTTGCATTCTAAAACAATCCATCAAGTAGTAAATTTTCACCAATATCTAGATACATTTCCATGTCTGACTGCGAAGTAATCCAGATACATTCTCTCGCAAGTATTCCTTTTTGGAATTCAGCTGCGTTTCTGCCTTCTTCAACTCATCCCCAGCAGCCTTCACCAATGATTTTGCAGCAGGTAAAGGCTGACCATGCTCCAACAATTCAGTCTTAGCTTTCTGCATCCCACCAAGACCCTTTTTCACACTCTCAAATCGTTCTCGGAGCCATCTGACATTAAATTCAAATTTCTCAGACATACATAACATCGGACATCTAACTATCTAAAGCGCTTCAAGTATGGTTAACAGCTTACCTGATTGCTTTGGGTGCTTAGCAATGTAATGGCCAGGAAGGTAGGAGCAAGGATGGAGGGTTTGACAAAATTGGAATTGCTTTTGTAGTCCTCTGTAAACCACCGACAGCAAAATTAGAATCATGATGATTTACACTAACGTCAGTAACACCACATGAGCTGCGAACAAATATTACACCGATGGGGCATGGCTCCTATTGCCTTTAATCTTTGACTTTGCAACGCTTAGCCTCTGGTCCCTTGTCTGTATCGCTCTCCTTCACTTCACAATCCTCATTTGAGTCTTCTTTTATCCTACAAGTAATCTCAACTGTAATAATACAAGTATCATCCACCAGATATCCTTTAACAGGGTCGTGGAGTTCACTAAGTCGCATGAATGATGGCCAACGAAAGCAGCTACTAAGTTTCTCAGGGAATCTGTATTTTGCTTCCGCAGAATCCAGGAAATTCGTAAGAAGGTCAAAAAATGAGATTCACTAACGCAAAGCATATATACCAATCAATGCATACTGAAAACGATATCCAGATAATACCATGTCTTACCATGTCTAATTCTGTTACTACAATCAGTTTGACTTGTAACAGCAAAGCTGAATTCTGCGCACAGAGACTTAGTCAAGTCGACAGGGGAAAGGAACAACGATAAGTGATCATATACTTTCCCCGCACCCTTTGGATAAATATGAGCTTTCCTATTAGTGAAAACTTGGATGATTAGACAAAAGCAGAAGAAATGGAGAAACTAGTAAATCGAAAATTAAGAGCAGTCAGAAGCAAAGTAATAACTGGATAAATTTCATGCGTCATACCATTTAAAACTACCAACAGAGAAAATATCAGAGAGAAGTCCTGCCTGAGCGTTCAAATTTGAAAAGTTTTCAATCTTCCAAATGAATTTAGATGTTGAAGATGAAGAAAGCTCCACTAGCTCAGATGACGTTTTCTGTAAAGAGCAAGAAATATAAAGGTAAACAACGTTAAAATTTGTTAGTGAAAGGGAAACAGTAAGGGTACTTAAAGACAGCCAATCCTATGTCCATATATAAGTCTCACATTTCACTATGATCATATAGTTGTCAGCAGCCTGAAGTTTAGCATGATATATACTGATCATGCATACATTTCAAACCTAAGATTTCCTGAGCTTAAATCGATCATTAATGTATAACATAAGACAATGTAAGCAGAGACTAGTACAGCTCCATACGAGATCCAGATATCAATTAATTTAAGCAGCCATTTGTATAACATCGAAAATACTAACCATGGAGCCAATTTCCGGATCCCAAACCGTACTGCTAGGTGACGCTGATGGGATGGGTATGGTGCTTGGTTCACCCATACTGCTAGAAATGATTACACTCCTACCACATGTAGGAGAAGAAACTTGCTGCTCCATTTGTACGTCATACATGGGTCGACACTGATTTATAGGCGCTGGACACAGCACATTGAATTTTTGATCTTGCGTTGCAGCAGACCCTGCCTCAATGCGGTTATCAACAAACCTCAAAGCAACTGTATATGGACCAATTGAAACATGTCTCCAGAAAGCCAAATACTCAGCATCAGTAGAATCAACCACAAAATCTTTACCACTTTGCCAATTTTCCACATGGACAATTAGTGACCCGTCTACATTTCCTAAACCAGCAACAGGTGGTGGGTTATTAGGAATGACTATGCTCCCAGTTACTTGTCGCCAACATCTATTACCCAAGTACCACCAACCTCTATCTTGTTCGGGATCATATAAACAAACCCTGCACTGTGACAACCGGCGACTGACAACTATGCATTCCACTTCCCTAAAACTGCTATTCACTCATGGCATCCAAATAGTCGATTCCGCAGTCCTCAAATCTATTTGTTGACGAGCTAATTGAAACGAGTGTTTCCCAATATCACATTGAGTATCAGATCGGTTCACTCTGTTATACAGTTCAATCCTAGGCCATACATCAATAGAAGGCATCTGTTCTGCATCAAGTGAAGGTGCACATGTTTGAAAGTACGTGTAAAACCAATACTGATACAAAACAAACACACACAAGTCATACATCGCGGATAAATATGAATAGTAGGTTGCAATAGAAAATAAGGATGAACAAACAAACAATTGAAAATACACACCTCTAAGATCATCCACATGCCGCTAAATGACTTGGAACCACGACTACATTCATCTAAGGATCTATAGAGACGTGCCATAATTGCCGATCCCCAATCATAACTATCAAACTTATCCAAATCTTGTACAGCTTCGTACCATCCACAATAAACTACACCAGACGATTCTCCATAGAAAACTTGTCCAATCACCCATAATAAAAAACACCGTAGCATATCTTTCCAACACTCATTGTTATCTTTACCTTCTCTACTAGCAATATACGCTCTCAGATAACTCAACCTTAATCCCCTCGACTTCACAATCCCATATGTCCCATCTTTCCCATCAAATAAATTCGATATGCACGATTCTTTAAAAACATCCCACTTCTCCTTTTTTATGTTCTTACTATAAACGGCGGCGGCTTACCCATTCCAACAGGAATTCCAGTCAACATTGTAAAATCCCAAGGAGTGAAACCGATTTCAAAATTAGGAAAATGAAATGTATGAGTGTTATACCACCACCTCTTTATTAAACATTCCGCTAAACGTTGGTCATTCTTCTTGATAGCTATTCGGAATAGTCTAATAAGGTCCGAATAGCTATTCATGAGATGAACCCTATGTCTGCACAATCTGTCCTCAGCCAGGTTAAAGGAGAAGGTAGTGACAAGCGATCCAACATAAAACCCATCCATATCATCATGAGATGAACCCAAAAGTTATAATGCTAAGGTCTCTTACCCTCTTTACAATGCGTTATGTTGAAAAAGCAAGGCGAGCCGTCTCCTTTGGCTACTAGGATGACTTTCATCTCTACCCTACCCTACCCCAATTTATTTGGGACTAAAGGATTAATTAGTTTAGGTTTAGGTTAGGTCTAGAGCCAACAATTGCTGAAATGTTTTGGTAACAGGACATGAAACCATTTACATTTTTGTAAAAGAAGATTGCTGCTTAATATGATAGGGATGGAGTATAGCATTTTTGCTTCATTATTCACAGTTATTCCACCATGGTTAATTGTTTTATGCATTGAAGCAGAGCAGATAAAAACATAGATCTTTAGAGGAAAAACATGTAAAAAATGGTACTAACATCCATTTCATTCCAAACAACCTATTAATTTGAATAACAGAACACACCAAATGAAACAAAGTTTTACATACTAAATTTAATTAAAGCATTCCTCCAAGCATTAAAATTTGACCCATTACTAAATATGTTGCCACAACTACTACCTTGTAATCCTAGGCTGCAATCAGCTAAAAGACCTGCGCGCAACCTCGTCTGGGTCCATCTATTTTTTCGCAGCATCACCATCATCATTAATCGACTTCTCTTTTGATCTGCAAGTAACCTCGACTACGATAACACAAGTATCACCCACGATATACCCATTCCCCTATCATACACTTTCCCCTCCCCCTTTGGATAAATGTGTACTTGCTTAGATAAATGAAAATATACGAGGATTAACGGAAGAAAACCCTATTGAAAAATAAGAAAAACAAAGTAAGTACACATTTGGTTACCTGTTAAAACTACCAACAGAGAATTCATCTGAGAAAAGTACTCAATCTTCCAAATGAATTTAGTAGAGAAAGAAAGATCTGATACTTCAGACGACATTATGATCAGTAAGAAGCAAGAAGAAGATATAAGGGTAAAACTGTTTAGATTACCATGAAAAGTGTAGAATGAGGAGGGTATTTATTTATAAGCTTCTTCTCATCATCATGTACTGTATTAATTGGAAGGAAACTAGACAGCTGACTTGAAACTTTGAATTTGATTGCCTGATGGTTAGTATTCTAGAGAGAAGGAGAGTTGGGTCTTCAAATAACATTACACAAGAACACATTCTTCAAGCCTTCAGCGTCAATGAAGCTTTAACTGTTTAATGGTGGTTCGTGTACCAAGAAAATTGGTATAGTTGTACATGTCATTTGCCATGTCTATGCTTATCAAAACCCTTCATTTGTCTATGGTCACATTTGATCAACCCTACGTGACTTTCAAGCTTGTTGTGGAAGCCATGGACTAGTGGTTAATATGTAGTTCTACTCCCATCTCTGATCTCTCAACCCAACCATCATATTGCCAAAAAAAATTTGAGACCCGAAATTTATAAATAATGTATACAAAATTGGTCCAAAATAGAGTAAAAACGGGAATGTTGATGAGTCACATTTACAACCCTACAGTTGTAAACAAAGATTTTGCTAGCGGACCAAATAGCCATAAATTTAATTGTAAAAACTGAAAACTTGTTCTTCGCCAGTTTTAGAATCGATCAAAAATAAGAAAAAGAATAAAATCTTAATCCCTTATATTTTAGATAAGGATTCATTTCATTCTCTAAACTTTACTTTACTCTCTTCGCTCCTTAGTCTTCAAATTTATGGAATTAATACGAAATTTGTGTTTCCCAATTTCAAATTAGTACACTCATTGATAAACGTTTGGAAATATTACATTTTGCATGCACCTGCACATTCTAGTATTTTGATAGAGACGGCATTTTTTTGGTTCATTATTATCCACCATGGTTAATTGCCTGATGTGTTGAAATAGAGCAGAAAATATAAATGTAATTCATAAAAAGATACTAACTAACATCGATTTCATTTCAAAATACGACTACGTGAATAACAAAACAGACCAAATAAAACAAAGTTCTACATTCTAAAACATTCCATCAAGCATTAAAATATAGGACTAATAATCCTTAACTGCAAATCAGAGATAGATTGTCTGGATTTGCTATCTTAATTTTTCACCTCATCCTCATCAATATTCCAGTTCCTGTCCAGTCTACAAGTAACCTCAACTCTAATAACACAAGTATCATTCACGATATATCCTTTGCTAGAATCGGAAAGTTCTTGATCACCAAGACGCGTGAATATTGGGCGACCCTTGCCGCCATAATTGGACACAGTATACACCCGTTTACGATCTGCACAATCCAAAAAAAAGTACTATTAGATAAATAAAGAAATACATATATCATTTCCGTTCCAAAAAAACAATATTTTTATTTTTATTATTTAAAAATATGATAATTAAAAGAAATATTTCTCCGTTTTTAAAAAATGTTACTATAAATTTTATATGTTAGCCTAAAAATAGATCAAATTAAAGAAATAACAACAATATTTTTATAAAAAATAAAAAAGTATATAAAAATATTATTTTTTCTACGATGAAAAGAATATCAATCAATGGTCGTATAAAGTATCCGGACAAATATACCATATTTCACTTTGTATTTGCTATTGGTTTGACCAGTAAAGGTAAAACTGTGCTCCGTATACACATATCTGGTCAAGTCAACAGGAATGAAGAACATTGACAAGCTACCATACATTCTCCCTTCTTTCCTTGGATAAATGAGCACTTGCCTATGAATGAAAAAGAAAATTTTGAGGATTAATCAAAAACTAAAGCACCCATTTAATCAAGAAACAACAACAATAGTTTTGGTTAGTAAACATTCCACACATACCATTTAAAACACCCAACAGAGAAGATATGAGACAAAAGTCCACCATCAGAGTTCACCTTTGATAAGTCAATCTTCCACGCGAATCTAGTAGTGAAAGAAACGTTTGATGTTTCAAATGCCATTGTTAGTAAGTAAGAAGCAAGAAGATAATTACTTTGTTGAAACAAGGCAAGTGTAGAATGAGCAGGATATTTATAAGCTTCTCACTGTGTTAATTGGAAGGAAACTAGAAATACTTGAGACTTTGAATTTGATTGCTTGATGGTTAGTATTCTAGAGAGATAGGGAGTTGGGTCTTCAAATTACATTAAAGAAGAACACATTCTTCAAGACTTCAACACTAAGTTCCGGCTTTTGGTACATAGCTATTATGCAGCCATCACAAAAGATACCTAGCACATTATGCAGCCACCTCAAGGGATGCATAAAACATTATATAGTCATAGTTTTGTTTATACATCCACTAATTTACCTGCAACCACTAAAGCGATGTATATGCCTAAAAAATTATTCCAACATAAAAAAGATGCATAACGAATTATGTAACCACCACAAATGATGCATAACACATTGTGCATCCATATTTTGATTCATGCATCCACTAATTTGGCTATGCAACCACTGATTAAAACGGTGTATATGCCTCGGAAATAGCATTCCAACAAAAAAAAGGATGCATAATGCAATGTTATGCAGTCATTTCTATAGCTGCATAACATATTATGAAGTCATTTTTTGGTTGATAACAATACTAACAACAACATGGATGCATAATGCAATATGCTGCCATTTTCTCGTTTGTATAACAAATTATGCAGTCTTTTCTTTAGCTGCATAACAAATTTTTTATTCACTTTCTCGAATGCATAACAGGTTATGCGTGCATTTTGTAGCTGCATAACAGATTGTGAAGCCATTTTTTAGCTGATAACATCGCTAACAACATAATGGATGCATAATGCAATATGCTTAGGGTTGCACAAACCCGACCCAGACCCGCCACTCGACCCGCACCCGCCCATTTTTACCCGATCTGCACCCGGCCCGCCGATGAACGGGGCGGGTGCGGGTGATATTTTCTTTAACCCGTCTTATGGCGAGTCGGGTGCGGGTGATACCTCCTCTTACCCGAACCACCCGCCCAACCCGCCAACTTCCTTTTATTTATAATAAAAGAAGGTAAACCACTAACCCTTCAACATTTCTTCTTCATCTTCGTCTCTCCCAATTTTTCTCTGCTACTTCTGTGCAATTAGGGCTTTAGATGTTGTTCTTGGCAATGAAAGGAAGAGATGAAATTAGAGAAGATGGTGGTGTTATTTTAGGTCGAATTACTGCAATCTAAGGTCTGTCCGCGTTTTAGCTATGATTATGTTGTGCCGGCATAACAACGAGAAGAAGTGTGTTTGATGGTTAGAGGAAGGCGAAAAATGGGTTATGAATATCTGAGTCTGTTGATGGGGTTTTGCCTGGGTTTGAAAGCAAAGAAGATGCAGGTGCTGGAAGTTGGCTATGTGTTCGAATGGGTTTATATTGTAAACTCAGGGAAGAAGGATTGAGATGGGATTTAGTGATTGTTCTTGAAGAAATAAGAAATGGGTTCAGTTGGGGTTTCGTTGTAGAACATTGATTTCGAATTGGTGGCAGTTTGGTGGAGTTCCAAGGGTCACTGGTGGTGTCGGAATCCAGTGAAGAAGAATTGATGGGTCGCTGGTGGTGTCGAAAACAAAAGAAGATGGTGAATCTGAGCTGAGATAGATCTGAAGATGGCTAACGACTATTGGTGGTTGAACTCGTAGAACTGAAATCAAGAGAAGAAAAGTCTGATGTTATTGGAAGAGTGGGTGAGCTGGTAGTGACGGATTGATCTGGTGTTTGATGGTTGCTACAGTGAGGAGCAAGTGATGAAGTTGTCGGGTTTGAATTGATGATGTTTGTTGTTTCCTACTGCCGTGAATGATTGAGATGATTTAAATGATGAGTTGTGTTGAATTCTGAATGAATGTGACAAAATGAAATTGCAGGGAAGAAGTTGGATAACGTCAGAATCACACCAAGTTCATGCCGGAAAACCACTGGAAAAAATTAATTACCAGCAAGAGAAGTAATTGCATGAAGAAATTGCAGAGAATGAGTTACCACTTACCAGCAAGAGTAGGTTTGATTCAAGATTTCAAGGAAGTAATTGATGATGTTTCTGTGGCTTTGAAGCTGTTGAAATCCTGAAATGGAGTTAGGGCTTTTGATGTTGTTCTTGGCAAAAAAAGGAGGAAATGAAATTAGAGAAGATAGTGGTGTTATTTTAGGTACAGGGTATTGATTGAATGATTCATTTTGTGTGTGTTGATGAATGTTAGGAAATTATGCAGGGAAGGACAAGGAAGAATGACCTGAAATTGGTCGAAAAAAAGAACTTTGTCGGATTTTCCTTCTGTCGAGTTGAATTTGGGCGGGTGACCCGCACCTGACTCGCCAAAATGGCGAGTCAGACCCAACCCGACCGTCCTATGACGGGTTGGGTACGGGTGACTACTTCAGTCACCCGCCAACTGGAGGGTCGGGTGTGAGTGAGGCCAAACCCGACCCACCCGACCCGATGTGCAGCCCAAATATGCTGCCATTTTCTCGACTACATAACATATTATGCATCCTTTTTTATAGATGCATAATAGATTATATATCCATTTTCTCGACTGCATAACATGTTTTACGGTTATTTTGGTAGTCGCATAATATATTATGCAACCATTTTTTGGTTGATAACAGTGCTAAAAACAAAATAGATGCATAATGCAATATGTGATATAATCCTTATTGAGGTCCTTTAACAACAAAATGATACTGATCAAAATTGGCAAAAGGATTCCAAATTTTAAGATGAAAGAAAATTTATTGAGGTCCTTTAACAACACCATTGGTGCAGAAACTTACACAACTAGAACTGTTAAAACCTTAGATGACTAATGAAAAACAACTCCACACAATACGACGTTCAGGTTGTCATTCATAGAGATGGTGAATAAAATAAGAGTCAAGATAACCTTCAAGTATACAAAACCAACGACTATGATTTTTCCTTGTCTCCAAATGCTTGTTGTAATGCAATCTCAGAGTATGTTGTTAATTCATCATTTATCTCGAGAAACGAACCTAAAAAATGTGAGGTATATGCATATAAAACCCCAAAACCAACTAAAACAACTGAAGACGCACATCCCCCATTTTGTAATATTGCATATATACAACATTGATAACAGTCCTATAAAATAAGAACAAGAACAAAAAAAAATATAAAAAAAAATAAGAAAAAAATTAGGGTATTTCTTTCAGTTCAGTCATTCAAGCCCACATATCGATAATTATATCACATAAATTGATCATAGCAAGAATGGATTAGCAGGTAGCCTTCTTTTCAGAAGAACCCTTTTCGAACAAAAATCAAAATCTATCAGAGAAAAAAATCATTTCTCTCTGTGAGAAAACAGACACAACGATGGAGATTGAAGACGAAGAAGATGAAAAAAAACCTCTCTTGATAGATAAAAAAACATGAGAAAGGATTATAAGCATCAATAGGAAGGAACATATATAGTCTCTTGATAATTTTTTAACCATTTTGTTCATGAATAAGAAATTGTAAAATCAACTTTTTATGGTTTATACTTGAATTTTCTTAGAGTCTCAAAATATACTCTCTAGGGTTTAAGAAATCAACTTATTCAAGTCAGATTTAATTTATATAAAACGGGTTTGCAGATATGAGATAGGTTATTGATTTCTCGCAGGTTTAGATTTATGTTTGCGTTATCAATTAAAGAAAAAAGAGGTGGGGGAGAAAGAGACAAAGAGAAGGAGAAGGAGAATGAGAGAGAGACGGGGAAATAAAACAAAAAAACACAATTTTAGAAAATATGGATCTTTTAAAAATATTTACCGAAAAAAAGAATATACAGATGAAATTTTCCACCCGTGTGTTTATGAGTGAAAGAAATGAAGACAAAAAGTATGACTGTAGATTTTATTTTTAAAAATCTATTACGTTCCTATAATTTCCGTTGGATTTTAAACTTGATAACTTGATATATTTTTTTATTCAAAAAAGAAAGATTATATTAAAAAAAAAAGAATATTTACAGACAATAGCAGTCGAACATATAAAGACTGAACAAGTTACACTTTAATTACATTCTTCCATTGGAGTAAGACTTACAAAATAGAGTAAGTATGATTTTTTTTTCGACAGAGTTCATAAAATGATCGTTTGCTTTATCAAATCTTTCAACTTCTCTAAGGATATATTTCTTGCTCACCATGTAAGTTATCAATATTAATAACTCGATGGGATAGCATGGCAACCAATAACTACTCATTCAAAACAAGCTAATTAAATGTGAATGTCATCACACTTATTGGTGAAAGCGCCAATAAAACTCGACACAACTCACAGGAATGGAAGGTGCACCGTTCAAACTTTAGGTGTAAAAAGTTATTGGTGTTTGAATACACGTTATAATGTTTCGATATCTAAAATTAAAAAAATCAAAAATTAGGTTGGAAGTAAAATTAAAAATAATTTTAAAAAGAAAAAAGTTAATTTTTTATGAAGCAAGTTATTTTTACTTCTAAGTTCTGGAATGGATATTTGTTTTTAGAAAAACAGATTAGTAGAAGCACTTTTGATCATAGTGTAAACAAACTCTTAGGCTTCCGTATATATTTGGCACTTGTCAGATTTACACAAGCAAGGTTTCGTGGTGTAGTTGGTTATCACGTCAGTCTAACACACTGAAGGTCTCCAGTTCAAACCTGGGCGAAGCCATAATTTTTTTTCCCGTTCAAACCTGGGCGAAGCCATAAAATCTTTGTTTTCACTGGGGTTATTTTTCCCCCTACGGTTTCCTTATTCACAGGATTTCTAAATTAGAATTTGTTCATGATTCAAATTCCTTCCCGGCTACTCCATAAATAAAACATTCCATAATTCCTTTTAGCTCACAATTCTTCTGCACACAAAGAACGGCCATGGAAACCTGGAGGAAGGGAAAATCAGTTGTGCATGATTCTTCAATACCAGCAGAAGACATACACAAAAGTTCATTCTTCCTGCATATTAACTGCATCAAAACCAGAAACCTCGAAGGCGAACCACAACACGAAAGGAGTGGCTATGCATTCCTCACGGATACGGTAATGCCTTGTTACTTTGTTTCTGTTACTTTGGAAGAAAATTTAGTCGATGGTCAACATTGGAACAAGGATACTCAACCCAGATGTAAATCAATAGAGAGAAAACACCTTATATGGAATTGTACTGATATTTGGTTTAAACTAGATTTAATGAAAATTCATGTGTCAGATTTAAAGCTAGAAGTTATTCAACGTTATGATATTAAGGGTGTGTGTCGCGAAGAAGTTGGGACTTCTGATGGTTATAGAGTTGTTGGTAGAGCTAGAATTCCTTTATGGGATTTCTTACTGGGTGATGATGACAAATATCAAAACACACGCGAGACACTGGAGGAGTTATTGTGTGGTGATGAGAAGCGGAGTAAACGTATTCAATTGGCAAAGATGGAAGGGTGTGTGCCTAAAGCGCAAGGAGTTATACAAGTTGATGGGACTATTAAAGAAGTGGCTGCACACGGAAGAAAGAGGAAGCAGGGAAGAAACAAGCAGTTCTTCCTTTGATCTCATTACGACAAAATATAATGCACAAATAATTTCTTAATTTTCTCCATGTGATTATGCAGTCACAACCAAACTATCCTAGAATATGATTCAATCTAATGTTTCTTGATTTTTATTTCGAATTTGTTCTTGTTGGAAACTTGAAATTCTTTTGGTTTTTGCGTCCCTGTGTGGTCTATGTTCATATGTTATATGCTCCTTTCCTTTCCCATTTCGGCCGTTTCAGGAGGCCTTGAATTAGAGGAGAAAATTTAGTTATGAATATATGCAAATAGATTTTATTTATTTTTGACTTAAAAGGGCACAATATATTAAAAAGAGTCACTGGAAGTGACAAGAACTACAAAGATCAGTTCATAAGAAAACTGACACTTTCAGATTACAAATAAAACTAGAATCAGAAAAACAGAAGAATTTTCCTATTAATAAAAAAAAGAGAAAAGAAAACAGAAGAAAAACTCATGGACAGTTCACCACTGCATCCCAATTACATAACAATGTAGAAAGGGAAAAACCATCAAAAGTGTGGGTATGAAGAGACTAACTGTATACTGTGCATTTCACTTCAACAATCAGTTGCTTGATACTTCTAGATTTATGGGAGAAAACTCTATTATTTCTCTCTTGCCAAATAATCCACCAGACTTCAAACGTTAACAAAGACCAAATCTTTTTTTTTCTTGCCTTAGCTTTAGCCCAATTCCAAATGGTTGCTTTTACTGATTCAGAAGTACTATACACAGTACTTACCCTCTCCTACAGTAACTAAAGCAAAAAAAACATCCATCTCCTTCATATGTTGAAGCTAAATTGATCCATGCCAAGAGCAAACACAGATATACAATGATTATTTTCTTTATGTCAAAGAGCAGGGGTTATAAATCGTCCGATGGCACAGAATTGTGCTTGGTTGCATCCCAAAATCAAAGATGTTACTCTAATATTTATATCAAATCTCCATTGCTAACAACAAAGGTTTCGTGGTGTAGTTGGTTATCACGTCAGTCTAACACACTGAAGGTCTCCAGTTCAAACCTGGGCGAAGCCATATATGTTTTGCCTTTTTTTTTTATTTACACTAGATAATTCTTGTAAGCACACAAAGAAAAGAAGAAAAATCCAGATTTCTTTAGGATTCAAATCCTTTTTTATCCCTAACCAAGTATGATTCCAATTCCTACACCCCTATAAATAAATACGCACTAGATAAATCTTGTAACCACACATAGAAAAGAAGAAAAAGAAAGATGTATCATCGAAGGAAACTCTATCCGCCTGAACTCCCAATAATAGGAATGGAGAAGTGCTGCAAGGGAAAATCAGTTGTACAGGTCAACAAACCCGCAGTACCAGAAGAAGATATTACCAAAACTGAAGTTATTCTGCGTATAAACTGCATCGATGAAATCACGCACCTCGAAGGCGATCAAGTAAAACAGAAACCGTGCACAGATGCTGTAAAAAAAAACGTTGAGGGCAAACACCAACCATGCATCAATGATGTCAAAAACCTCGAAGGCGAAGAAAAGCAAGAAGACAAAAGCCGTAAGCCTCCTGCTAAATACTATGTTTTTGTTAGTTTGGAAAATTTACTCGATGGTCAATATTGCTACAAACGCACTCAAGACAGACGAAAGTTTGGGGGAATATCCTTTATTAGATGGGATCCTGCAGGTATTCAGTTTGACATTGATTTTTTGAAGATTCATGAATCAGTTTTGAAACTAGAAGTGATTAGACATTATCACAAAGGCGAGACGAACGTGCCTTACGATGAAGTTGGGACTTCTTGTGGTACTAAAGTTGTTGGTAGAGCTGAAATTCCTTTATGGAATTTCTTACAAGGCGATCTCAAAAAACCAGTGTCAGCTGATTTGTTATCTGGTGACGAAAACCGCACTAAACTCGTTCAACTGGTGAAAATGGATGGATCTGAACTTAAAACCCAAGGACTTCTGCAAGTTTTTATGACTGTTAAAAAGGTTATTAAGCCGACTAAACGAAAATGTTTCAAGGTGTTGTATAATAATACTTTAGGCTTGTTGTCTGGCTTTACTTTGTAGACATTTTGTCGACCTTTGTTTTACCGATCAGTTATAATTTGCATGTTCGACTTTCTATTAACAGCTAGGGACATAAATTTCTTCGTTCACTGACTTTGGCACCTATTTCTGTCATACTTACTCCAATGGTAGTTATGTATCTGATTTCTTATAGTGTTTTTTCTCTTAGTTTGCATTGTGAATGTACGTGATTCTTTCCAGAACCATGTTTATTGAAGGGGTTAGTATAATATGATAGCTCTACGGCTCGTTTAACAGCATCACAGATTCAGAATTCAAAAAACGGTTAGTATAATAGTGACAGTAATAGTATGGAAGTATCTTGATAAGATGTTGGAGAGTTACTTCCCAAAACACACCAAATTGAGAAAAAATATATCATCTTGAAAGTGTTCATATTTAAGTTCTAGAATACATAAATAGGAAGAGACAAATGCGTTTCTAAGTAAGCCTTACCCCGACTTCATTCTTTTCTCTTTTTCAAAATTTGAAGAGCAAAGATCAGTTTGGAGTGTCCATCCAAGAGGGCGGTGGAAGTACTGTTGGCATTGGCATTGGCATTAGCACAAACGGCCGGAGCATCATACCTGCATCATACCCATGTTTGTTATTCAGGCAGAGCTCTTCAAAGCTTCTTGTTTGGATATTGAACCCCCATACCCGGTGCTTGCAACCGAGAAAAACAACATTACGATCTACCGGACTGAAACCTAAAACTTGGATTCTTGTAACTTCACCTATATTAGAATGCATATCTGCTACAACACCGTCTATTGAAATATCATTGTGCAATATTTGCCAGTTGACCTCACCAAGCACCCAAACCCAAACACTCAGAGTCATTTCCATTCCAGTATTTCTAGTTGTAGCGTAACAGACCCAGCCTTCTGACTCCCCAAGAATACTGTGAAAGTCATTCCCATCATCTGGCAAATTAATTAAACTACATTGATGTCCATCACTTCCAGTGTTCTGATTCAGATTGTAGACTAACATTCTATCTCCCCCCCCCCTCCAATCCAAAACAAAACACCATTAAGGATAATAACATTATGATTAGGATTAGAACAGTCGCGCTCAACAATTTCATCATACAAAACTTCAAAACTTTCATACACCCAAATCAGAAGAAAAAACATCAACATTAAATTTGTTCGAAGGCATATTTACTGGGATACGTACAACCTTAAAGCAACAGGCAAACGATGATGAATACTCGCAGAATATACCATTAAAATCAAGATAACTAAGTGGGGATTTAGATCGAGGTGGTGAAGGAAGTGAAACCCATTTCCGAGTTAGTGGATTACAAACATGATACCTCCTCATAACACAATCTCTAGGAACTGAAAGACAAAGTACCAAACCATTACTAGAACCTAACAGGAATAATTCAGGGTACGCAAATTTAAATCTCAAAGGGTTTTCATCACCAATGAGATGGTCATAAGTAATCATATGATAGTGTATCCATGGGCGAGACTTGTTATTGATTTGGAACCATTTGAAAATGAAATTAGGGTTTGAGAGGTTCGATAACCATAGCTTTGATAAACATTTGAACTTACGGATTGAATCTAGTGGAAGATAAGTAAAGATCTCAATCAAGATATCATCTGTGAAGCCAGTTGAAGAAAATCATCCCCTGCAATTGAGATCCTGGATCCATAAAAAAATCTCAATGATTACTCGTTTCTTCAGTTCTCAAATGAGAAACCCTAGAAAAATCCCCAAATATCCCTGTTATGATTCTCCACGAAGGAGTCTTAAAATGAAGGATCTGATTGGGCCCACATTGCTACAACTTTATCAATTAAATCGTAACATGCCAGATTTAATTAGGTTCCTAGTGCCAAAGATATCGTTATCGTATTAATGTTATTTGATTAGTTTAAGGGTTATAATTTCTCTCCACACTAGTTTTAATTTGTTTCATTTTTCTAGCTATTTTCAGTTTAATGTATTTGCTGTTTCTAATATAAATATAGTTATTGTCCAATTGAATGATACACTGATCAAGAGAAATTATCCCTCTAATACCAGTTTTATTATGGTATCATAGCTATGTTTATTTGGGTGGTGTGTATGAACTCACTATATCAATGTTATGTTTCAGAGTTCAATGTTAATCTTGTGTTTCAGAGTTCAATGTTAATCTCATATTTAAACCAGACCCATATCGAATTTGAGCGGAGGTATTATAAATATTCCCACATCATCTAGATCCTTAATATCTATAAAGTTTAAGAGTTCTAGGAACATTACCCTTATAAGTAGATTTTTAAGGATAGTTAGGTCCATGGATTTCTAAGATGGTATCAAAGTTGTCTTCGTTTGTTAATCCCGTATTCAAACTCGACCGATATCGAGTTTGAGTGTGGGTGTTAGAAATAGTCCAATATCACCCTCAGTATTTATTAAGCTTAAGAGCCTTAGACAACCCTACTCTTATAAGCCGACTTTCGAGGATAGTTAGACCTATGAGTTTCGATGTCCTAGCTTAGTTTAGACGGAGAAAAACCAACCACGATAGGACTTAGTTTTGTGGGGTCGGAAAATTATGTTTCCGCGGACTAAGCCACAACCTGCGATATATGTACGATTTGGTATGGTTTTGTCTGTTATCAGAATCAGAACATTTATGAATGGTTTGGTGTAAAACTGAACCAACTTGGTTCGTCGCAAGACTAATTGTTTTTGAATTAACAACAATAAAAATAATATAAATTTGTGTTGAACCAACTTGGTTCGTCGCAAGACTAATGGTTTTTGAATTAACAACAATAAAAATAATATAAATTTGTGTCGATCCAAGTATTTGAGGGTCCAATTTTTTTTTAAAAAGAAATAGATAACCAACAATAGCAATCCAGTCATATATAACAATAATTGATTGCTATAGTGAACCTACGATTTTTATAAAGACTTAACTAAGAGCTTCTCCAATGAAATGTGTGTCAGTATAAGTGTTTAAGTCCACATAGGATACACATCCATTTTCTCTACAAAAATTCTCCAGCCCTAACTTCTTTAATCAATGTTTGGATGATGCGGCTTAATTTTAGGTTGACATCCTCTAGGTGAATCCATCCTAGAGGATGTCAACCCATGCTAGTCACTTTTACTTAATTAACTTGACTTTAATATACTAAATAACATTTTTTTAACTCTAATCAAATTTAATAAAATCTTAAGTTATTGAAAATAAAATTTATACTAATCAAAACAAGAAGTCTAATATAATACCGTTATGGATGGACTTTTTTCTCCCTGATTTTAAGGAAAAATAAGAAATAGCATGTCTTGCTTGTGTTGCCGCATAGGAAACACACACAATGACCATTGGAAAAGCTCTAAGAGCTTCTCTAATGGAATGTATATGAAGATAAATGTTTATATCCACATAGGATAGACATTCATTTTTCCTAAAATTCTTCTCCAATCCTAACTTATTAAATCAATGTGAAGATGATATGACTTCATTTTTGGTAGACATCTTAGTAAGCTTGTGCTTAACTAAAATTAATTCTAATATATTAAATAACCAAGTTTAGCTCTAATAAAATCTTAAAATTATTAAAAATAAAATTTACATTTAACCAATTTTTTTTTCACAAACATCACGATTGAAGAGATGAATTTTTTTCCCCATAAACTTAAAGAAAAACTGGAATGAGAATGTCTTATTTGTGTTGCCACCTAGGAAACACGTATAACAACTATTGGAGAAGCTCTAGATTATCTAATGACTGTAAATGGAAGAATCTAAGGCTTGTGTTAAACACTTTCAGGGGCGGAGCTATAGTCGGGCTTATCATAGATGAAGCCACCCATAAACCCATATAAACCATTTTCTGACTACCTATATCTATTGGGGCTAAAATTTAATATATTATATTTAGGCTTAAGCCTGGAGTATAAAATCGGTCAAATCCGGGTATCATCCATTTCTAGTTCCACCACTACACTTTAACATCTAGTTTTCGGTTTGGTTTGAGGTTCCACGAGAACCAAACTAACGTCTAACTGTTAGATAAACGGTTCAGTTTGATTCAGGATCTATTGATTTGGTTTCACGGTTTGGTTTCACGGTTTGAAACGGTTTTTGTACAACCCTATCTAGCGATATCACTTTGTGATGGAGGCAGACTAAACTTTAACACTCGGCTGCGGCTAGTCAATATACTCGAGTCTTGAGCCCAGTTGAGAAGGTGTTCTCGAGCGGTGGCCATTTCCCCCAAATCTGTAAATTCCATTAATTCCGAAACCTTAAACTTCTAATTATTCATTTAATTTCTTCAAAAATGTTTCGTTATCTATGCAATACTTTGATTCCGAATAGGATCATCAATGGAGGAGTTTCAAAACCCCTTTTTCTGTGCTCACATTTTACATCACAAAACCCTTGTTTACTTCTTCTTCATCTTCATAATAGGATTAGATCCATTTCTTTTTCTTCTTCCCCACTTGTAGTTTCTTACTTGATGAATTCATGTGGGTTAACTGAAAAACAAGCTCTGTCTACTTCTAAGAAACTTAATAATCTCAAAACTTTATCGAATCCAGACTATGTTCTTACTGTATTTGAATCTTACGGGTTCACTAAACCCGACATCTCCAAAATCATCATCAAGAATCCTGAATTGCTTTTATATGATGTTCATAAAACCCTTAAACCCAAGCTTGATTATTTCTATTCTAAAGAAATTTCTAGACTTGAACTTATCAAGGTCTTATCTGCCAACCCAATAATCCTTATTAGAAGTTTAGAAAACCATATCATTCCTTTTTTCGATTGCTTCAAGAACATTGTTGGTACTGACAGATACGTATTTACTGTTATCGGACGAACACATTTTCATCCTGCAGAACTAATTGAGAAAGTGATGCTCAACATACAGGTTTTGAGAGATGAAGGAGTTAGAATCTCTGTCAACTTACTAATCAACAGACCGTCGACATTAATGATAAACACTGTTAAATTCAAGGACATTGTACAAGAGATTAAGGGTATGGGTTTTGATCCATACAAAACTACATTTCTTAGTGCTGTTCGGGTATTCACAGCAATGACTAAATCAACCTGGGATGCGAAATTGAATGCTTACAGGAAATGGGGTTGGTCAGAAGATGAAATTCTAAATGCATTTAAGGTGTATCCTACCTGTATGAGTTATTCCACGAAGAAGATAAGCCTCACCATGGATTACTTTGTGAATCAAATGGGTTATAATGCATCTTTAATGGCCAGATACCCAATACTTTTGGGTTTTAGCTTGAAGAAGAGAATTATACCCAGGTGTTCTGCTTACCAGATTTTAGTCTCCAAGGGTCTGATTAAGGATCAAGTTCCCATATGTTTACTTTTTCTTATGAATGAGGAGTCTTTCTTGGAGAAGTTTGTGATCAAGTATGAGAAAGAAACTCCTGAGCTGTTAAAGGTATACTATAGTTTACGATTCAATACTTCTTAATCATTTAGGGAGATATTAATATGCTGTATGCTTACACAGTCCTTCTCCATCCTTGTCGTAAATTTACTGCTGCTTTTTTACACATTGGTTGTCGTATGCTAGTTTGATTGCCTCCCAAAGGAAATCATGTGCAGCAGTCACTGCTTACCTCTTAATCTTTTGACATCAAGAAGAGTATAGTTTATGGAGTAGCTGTTTTGTGCTTTCTAGAACTCGATTTAATATTTAACTATAATGGGTAACTGATTCAGTTGAGAAACAAGCTTTCTTTATGTTGTTTGGTTTGGAAGTATCATACTTTATGTAGAGTACTCCAGTCAAGGGCTCTGTGTTGGAAAGCTCTTATGCTTGTTTTATATTATTTATATAATTAGTTAAAATAACAGGCTAGGTAAGTTAAAATTTATAACTACGTCAGTGATTAAAGCATTCTCTATGGTTGCATTGTGGATGAGTTCTATAGTTAAATTGATATATCCTAGCTACATATGTGAATTTCAAGCTTATCTAAGTACTTCAACGAGGGATGTGTACACGCAGATCTTTGTTTTTCACAGAATTGTGTCTACTGATTAGTGTACCATGACGCCCATTGAGTAAGTGATTTAGTCATATAGAGTTTTAGGAGGTCATATTTTTTGAGAAGTAAAACATAATTTCAAGTGTGAGTTTTAACAGATTACCACTGTAAAACAGAATTTCAAGTGTGAGCTTAACAGATGTTAAACACGACTTTCTGTTGTGTCCTAGAACCCAGATGCATAGCGTCATGCAGTTCTTTCTAATAAAAAATTTACCGCTGGTGAGCATATAAACATAGGCTGTTCAGAAGGATAAAACAAAAATGTATAATAGTGTTTGTTGACAGTTGTTGTTACGTTACGTCCCATTATATGTTTTGAGATCTTGCTATGAAATTGTGGATATTCCCATGGATCATATGTTTAATTCGAACTTTTTTTTTTGTTTTTGTTCATGTGATATTGGTTCGTGTAGTATGTGTTGTCATATATGGTGTCATGGATTTTTGTAATCTGTTCAAACATAAGAAAGAAGCTATTGAACTGTTAAAGGTATACATTATTCACATATTTGCCATACGTATGCTTGTACTCTTTCAAATGAAAATTGTGTCTGTTCTGGCCGCTTACCTCTTATACATTTGTAAGAAGAAGAATACATAGCTTAGGCAGTAGTTTCATGGTTTCTAGCAACTCCAGTTTAACTAGAACATCTGTATGTCATGACTAAAGTTCTGGTTGTGAAGGAAGTTCATTTAGTGAAGCTATGCGTGGTTTGTTGTTTGGTTAAGAAGCTTATTGCTGTACGTAGTTAGCAGTCAAGCTCTATTTGCATTGGCATTTGCAGGAATTAAATACCTAAGTAGTAAGTTTTCTCTGTTAGAAAGCAGAGAAGCTTTTTTGCACTTCACTTATTGTAGTCAAACTGATGTGTCTTAATTGCTTCTTGCATAAACGAGGGCTCTAGATCTCTCAGTCGTCATGTGGAGCCTTTCCTTTTCACTGATTGGTGTGTACTGGTTAGTCTAACCATGAAATCCATCTTATGAATAAGAAGTCGTGTTTTATCAGAAATTGGATCTTCTCCACTTGATTATTCACTTATATGCAAATAAACCTAATATTGGTCTGAGATAACTTAATCTCTTTTATATTAATTTGGGAAGACTTGAAGATGTGAATAAAGCTCTTCAAATGAAATTGCTATAGAGAGTTCAGTCTGTAGATGAACAGCGGGCCAAAAAGCATTTAGCCAAATATAAGGATGGAAATGACAGATGGAGTACTTACTACATAGGCAATTATCTGTGTGGCCTGGGCTGAAATGAAATGGATAATCCAAGAACTAAATGAAGATTCTAGATGGTTAGTGGGTAATGGAGATCGAATTTCTGTCTGTTTTGATAGATGTGTTACAGAGTTGCCTTTATACGAGCTTGCTGGTAATAATTCAGTGATTAACAGGAATCTGAATCTGAAGGTGGTTGGTGTATTCCAAGTTCTAATATTATTCTCATTGATGAGCTGCCTATATTGCTTGGAGGAAACTGTAAAAGCTAATATGGACTGGTAATCAACAAGGCATTCGCTCTGTTTCTGCTGCTTACAACAAAGTCAGGTCTAAGCAACTAGTAATAAGGTGGTATACAAGATTTGGAGTAATTCTGTTCATCGTGATACTGCCAGCAATGTATGGAAGCTTGTAAGAGGAATTCGGGCTTCTAAATGAGAATTCGCAAAAAACAGGTTTCCACATGGCTTCTAGGTGTCACATCTGTAAAAATGGTGTTGATTCGGTGGACCTTCTTCGGCATTGCAACTTTTCAGCCAAATCATTTGGTTTCGTTGGTACTTATGCTTGCTGTTATGCGACATTAAGCTTATAAGCAAGCAAAATAAATTTATTTGGGCAATCTTCCAAAATAAATTAGTTCCCAAAACAAATTTGGCATAGATTAGCCTGTGTGAGTCAAAATTTGTACCGGAACCCGAAATTTCCCAAACTCGCTCCAAGTATCTGAATTCTGAACCCTGAACTATTAAACCGTAGTAGGGCCTTGAACCGGAAGGATGACCAAAAATTTGTCATATCACTCGAAATCTGACTCGTGATCAGTTCTGAGGTTATGCAAAAGGAAATCCGATTAAAATCTTGAAATATTAACTGCTTTAACCTAATGTCAACAAAGGTTTCGTGGTGTAGTTCGTTATCACGTCAGTCTAACACACTGAAGGTCTCCAGTTCAAACCTGGGCGAAGCCATAACATTTTTTATTATTTAGCATATTTTTAGGCTTAAATCTATTTAAGTTCTTAATTCATTCATTTTTTTCTTCTTCAATTAGAAATCTGAGAAGGGGCAGCGCTGCTGGTGGTGGAATTTTTTCTTCCTCCAAAATTCTCACTGGTTCTTCTTCTTCAACCTGTAAGTTCCTTGCCATTTTCAATCTAGGGTCACATATCTACACTTTAAGCATTTCAGTAGAAATTAATGACTGATGATTCAAGTAACATAAAGTTTAGGGTTTTGTGCATAGACTAAAAACTTTTTAATCTTCCTTCCAATCTTTTCTTTGTCTGTGTGCCTTTGATTAGGACTTCGTGTTTTTCTTATAACAAATTAGTACTTTTTTTTTGAAGCATAAAAATTAGTACTTTGATTATAGAGTTGTTGTTTTTACTGGTTTTATGGTTAATTTAGGGGATTCAATTCATTCGACATGGTTTGTTGGATATAATTTTAATGTTGGAAATGAAATCTGGGGGTTCTTCGATTTTCTCTGTGTAGTCGTAGTTTTCTTGGAATCAACATTAGAAATTGTTAGGAAAAAAAATCCTGCTGTCGATGCATATATGTACTTCTCTTTTCTCATATTTCAGATTACTAATACATCTTTGAAAACCACAAGAGCTGTAGTTGAACAACACGATATGTAGTTGAACTCTGCAACATTGTAGCAACAACAGGTGGTGCTCGTCTCTCCGCCGCAGGGATTTATGGTATCTTGAAGAAATTGGGACGAGACATGGTGAAAAAGAAGGTGCATTTTGCATGTAGGAAGTTTTTCTCATCGTATTTTTCCTGTCTTTGTACTTGTAAAATGATCATATTGTCTTAGTGTAACACAATTGAATTGTCTAGGTTCATAAATAGGACTTTGTGAGGAGGACAGCAACTCCGCATAATCTGCTGTATTATGTGTTCCTGCGATTGAAGTCTTGGGTTATCGTTTCATATCAGAAATCAGCTATTTTGGGAGGACAGAATTGGGTGTTGAGATCTGAATTTACCAATGGAGTGCAACAAAGAAGAGTCTGTAAGAGCCAAGGAATTGGCTGAGAAGAAGATGAATAGCAAGGATTATGTGGAAGCACAAAGAATGATCATTAAGGCCCAAAAACTATACCCAAGTATAGAAAATATCAGTCAAATGCTAACTGTATGCCAAGTACACTGTTCTGCTGAGCGCAAAGTACTTGGGTTGGATCCAGACTGGTATGGCATCCTTCAGATTGAGCAAACTGCTGATGAAGCATCCATTAAGAAACAGTTCAGAAAGCTCGCCCTCCAACTTCATCCTGATAAGAACAAGTTTCCTGGCGCAGAAGCTGCCTTTAAATTGATCAAAGAAGCACAGAGGTTTCTCTGTGACCAGTCAAAACGGTCACAATTTGATATGAAGCGTAAAGCTATGAGACCTGGTCAACAGAGCCAGTCTCAAAATCAGCCAAGTAGGAGTAACTATCGGAGCAAACAACCTGGAATACATTCTAATCCTTCGAGTACTGGTACAGAAGCACAGTTCAAGTGCATGAATCCTCACCAGCAAAAACAGCAGCAGACCCTACCAGTATATTCTAAAGGCACCGGACCAGTATATTCTAATGGCCTCCTCTGGACTACATGCCCTTTTTGTAGTATTAGGTACCACAGAGATATTATGGACAGAGCTCTCCGCTGTCGAAGGTGCATGAAACCTTTTGTTCAGGGTGGTCGAAAGATAGCCCCTGTAAATATACCGTGGAGTCGTGACAACGTGGCACCAGTAAATATACCGTGGAGTCGTGACAGCGTGGCACCAGTATCACAGCCATTCACAATGTCAAGAAGGGCTTCTGTGGCTGGTAGGGCACCTAAATCCATTGCAAATGAAGACGTGAATGTATTTGTAGAAGCCGGAAAGAAAGGAAAAAGTATACCTGCTGAACCTAAACCTCCGGGTACCAAAAACAGGAAAAAACTCCGTCTCAGAAGAGGAAACTGACAGTTTTGAAACTGGAAGCAACTGCGACATGGAAGAAGACGGTGATCACAAAGCTGGACGGAATCCTGGACTCAACAGTGGCCGCGATACTCGCAGATCATCTCGGCGAAAATATGATGTTAGTTACAAAGAGTGATGACGACGACATAGTTACTGGATCAAGACGAGAGACTACTAAAATCAATGACCCAGTGGATAAGGTAGAGAAAGATAAAAAAAGGTCCTTCTTGAAGAAGGTACTCCAGATAGAAATGCTGAAAACTGTAAGAATAATGGAGATGAAGTAGCTGAAGATGTATGAAGGACCTGAACCAGTGGTCGTTGAAGTTGCCGATCCAGATTTTTATGACTTTGACAGGGATAAGAGTGAAGAATGCTCTGCATTGGATAAGAATGAAGTTGCTTGTGGGGAATTCAAACAGGAGAAGACTGATACAATTGAAGATATAGGTACATTCTCCCATAAGATTGTCTGGGAAAAAGGTGTATGAAATACTTACAAGATCTATCCACGTAAAGGGGAAACTTGGGCCCTCTACAAGAACTGGAACAAATGGAGTTCTGATCTGGAAAACCACAGAGAGTATGAGTGAATTTGTTATAATCCTGTCAGATTTCACCAACGAATCAGGCATTTTGGTTACCCAATTGGTTAAGCTAAAAGGTTTTGTATGCCTGTTTAAGCCAACCAAAACCAATGGCATTTCTTCCTTTCAGATACCATCTAATGAAATTTGAATATTCTCTCACTGAGTTCTTTCATTTCGAACAAATGGTAGAGAAGGAAAAGATGTCCCTGAAGGTTATTTTGAATTTGATCCTGCAGCCATGCCCAGTTACCTTGAAGAAGTTTCTGATTTCATTCACAGAAAGCTGAAGCTGTTGACGGTAAAACTAATGGTTCCTTAAAATCTATATTAGAGGAGAAGCCTCATACGCTGAAGAATAGGACACATCCTGATGAAAAGAGTACCTTTGATGGGAGCTCACCAGGTGGAAATAGTTCTTCTAGGATGCCAAATGTTTGCTACAAGTATGTAAATGAAGAAAATGTCGTGGAATCTAAGACTTTAAGTACTTCAGCTGGTGTGACAGCAAAGCCAGGGAGAGTTTCAGAGCAAATTCCTTCTTCACCTTCTTCGTCGATTTACCCTTGTGAACTTCCAGAGTAGGTTTATTATTCCTTTGAAGATGACAAAACTGAAGACAAATTCCAAGCTGGTCAATATACAGGAATTTTAGTTCAGAATGGTCTTCTTCTGACCTACATGCGAGTGTGACGTAGGCACAGTTGTAAAAGTGGACGATACAATGAAGGTATTGGTTTTGGAGAAGGTTTCTGATTATGAGACGATTTTCAAGGGTCAGATGAAAGCAGCCATACTTGAAATACCACGCTGTGAATGCTTAGATTCTCTCATCAAATTCCTGCAATCCAGTTGAATGATGAAAAAGTAAGAACCGTGTTGGCTGATGAAAAAGTTGGAACCTTGAATGGATGTAGGGAGTTGGATCCCAAAGCACTTCCCGTTTGTTTATTTGTTTGTAAATGAAGAGTCAAGACTGTCAGAGACATGGTGGAAATTTGGTTCAAGGTCTATGTTTTTTTTTTATCTGCAGTTCAGAATTACTATATGATGTGTTGCAGCTATATGGGGTTTAGCAATTTTATCGTTTTTGACATGCGGTATGGGGGAGAACGTCTTCTGTCAGAATGAGGTATCCATCTGCATCTTCATATGGCTTTTATTTATTTTGCTCTTCATTTGTTTCACTGCATGTCTTACTTAAGTATTATTAGTTTTAGGAATATGTAATCATTATGCTGATAGTAGCATATTCTATTATGCTTTCTTACTTTAGGTTTTCCTTCAGCAGATCTATTTCTGCTGGGCTTTCCAGTATATGCTTACTTCAGGTTCAGTTGTACATGCAAAATCTCTGAAAATCTATTTGAAACTTTAGAACTTCTTTGAATTTAATCTGGATGAAATATATGTGAACAATCTGATACTCTTTTGAGCAATATTTCCCATTTGGTTTTTATATTCTGATAAAGAAGAGCAACCTTTGGGAGTGATTAGTTGGGGATCAAAGATATGAGGGGGCATTTCACATATCCCTACTTTACAGATTGTAGCCTGACATCAGCCCTGACTTGGTAAGGTCATGGCATGTACCAAGTCTGAAATTTGATTAACCTATCTTAACTGCAAAAGAACTAATATTGAGCATTCATATGTTAGAGTCGTTGACCCTAGCACTGCATTCTGCACATATGCTCTTTACTCTGGTATAACTATCAAGTGCGCACTTATGGCCTCTACTCCTGTATTGGTGTTAGTGCAGTGCAATGTGCACAGATGCACTCTGATGTAACTTGCAAGTGTGCGCATATATATGCACTCTACTCTGCTAGAACTTTCAAGTGTTCGATATTGAAGACTTGAAGTATTGAAGGAGTCACACCACGAACCCTGTAAGTAGCAAGTTTGAAAAAGAAAGGGCTGGAATTTTCTCTGAGAACATAAGGTAACAAGTGGTGAAACAGGGGAATAGTTCCAGGAGAAAATTTATCGAAAGAAACTTGAAGAGAAATGTGTTAGTATGGTTGCTGAAGCTAGAAATGCGTGTCAAGAGATCAGCAAAGGGAAGTAAGTGGAGTTATTCGATGGAGGACGCCCTGAGTTTGAAAATTCTTATTAATAGTGTCAGATATCGCGAGAGATGTACACTGGGTTGGTTCTATTGTGGCCAAAGAACTTAGTATTTTTGGGCAGAGGCTAAGCAGAAAGGGAATGGCAGAATCACTAACTAACAACAGCAATATGTTCAGCAGCGCCCGCAGCACCACCAACACCAGCATCATCAAGCTGGAATGAAGAAAGGAAATGCCTCAATTCTGGGTATGTCTTACTTCTTTAGTTTTGATGCATCTCTAATTTCTTTTGTAAATGGATGGATGTTTGAGGTATTATGACATCTGAATAAAATGGGAAAATCCATGCTAATGATCATTGTAATATGAATTAAACGCACGATGTATGCTTTTCTTCATATTGGCAAGAAAGAAAAATGTTCTTCATACTTTAATTCACATGATATGTTTCTAAATGTATGATAGGATAACAGGTTTTTGCTCTATTAAGGTAAGGCGACTTACATGTTTATGTACTCAACTTCTGCATCACCCATATTCCTTGTTAAAAAACTCTAGATCCATTTGTGAATATTGAGAACCAAGTATCAGTATGTGTTCTGCTCAGCCACTTTCACAGAATGTTAAGCTGTGCAAGGAGACTGCATTGCAACTCGAATCGATCCTGATCTAGTTTTGCTTCTCCTTGCTCAGTGTATACTAACCAGATTGAGTCAATCTGGTCAGTATTGGTTGATTGGTTCTATTTACAGGTGCTGTCACTGCTATGGGAAAACCAATCCACTTGCATATATAATCGACATGAAGAGTAGCCCAAACTGCAATCTCCATTATCTTCAATATGTATACCAGTATACCACCACTTAAACCATTAGACTTGATTGACTATGCAGATACAACCACATCTCGTACGTGTACATGAAATGCTTACTGTTAGACATTTCTTTGTATAGAACCAAGTTTTTTAGGGGTGTCACATTGCTTTTTTTTTTTTTTATGCATTTTACGCCAACTGCTGTATCCAACTCTCAAGCTTGATATACATATACATATAAACCATCAGCACATATGCATTTATAATGATTCTCTATTTTACTGAAATTTCAGACTCTGTTGCGTCTCGAGGCTTCAAGGACCTTTCAGCCCATGTCTGTTGTCAGTGTAGATACTGCCTCATGATCCAACAGTGTAAATAATCCTTGGAATGGACTCTGTAGCACGTGCTTCGATGCTCAGGAGATGCATAAATTCCATTGAAAGAGAAAGCAATCTATTTAGGAATGACTGCGTGTGGTTACTTGTGCTATTTGTAGTTGTGGATATCCCACTTGATGCAGACACAACTGCTTCTGTGTGATGTTTGCTTCGGAAGTGCGCAAGTTTAAGGGTTAGCTAATCCAAAACTGACGACGAGGTTGTGATGTTGGACATTGCTAGTTACAATTACTGGGAGGTTGTTTGGACAGTTGTAGTAAACCAATAAGGTTTCTTCCTTTGTTTTCTTCTCTTTTTCTCTGCTAAATTTTGGTATTTTAAAAGGGTAGTTACAGCGGAGAGCTTGTTCCAGAGGATAATTTTCTGCAAATGTCATATGTACGCATTTGAAATTTGCTTAATATCTCTATACCGGACCCAAAACAATCACTACGCCTCAAAAATTTGCTGCCGCAATGCAAGATCTGTTAGGTAACCCAAAATCAAGTGTAGCGACTGAAATCTAGACTATATCGAAACAGTTACCTTCCTCCATGACCGAAAGAAAGGTTTTACAACATGTATTTTCCCAACACTCCGAGACAACGATGGATTATAATGCCCACCACGGTTTTACCTCCATCTGCAGGATTAGCAGGGGTTTAGGATCTAGTATTTCTGCTTATGTCCAAGGAAGAAGTAAATTACTAAATTCACTATGAGGCTTTTCAACTAAAACTGATTAGGGTATTTGGATACAAAAGCACTTTATCTCTAGAAGCAGAAATCATTCCAAGAATAGAAGTATAAATATTTTGTTTTATAAAAATTTAATCTTTTTTTAAAAAAATTATTTTGAAATTCTGCATCTACATTAATATTTAATTTTTTTATTTTTCTAAAGTGATATCCAAACATATCCCCGGTTCAAATCTGGGCGAAGACAGAAATTTCATTTTGTAAGCGGATACTCTATTAATTTCTTAATTTATTCATGTTCTTCTTCACTTAGAAATCTGAGAAGGGGCGGTGCAGGAGCTGCTGCTGCTGCTGGGATTTTTCTTCCTCCAAAATTCTCACTGGCTCTTCTTCTTCTTCAACAGATACTACAACTTGTAAGTTCCTTACGATTTTCAATCTAGGGTTTCTTTTCTTTCTACACTCAAGCATTTCATATCTTCCGTCAAAATTATTGATTGATTGATTATTCATGGAACATAAAACTTTGGGTTTTGTGCATAGAGAAAAAAACCTTTTATCTTTCCTTCCAATCTTTTCATAGTCTGTGTTTGGGTGCCTTTGATTAGGATTTGTTTTTTTCTCATAAGAAATTAGTACTCAGTTATGGAGTTTATGGAGTTTTTGTTGCTGGTTTTGTGATTAATTTAGGGGATTCAATTCATTGGACATGGTTTGTTCTGAATAGAAGGATTGGACTGATGAGTGGAGATGTTACTCGAAACATTGTTCCAAAAAAGCGCTTACTAGGGTTGCATAAGAGATGATGTTCTGCACAAAGTTGAGATACAGATTGCATTTTCCACTAGCGGTCAAGCAAAAGATTACAACTCTTAGAATATATCACGATTATCACTAAACAAAAAACTTTAATATGCTTCACCATGCTTAGGCCTCTCAATTAAACCTCACTTTTATAGCCTTAGTTGAACAAAGTCGGCCAAGTAATTCTACTTAGGCATGTACTTCAAAGTCGCACGGGAAAATGACTCGTATGAGTACTGACTTCAGAATCATCAGTACCCTACAACAACAACAACAACCAAGCCTTTAATCCTCAATATAACTTGAAGATTACTAGTTCACCAGAAAAGTGATCTTTTGATAATGTTACATTGACACTATGTTTAATTGATGCATTCCGTAACACATAATAACCTCATCATGTACTAATTTGAATTTCAACCATTGACTACAACCAAATCTAATACCACCATAACTGTCTACCTGATGAAGACTTGAACCACTACAGTTGAAAACATGATGAGCAAACCAAACAATCACTCAAAACTAACAGACAGCATAGAATACCTTTTCCTTTTAGTTTTCTTTTGGTATACCCTCTTGTTTTGTACTTGCAGCTTTCAGCACCACTTTCTCCGAGATCTTTCAGCGAATCAAAGTTGTTTGTGTGAGAAATACCCTCAATGGATGAGTAGCTCATTCCGTAGTTTGTTTAAAGTTAAAAGCTATGTCTGTGCCATAAGAAAACATTATTCCTCCTTGTAACTGCAAAGGGCTCAAATTGAGGATCTTTCGTTGACTCTCTACTAAACTCCCTGATCCAATTCCATGAATTGCTGTGTTAGTACTTGAAACATTGTTACGAAAAGCGCTTAGGGTTGCATACGAGGTGTCCTGTAGAAGTTCAGATACAGACTGCATTTAAGTGGTGGCTTATGCCAAATTTGGTGTAACAGCTATTTATGTTGAAGTTTTTGGTTTCTATGATGGTGTTGAATGGCTGATGCTGTACTATATGGCTTTGAATCATTATCTTATTTGTTTTTTCATGTCTTAAGTAGTACATTTTGAAATGTATGTTTTTAAGAATGAAGTGGCACAGATAGCGTCTCATAAATGCCTAAGGAATGTAGTTTTTAGTGATCAAAGATGATGGTAAATTTCTTAATCACAACCTGCTTTCTTCTCTCCTTGAGGAGATCGACGCGAATATGAATCATAAGCTAATCCAAATAATGTTGGTTGGCATGCTGTCTTAGAACGATAGAGTTACTTCTAAGCGTCAGGACCCTTTAAGGAGATCCAGAGTTTGGTTTATTGTGATTTTCGGCTTTACTTTACAGGTACACTCTATGGTCTAAACTCTAAAAAGTTGTTTTGCTGTTCGTCATTATTTGGTTCAGTTCATAGCTTAAGGTTTATCATAAAAGTAAGCTGATAAAACATTTATGGTTAGGATTGTTACAGAGCATGCATTTCCAAGGTTAGTAACGTTCTAATCTGACAAGTAGAGATCGCTTTTAGGATGATACTTGTTTTTAACTTTTTATGGTTTCATAGAATGTGAGATTTCTTCCTACTTACTGAGATTTCCAACTTCACGGAATGGAAGTAAAAGACGTTCTTTTGTTTACACTCTGCTGCATTTATAGATTTTTGTAGTTATTATCTGATCTGCATAACTACTTTTTATATTATCTGGTGGATTGGTTGCATAAAATCATTGTAGAATTAAAATTTTGATCAAACTTAACTGTATTTGAGTTGGTTGTTAATCATTTAGCTTGTTGAAATTATGCAGGTTAGAGAAGCATGGGCCGCAAAGCTGGTGGGTTGTACATAAATCCAAGGAAGTTTGGGACTCTTTCGAAACCATGCATGAAAGAGATGATGGCGCTTCTAAATTGCTTGGCCACTTGTGGGAACAATGATGATAAGTGTGTTAAGCATAAGGACCTCTTGCGTACTTGCACGGATACCCAGGTGCACGGTTACTCTCAACTCCGGATGTTCACTCATTAATTTTGTTATAATCTTCGCCTTCTTCTTTAATTATCGAACTTTCCATTCTCACAAGTCATTTGCATTGGTGCCCATTGATTACCTCTGTTGCAGGCTGGTGTAAACAGAAAGCCATGGGGAAGCATCAATTACCACTTGCATAGGCTTAGCAGGGTAAAGAAATAGTTGCATAAATCCAGTTAAATGGGGTTTGAGATTTTCTATCTAGCTATGTGAAAATTTAGTTTTTCAACAAGATTTTGGATATAGGTACTTTTGGTGCATTTGGTCGATATTTTGGAACCGTGAAAAGTTGCTGGGAGGTTTTAATTTGTCCCCATAATTACCAGTGCCAACAGCTTAATTCAATTAGCTTTTACTTTAAGTATTCGTATGTATGTGATGAGAGCAACATATGAAACAGATTGAATGAATTCACTCCATTATTCCTAAGATTGATCGGCATATTTGAAGTGTTTGTAAAGTATATGACATTGAAAAGACCTCTTCGATAATATGGTAAAAAAATTGTCTAGTTCGCAAGTCTGTGTGATGATAACGATATGAGATATCACACTGTAACTGAGTCTTGACTCCGACTTTAATAACTGGGTTTCATTCCGATTTCAGTGTATCAGAAAGGGTACCAGAGGTAGAAGTGGAACCAGTTAGGAACCGAAAATTTATCATTTCCTCTCCCCCTTTCACAACAAAGAAATTTGGGGATTCCTCGTTAAGAACTTAAGAAACGAAAATTCAATGAAATTCTTTTAGGGTTCTCCGATCTTTACCCTCGACAATGGCTTCTTCTTCTATCATTTGCTCATCACTAACAGATGATATCATGATTGAGATCTTTAGTTATCTTCCTCTGAATTCAATCTACAAGTTGAAATGTTTATCAAAGGTATGGTTATATAACCTCTCACACCCTAATTTCATTATCAAATGGTTTCAAATTAATAACAAGTCTCTCCCATGGATACAATATTATACGGAGGATGAGGATGCTGATGAAAACCCTTCCAAATTAAAGATGACATATCATGATTTACATTCAGAGTTTGTCTAGAAATGAACATTTATTCTCTTTTAAGTTTCTCACAAATCAGAAACCTTTTCAAGGTAATGAAGTGCGCCTGTTAGGTTCTAGTTATGGTCTGGCACTTTGTTATTCATTACATGCAGATTGTCAGACAAGGTATCATGTTTGTAATCCACTTACTCAGAAATGGGTGTCGCTTCCTTCTCCACCGCCACGTTCAGGGATTAGAGGATTTGGTGTTAGTTGTATACTTTGTGAGTATTCATCATCATTCGCAAGTTGTTATTATAAGGTTTTACGTATTCCAAAATTTAATAGTCCTTTGAAGAAATTTAATGGTCATATATTTTGTTCTGATATGGGTGTATGGGAGAGTTTTCAAGTTTCTTGTGATGAAAAAGTTTTGTGGGGGTGGACTAAAGTTGTTATCCTTAATGGTGTTTTGTTTTGGATTGAAGGTTGGGAAAGATTGTTAATTTACAATCTCAATCAGAACAACAGAAGTGATGGACATCGATTTTGTTTGATTAATTTCCGAACATGGAGGTTGACAACGATGATAAATCTACTAACCTCCATAGTCGTATTATTGGGGAGTCTGAAGGCTGGGTCTGTTAAGCTGAAACTAGATGCATAGGAAGGGGAATTACTATGAGTGTTTGGGTGCTCAATGAGGTCAACTGGCAAATATTGCACAAGAATATTTCACTAGATGATATGTTAGCAGAACTGCGCTCTAGGATAGGTGAAGTTGCTGCACGAATCCAAGTTTTAGGTTTCAGTCCCGTCGACCGTAAAGTTGTTTTGCTCGGTTGCAAGCCTTGGGTTTGGAGGTTTAATATTCAAACCAGAAGTTTTGAAGACCTCTACTTGAATAACAAACACATATATGATCCAGGTGTGATGTTCAATCCATTTGTGCTAAACCCAATGCCAACAGTACTTCCACCGCCCTCTTGGATAGACACTTAAAAGTGAGTTTTGCATTTTAGACTAAGGAACTCATTTGTCTCTTTTTAGCTATTTTAAGCCTTCCTATTTGTGTATTCAAGAACTCATATGACGAACTCGATGCCTTAGATGCATTAGATTTGCTTTCGAATCCAAGGTATCAATATTTATTTTTTGTATTCGATGTCTTTATATCTGTTAACTTTTGCAGTACACTGTTTCTCTACTTGCTAAATTTGGTCATCAGTTTATATCCTTGGAGCTTTCTTTAATCTATACTTAACTACTGATACAGCTTTAGAAGTCTACTCTTCGAAGTTGATGAAGATAAACCGTGGGTGAGCATGGGTAGGAGGTTCCCACTACTAGTGGGAACAATGATGATAAGTGTGTTTAGCATAAGGACCTCTTGCGTACTTGCACGGATTCCAAGGTTACTTTCAGTTCTGGATATTCACTCATTAATCTTGTATTTAACCCTCGGCTTCTTCTTTGATTATCGAGCTTTCCTATCTTCAAAGCCATTTGCATTGTTGCCCATTGATTACCTCTTTTGCAGCCTAGTGTAGGCCGAAAGCTGGGGATGCATCAATTATCACTTGCATATTATGACGTGCTTTCTTAACTAACCATGCTATCCTTATCTGTGTTATGTGTTGTGTTGTATTGATGTGCCTATTAATATGACACATCATAATCCATTTAGCTAACGTGCTGTGTCGTGTCGTGCTATACCAGACCATATGATATGTTGTGCTTGATTTTTTTAACGTGCCGTGCTTGATTTTTTTAACGTGCCGTGCTTATCCGTACCGCGTACTGTGCCGTGTCGATGTGCCTATTAATCTGGCACAGTACAGATCATTTAACTAACGTGATGTGCCGTATCATGCCATGCCTGACAATATATTGTGTTATGCTTGATTTTTAATGTGTTATGCCGTGCTGTAAACGTGTTGGCACAATACATTTTACACCTCTTATGCCAACCCTCACTTACTTAGTTAAGGTCGAAGACACGAACTAACACTCCAACTCCACTGCCCTCTTTTAAACTCATCATCACGCCGAAAATTTTTGGGGATTTCGCTAGGGTTTGTTTCTCGTGATTAGAAATTAATTAGGGTTTTTCGACCTTAACTGTCGACAATGGCTTCTTCTTCTTCTTCTTCTTCTTCTTCTTCTTCAAATTCTATCATTTGCTCATCACTAACAGATGATATCTTGATCGAGATCTTTACTTATCTTCCTCTAAATTCAATCTATAAGTTGAAATGTCTATCAAAGGTATGGTTACTTAACCTCTCAGACCCCAATTTTATTATCAAATGGTTTGAAATCAATTACAAGTCTCTTCCATGGATACACTATCATTCATTTTTTGATCGCTGCGTTGCTGATAGAAACCCTTTGATATTTAAGATGGCATCTCCTGATTTACATTCAGAGTTTATGTCTCGAAATGAACATTTGTTCTCTTTTAAGTTTCTTACAAATCAGAAAGCATTTCAAGGTGATGAATTGCACCTGTTAGGTTCTAGTAATGGTTTGGTACTTTGTTATTCATTAGATTCAGATTATCAGGGGAAGTATCATGTTTGTAATCCACTTACTCAGAAATGGGTTTCACTTCCTTCACCACCGCCTTCATCGGCTACAGGATTTGATGTTAGTGGTATATCTTGTGAGTATTCATCATCATTTACAAGTTATTACAAGGTTGTATGTATCCCAGAATTTGATGTGCCTTCGAAGATATTTAATGTTGATATGTTTTGTTCTGATCTTGGCGTATGGGAAAGTTTTCAAGTTTCATGTGGTGAAAATGTTGTGTGGGGATTGTCTAGTTTTGATAAAGTTGTTATCCTTAATGGTGTTTTGTTTTGGATAGAAGGGCGGCATAAAATGTTAGTTTACAATCTCAATCAGAAAAATAAAAACGATGGACATCGATGTAGTTTGATTAATTTGCCAGATATGGAGGTTGATGATGATGAATATAGTAACCTCGATTGTCGTATTGGGGAGTCTGAAGGCTGGGTCTGTTACGCTAAAACTAGAATTACCGCAAGGGTGATGACTGTCAGTGTTTGGGTGCTCCATGATGCTAACTGGCAAATATTGCACAAGGATATTTCACTAGGTGATAGCTTAGCAGAACTGCATTCTCGGATAGGTGAAGAAGCTGCACCAATCCAAGTTTTAGGTTTCAGTCCGGTAGACCGTAATGTTGTTTTGCTAGGTTGCAAGCACTGGGTTCGGGGGTTTAATATTCAAACCAGAAGCTTTGAAGACCTCTGCTCAGATAATAGACATGTATATGCAAATCGGATGTTCCTCCTCCCACTTGTGCTAAAGCCAATGCCAACAGTACTTCCACCGCTCTCTTGGATAGACACTTAAAATTGGTGATCTTTGCATTTCAAACAGAAGAACTCATTTGTCTCTTTTTAGCTATTTGTAATCTTCCTATTTGCGTATTCAAGAACTGAAGGACGAACATTTCCGATGGAATCCAAGGCTATCAAGATGATTTTTTGTTTTTTTGGTTTAATGGTCTGAATTTGGTGTCTCAAGAAACTCTCAGTGTTTCTTCAATTACAACAAACTAATGTATTTGATGTCTGTATATCTGTTAACTTCCGCAGTACACTGTTTCTATTTTCTATCTTTAATGTTTTCAAAGCTTGTTCTTCGAAGATGATGAAGTTAGAACTGTGCGTGATTTGAGCCCAGGTCTCCTGACAGACACACCAGTAGTGGTGATCCTTAACAAATGTTAACAAACTAAAGTAAACTCTGCAAAAAGTTGACAGCAACCATAATAAAATTTCCAAATTTACAATGTCATGAAGGTGCTCCTTCCATGCTTCTTAACTTAAAACACAGGAAAGCTGGTAACGAAATTGCTAAAGCATTTTCGTTAGCAGTGTGTATCGAGTCTACCGACGGTGAATTTTTCTAACTTGAGATGTTACTTTCATTGATACCTGCCATTGCAGGTTGTAGTGTGCAATTTGAATTGTGTGGTAAAAGTGAATAAGTATGGAAACAGTTCAATTGTTCAAAGAACATCTTGGTTGATCCAGGTAAAGTATCTGCACATGAGTTGAATGCAAGACAGTTGAATAACACATAGATCAGATTTTAATTGCAGCCAAATCCGTTATGCCTAGTTGAATGCAGAGCGGGTTAAGACCAGGCTCCTCGAGCAGACTAAATGCAGCAAACCCGAAGTAGGCATGATATAGATCTGGCAGCTGTGCGGGAAACTTACTGAAACCACCATACTGAAACAGGAAAAACATCAATAAAAATTCAACATGGAAAACTTTGCAATAATGCTTTCCATTATCTTAAAAGGGTGAAACCTAGGCCATGTTAACATCTAGCAGAACAAGTAAGCAAGGAGAAGCAACAGCACCTTAGATTGACAGGTAAGCAGAAATTCTCGTAGCGCTGCATTGTCACAGAAGTTCTGAGCCCCCAAGACTCTCAGTATGCCACCAATCCTGTGCAAACACAAATAGCACTTGTCTAGTCAAAACACATGCAAAGCTACCAACTAAACTCAGTAGTGTAAGAGTGTTACCAAAATGCATAACACGTGTCAGTTGCCTTGTTTGCTCGGCCTTGAAATCCACCATCAATTGCTTGCCTCTGCAGAATGAAATGTGAACGGAGTTAGCTTTTACTAATATGTAACTCAGAATACATAAAGATTATTTACACCTCAAAGTCACGGCTGATGTTAAAGTGTTTTCACTAGTACTAATATGAAACAGAAAATGCACCTGCAAGCACCATTCCAACAATGATTGCACATCAATAGCAGAAGAAGTTGTCCCTTTGGACAAAACGTTGTCTTCTATAAATCCCATCAAACGTAGGGCTGCAACTGCACAATATGTTGCACCACCTGCATTACTAAACAAGTTTGGATGCTAAGTATCATAAAGAAACGAAATCATGGCTATTGCAGAAATTTGCAATATCTACCTACCATGAGATTCTAATCCAGGAACCAACCCAAATCCCCCATCATATGACTGCACATAAAAGACTTTGCAGTAAGTAATATGCACTGAATGGAAGTACTCCAGCAGAGATTTGTTAAAAGTAGCCAAGCCAGAACCCACACTTAAGAAGAAAATCGTGATATACACAAACCTGACAGTTCACTATATATTCCTTGGCTTTCTCCATATCCATCCCACTCCAATCATTCAACAAAGAAGATATGGCAGCTGAAACATGGCAACGCCTCCAGTCATATAACAAAGGTAGAAGACAAAAAAAATCAAACAATCGGATGACTGATACTCATAGTAACTCCAGTTAGTTCCTTACCGGCACAATATACAAATCGTAGGTCCTTCTCTGCACCAGTATGAATAGGCATAAAACTGCAAATAAAGAAGAAACAAGGTTATTAACCTTGAATGAGTAAATGAAATTACAGACTACCACCAGTCTGTTTGCTAATCCATCCATCTAACCCACAAAACATGGCATTCACAAACAATTGTTTACCTCCCATCAGATTGTTGAAGATGTTTCATCGTAATTAACATAGCTTCAGTATCAACACTTTCCAAATCATACCCAACTATCTTCAACATTGCTAACGCACTATACGTACTAGCCAAATTACTACCACTATGACTTAAATCCTGCTCACATACAATATCACCACGCATTTCAGTACATCAAAACAAGCAAAAAAAATTCTAACATGAATCAGTTCTGTACCATAGCAACAACCCACACTTAATTAACAAAAGCAAAAGGCACACAACAGTTATAGAACCCCCTATTCAATTGAACCAATTTCTTGAATTTCTCCAAGACTAACCAAAATTTTCAATAAACAAACCCTAACATAATCCTCAACTGCACATACCCGGCTATCATTCGCTGGGAACTGCGACGTCCTAGAACCATAGAATCCATAATAACACCCTGAAAACAAAAAAGGAAGCACCTTTTAAAACATCAATTCTAAGAAGATCAACAAGCTAAAACACAATTTACTAACAGAACAAAAATATATATTCATACCATTTTCCAAATCAGCTTTAGATTTTGGATGTGCTTGAAAAGACAATACCCAATTCACTACTTGTTCCTTATCAACCTAAAATTCAATTCAATCCATCAAAAAATCGAATTGAAAAACTGAAATTAATGGCAGTAAAATTGTAAATTGAGAGAGAATTGAAATTACGAGATCTATGGCATTGAGGATGTCTAAACCAGAGAGAACAAAGTAAGCAAGAGTAAGACGATTTATTTCTTGTTCTTGATATAAATAAGGGATATTCTCATACATCATTTCCAGATATCTCAAATGGCGTTCCTTATCGAATAGTGAATTCGGGAAAATCTCTGAAGAATCCATGGAAGAGATTTCTCTGAAGAAGAATTTTGAGTTCTTGGAGTTTCTTGGTGTTCTTGAATCTGGAAAATTGTAAAATTCCTTCTTTTAACTCTGCTTTTAAGGGTATTGTGGTCATCTAGACGGTTAGAAACCCAGTTTGACTTTAACATGAATCGGTGTGCCACGTCAGATGTTGGAGTGAAAGTCACCATTTTATCGGAAAAATCTTCCAAAGCAACAAGATGCGGGCCGGACGACAAGTGATTTGCCGCTCCCAAACGGCAAAACGGTAAGACCAGAAGACGACTAGTCATTTAACACTTAATGTAGGAGGCCAAAGTATCTCTCCTAAGTCCTACCGAAGGATAATACTCACCGTGGATACAAATGCTTTGGAAAAGGCTTTAAAGTTATAACAATTCATGCTCGTAAAAGTTAGATCTTTTTGTGTTTCACTGTCTGGTGCAACGGATAACACATTTTTTTTATCCCTAGTTTTGGACGAAAGGTAGGGGGATTGATTTTCACCCGGAAGAGTTGGATCTCCAAACGAGATGAGATCTTGTCATTAAGATGACGATTGGATCAACAGTGAGGCTGGTCTATCTAACTAGGCTTGTTTAGGGGAATGAGCCAAATATGCCAGAGAAAGAAAAAAGATGATGCAAAGTTGATAGGTAAAATAAACCTTGGTTTCGAACAGTACGGCTACGATGTGGTTGGACTACATATTTGAAATATGTGGTCTATTTTTATATGTGACACGTCTTATAAAGTAGAATGTAGAATATTTTTTTCAAACAATTTATTATCCAATTTTTTATTTTTTATTTTTCTTAAAAAATAAATTATTTAACAAATTTTAAAAGGGACAAATTTTTAAATTAATACATATAAAAAATAAAAATGGGTCACATATAAAATATATGTGGCCCGACCCCATCTTAGACGGAGGGGTTTGGAAGGCTAGCGAAGCTTTAACAGTGTATATGAGAAGTATAAGAAAAGGTGCTTTGAAGGGTAATTTAATCATTTTCCTGAGTTAAAGCTGGTTAAGAGTGAATCGGTGCAAAAGAAGTGTAAAAACAAATCGAAAAAAACAGTGTTTATTCTTTTCTTCAGTACTGTTACCTAAAACCTCGACTAAAAGTTCTAAAACCCCTAACTTTTTCTCCTCCTTCTCCAAATTGATACCATCAGTAATTTTCTTCTATCAATTCTGAAGGAAAAGATGAAGGGTTCTAAAGATCTAGCTTTAACATTTGCTGAGAAATGCAAGGTTTTGATATCTATCTCTGTTTCTATATCTCTCCCTGTTTTCCAATGCATCTCTAGAGTAGTTGTTGACTGAAATTGAGCTTCTGGGGTTCTTTATTTTGTACAAATTTGAACTAGAAATGGTTAATTTTGTATTTTGTAGAATATGATGGCTTCAAATTGGCGAGGTTATTTAAACACTGTAAAAGCAGATGCAAAAGGAAGGTAATTTTCTTTGTCATTTTGCTGAACCCTTTACTTGATCAATGGAATGAGATTAATCAAGTTAGTTGTTTCTTGGTGATAGTAAAGAAGATATTCATACATCAAGGATTATGTATTTTCTCAAGAGAGGAATACCTTACCTATGTGTACCGCAAGATGACTTGCATAATCTGGTATGTACCAGTGTATTATCGGATGTAAGAACGTGTGAATTCGTTCAGTTTTTTATGTAGATGTGTCTATTTGATTGAATTTTTGTCTATTGTAGAATGTTGTTATTGACGAACGTGGTTCTATGGCGGTGGCTAATCCATACCCTGGTCCCCTTGCAAATGTTCTTAAGTCTATAGGAAAGGTTGGTGTTGCATTGGATTGAATGTGGTTTGTTCCAAGAAAATTCTAAGAGTAAGACATTGTTTCGTTAAGTTGGGTTTGATGATTGTGTTGCAGTTACCTAATAGGGTTGCTTTGACTGGTGATGTTGTGTCTCTTGAAGAAGAAAAGGTAAACTCACTTGTCCAGTTGTAACTCTTATGTACACATTGACGTTTAAAAACCTCTTTGAGTTTGATATGGAATTGGTGAATTGTATTCAGGATTACTGCTGACTTTTAGATTTTAGCGAATTTGCCAGTATTTGTGTACATTTTAGCTTTAGTGAACGAGTGTTATTGCTTCTGTCTATTTGTTTCTGTGGTCAAGTTCTATGAGCTTGTAAAATTTCTTTGTTGGTTCATTGTACAGATGCGGCATGTTACTGGGAGTTTAAGAGAAACCATTGAGTTAGAAAAGAAGGCAATTAGTGCAGCTGGTTATGCAGTTACTGAAATATTGAGTTCTTCACCTATCAGTTCTGTATCACGAACTGATAATCTTCGAGATGTGTTGAGTGCAGGCGAAAATGCATACGTGGTGTATAAGTTCGATATTAGGTAAGATACTTCACTAATGCCTCGGATGTGGGTTTACTGTCATATTAGATGAACTTGTGGTTTCTGAAAAGTGAGAACAATCATTTTGGACAGATCATGCAGCTATATTGACAGTGCTGGAACCGTCCTTGAAGTTGATTTGGAAGAGCTGGAACTGAGTAAGACAGATCCATTGTGTAAGTAATACATTTGAGGAGCTCCGCCCTATTTTTTAGTACCGTTATTTCCTTCCTAAAAATTGGTATATTCCCTTCGTGTGAGAACTAAGATGTTTATATCTGTCCGGTATTTGTAGCAATGTTTTCTGAGAAGCTAATAGATGGGATCAATCAAAATCGAGCAAGACGTAACGCACTGATGCTTTTCTGTTTTGAATATTTGGAAATGAATGCAGCAGTAAGTAATTAGCCTGTACCATATTTTCGATGAAGCATTATAGCCGGTTAACTATTAAGCAACTTCTCGAATGCTAAATGCTTAGGTCTTGTTTATCACAGTTCCCCTCACAAAGTAAAACTTTCTTAAATTTTCATTTCAACATTGACAACCTTTTATTGGTGATGCAAGGATGCATATATGATATCTGCGGACCGAAAGGGATTTGAAGTGCTTGCTAAGATTCCTAGTAAGACAACCGAACATGATCTCGATGTATACAATTGGAGGGAGTGCAGAATCGATTTCAAAGAAGAAGCACGTGATGTTGGAACATTCTGCCGCCTACTGGTTGAAATGGAAGCAGAGGCACTTCAAAACTTGCCTTCACGGTTGCAGTCTGGCTAAAGGAATTTGCGCTCCTAGCATCCTGACATTTTGTAGCTTATCTTAATCCTCTCCCATCTAATGTACTGTAATGTAAATTTTGCATTGCTTACCAGTTTAGGAATCAAGGATGCTAATGGTATCATGTAATGGTCAATTTTAATGAAAACAGCATTATTTGCGGAGCAAGAGTTATGTTACATAGCCGTAGTTTTAAAACAACCCTTCAAGCAGTAAATTTTTGCCTATTTCTAGATACATTTCCATATCTGGTTCTGAGAGCACTCCAGATATATTCTCTATCAAGTAATCCTTTGCTGCAATCAGCTGAGCTTCTGCCTTCTTCAACTCATCCTCTGTTGTTATGATCTTTGATTTGGCAGCACGCAAAGGCTGACCATGCTCCAGCCGTTCAGTCTTGACTTTCTGCACCCCGCCAACACATTTCATAACAGTCTCAAATCGTTCTTGAAGCCATCCGATGTTAAATTCAAATCTCGCAGCCATCTTTAACAGTTCTTCCCAACCTTCGATCATTTCACAAGACAAATCTATGTAACGGCACTGGTGCATATGTAAGATACAAGTCATCAATTCTTTGACTACCATAACTAGGATCGGGCATACTATGGGACGAAGGCATCTGACCGTATTTCAACCATATCTGCATACACATTGGAGCTTGTGTTTTCAAAATACTGAAGCCTCCAACATCTTCGAATTCCCTGTCCTCTCCAAAACAAACTTTGCTGTTGTCGTGTCGTCCTTCACCAAAGGGTTGCCCAGCGCCTGGATGTTCTCCTAACTGTGTACCACTCTTACCATCTTTTAGTTCTGTTTCCTTTTCAGTTTCTGTTCTCTGCAACATTTTCTGGATCGCTCTCTAATTTCACTTCAGCTAATTTACTATCATCTATTGCCTCTTCCTCCGTCGTCCAAGAAACCTCAACTGTAATGATAAAAGTATCGTTCACTATATATCCTTTAGCAGGTCATGAAGTTCACTAAGCCTCATGAATCTTGGCCAACCCCAGCTTTCATTAGTTTCTATTGTGAAATCTATGTGTTTATCTGCAGAAATCAATTTCTTTTATGAGTAACTAGAAATATATACATACCATTTAAAGCTACCAACAGAGAAAACACCAGAGCTATGACCATCTTCAGAGTTCACCTTTGAAAAGTTCTCGATCTTCCATGTAAATTTAGAAGATGAAGAAACCTCTACTATTGCAGATGACATTATCAGTAATGAAGCAAAAGTTATAAAACAAAAAAAATTGGATGAGTTATTGCTACACAAATCTTATTCTTTATAGAACCTACCCACCCAGCACATAGAAAAAAGAAAGAAAAAAAAATCAAAAGCAGAAAAGCGACGACATTCATAGCCAGTCTCGAACCGTCATCATCCACCACCATACCTACTAATTTGTTATAGACGAACGATTGGATGGCTGAATTATAATAGCTGAGTAAAGCATTCCAGCAACCAGCCAAAAGAAACAGCACAAGTTATAATATGCACAAGGGGGCAGGTTGCTAAACAAATTGGAAAATTCATTAAACCCAATGAGTACAATTGAATAAAAAGGAAAGCCTAACAATCATATCTATCTCGAAAGCAAAAGAGAGCAAACAAACACTCACTAGCCCCTTAACTACTACTCTAGATAACGAAAACCAAGTCGGCAGAAATTCAAAATGCGCGATAGTAAAAAATGCTGCAAAGAAAAATCCACTTTAGTCGACTTCCTCAATCTTAGGTCCAGCACCACCAGCTCCTGCTGCAGGACCATCAGCATCCATTCCACCAGCACCACCCATGTCGGGACCGCCTCCCTGTTGGTACATCTTTGCTATGATGGGGTTGCATAGGCTTTCCAATTCCTTCATCTTGTCATCGAGTTCATCTGCCTCAGCTAGCTGATTACTGTCTAACCACTGAATGGCATCCTCAACGGCATCTTCAATCTTCTTCTTATCATCAGGTGCTAGCTTTCCTCCTATTTTATCATCCTTGATAGTGTTCCTCATGTTGTATGCATAATTCTCCAAGGCATTCTTCGACTCTACCTTCTTCTTGTGCTCTTCGTCTTCTGACTTGTACTTCTCTGCCTCTTGAACCATCTTCTCTATCTCATCCTTGGACAACCTACCCTTGTCATTAGTAATTGTGATCTTGTTCTTTTGCCCTGTTGTCTTGTCCTCGGCTGACACATTCAAGATACCGTTTGCGTCGATATCAAAGCATACAGTGATTTGAGGAACGCCACGGGGTGCTGGAGGAATTCCAGAAAGCTCGAATTTACCTAACAAGTTGTTGTCTCTGGTTCTTGTTCTCTCACCCTCGTACACCTGAATCAACACTCCGGGCTGGTTGTCCGAGTAAGTGGAGAAGGCTTGTTCCTTCTTGGTGGGAATGGTGGTGTTCCTTGGGATCAACACAGTCATTACACCTCCAGCTGTTTCTAGACCAAGCGAGAGAGGAGTGACATCCAAAAGCAGCAAATCCTGCACCTTCTCATTACCCTCGCCACTCAAAATCGCCGCCTGCACAGCCGCTCCATAAGCCACAGCTTCATCAGGGTTGATACTCTTGCAGAGTTCCTTCCCATTAAAGAAATCCTGCAACAGAGACTGCACCTTGGGAATCCTAGTGGATCCACCGACCAACACGACATCATGAACAGTACTCTTGTCCATCTTAGCATCTCTCAAACACTTCTCAACAGGCTCCATACATTTCCTGAACAAATCCATGTTCAACTCTTCGAATCTAGCACGAGTAATAGTCGTGTAAAAATCGACACCCTCATACAATGAATCAATCTCAATGGTGGTTTGAGCAGTAGATGAGAGAGTTCGCTTTGCCCGTTCACACGATGTTCTCAACCTCCTAAGTGCTCTAGGATTTCCAGTAATATCCTTCTTGTGCTTCCTCTTGAACTCTTGCACAAAGTGATTCACCATCCTGTTATCAAAATCTTCTCCTCCAAGATGAGTATCTCCAGCAGTAGCCTTCACCTCAAAGATACCCTCTTCAATGGTGAGGAGGGAAACATCAAAAGTACCACCGCCGAGATCGAAGATAAGTACGTTCTTCTCGCCAACACTTCTTGCCTTCTTGTCAAGACCATAAGCAATAGCAGCAGCTGTAGGCTCATTAATAATGCGCATTACATTAAGACCAGCAATAACACCAGCATCCTTTGTAGCTTGACGCTGCGAATCGTTAAAGTAGGCAGGAACAGTAACAACAGCGTTCTTAACAGTCGAACCAAGATACGCCTCCGCAATCTCACGCATCTTAATAAGAACCATTGAAGAGATTTCCTCAGCTGCAAATTGTTTGTCTTCACCTTTGTAACTCACACCAATCATGGGTTTGTCACCTGCTCCAGCAATGACCTTGAAAGGCCATAATTTGATATCACTCTGAACTGAACTATCGTTGCATCTCCTACCAATTAAACGTTTTGCATCTACAGAACAACAACATATAACAAAACAAATTCAAACCAAAATCTAACATTAAGATCCATGAGAATATCATAGAAAGATCTGAAAGAAAGATAAAATTTTACCAAAGACAGTATTGATGGGGTTCATAGCAACTTGATTCTTAGCAGCATCACCAATCAAACGTTCAGTATCAGTAAAACCAACATAAGATGGTGTAGTTCTATTCCCTTGATCATTAGCAATGATCTCAACTCTATCATGTTGCCATACTCCTACACATGAATATGTTGTTCCTAAATCAATACCAATTGCTGATCCTTCTCTTTTGCCAGCCATTGCAAACAACAACAGAAAAGAGATTGTATACGGAGAAACTAAATTTACAAAAAGTTTATGAAGAGATTAAAAATATATGGGGGTTGAATGTAATTGCAGAAGAAGTGTTCAAGATATACATGCACATATATAGCAGGTATTGTTAAAGACTGATTCCAGAATGCAGTTGATCTTTCTGGAAACACTTCCTTTAGTCATTCTTTTATTCATCTTAGAATTCGGAGATTTTTGTTATTCAAGTTTGAATCGACCAATGTCTATTATTGCCGATTCGTAAGGGCGTAAATCGAGTGTATGTGACTCGTTCTGTGAAAGAAGTTCGGCTCAGTGGCTGACTCGGGGTCTGACTCGTTCCGTACCTGCTTTTTGGAACAAGTTTCATGGTGGAATTCAACTATTCAAGCTATTCCATGCTTAGAAAAAAAAGCGCAAGCCTATTAGCTTTTAAGTTTCGTGAAAAAAGGCCTATTCAGTATCTGACTCGGAATCTGACTTGGTCCATAATTAATTTTTGGAAAGTATTTTTTTACAAGAAGAAGCCTGCTAGGTAGGTAAAGAAAGAAAATCCCACAGCTAAGTGGGATTCAAACTTTGATCTTTTTTTTTACACTTTACTTGGCTAGTACATCTCACTCTAAAGAGGCATTTCCTGAAAAATCAGGTAGACTCAAATGTATTTGAGTTTGAGTACATACGTCATAGTTTTAACAGTTTTTTAACAGTTTTAAATGCTATGAGATAATTAATGGCTATGGGGAAACGACAATTACCTCCTTCTCAAAAAATTTATGGCATAAAGAAATCCACCAAGAATATCTACACTTCTATGGTCAACATTCCATAAGTCCTTGCCTACTCTATAAAACCTGCAACATAGAAATATTTATGTATTTGATTTAACATGCAAGCTTTGTGAAAAGGAGGTTGAGGATAGTGATCACATCATGTTTCACTATGAATACTCAAGAAAGGTATGGTTCTATTTCATCAAAGCTTTCAAGATATCCTGGTGTATGAATGACAATCTGCTACAGAACTTCGAAGCATGGAATCTCAACAATCTTTCAGGAAGAAACAAAAAACTATGGGAATGGACTCCTTATGCCGTTATATGGAGTATTTGGAAAGAAAGGAATTCAAGAACTTTTGAGGAAAAAAAAACGGTGGAAGACTTAACTATGGAAGTGAAATCTGCACTGATTTTGTGGGCTTCGGAATCAGAATTGTTTAAGGGTATTCCTATTTCCAACATTCTATTTAATTGGATAACGGTAGTGTCATAATACGTCTTTTTCTTTTTCATGTGATGGCTGTAAAAAGTTTCTCTTTTATTATATGAATTGAACCTTTTCGTTAAAAAAAAAAAAAATTAACCAGACGAGCGTGATAGTTTGATATACATGAGTACATGAGTCTGATTCAGACGAGAATTTTTTTGCTAGACGCGCTTATAAGTTTGATATAATCTGATTTAGACGAGTGTCCCAGGAATCAAAAATACAAATATATAAGGAAAAAGATAATATATTTACAAAAGTAATGAAGGATATAAGCTAGCTAACTATGAATAACTTGCAAATCTTAATTATTATTTTTCTATGCATTTGATCTTCAATAACCACAGATCATCAAAATCATTCAACCGCCACACCCACCGCAACCGCCACCCCCATCTCCACCACCACCGCAACCAGAACCAGTGGTACCAGCAGGAGTGGTATGTCAGAAGGTCTCCCTTGAGACCAGGTCTTGCGTATGACCAAGCCAGCTGCAAGCAACTGAAGCCACAAGACTCAGCGTTGCCCAGTCCATTTCTTGTTTCAACTACATACAGTATTCTAGGAACTTAACTAGATTTGTTTATCTTCTTTTGTGTATTTAAACAACTCATTTGTATTGTATTCAATTATTCTCTTGGAATCAAATCAAAGTTATTATGGTATCAGAGCCTTGATCCAAAACTATCAAAATCATTTTTTTTTTCAATTCAGCAACCAAACCAAGCCAATGGCTACGAACACAAACACCAAGAATGCAAGTTCAATAATCAGCATTAATGTTGCTGCACAAGCTCCTCTCAAGCTTACTACATCAAACTATTTGTCCTGGAAGATTCAATTCCAGACTCTATTCATAGGTTATGATCTCATTGGATACGTAGATGGATCAAACCCATGCCCCTCTAAAGAAATCCTTCAAGGAACTGAAACAATACCAAACCCAGCTTATGCACTTTGGAGAAGACAAGATCAGCTCATCCTCAATGCCATTGTTGGCTCTCTCTCACCCAGTATCATCCCTTTTATCTCAACTGCAAAATCCTCTCAACAAGCTTGGATGATCCTCTCAAACACATAAGCAAAACCCTCCAGGGGGCGTATCAAACAAGTCAAGAAGCAAATTAAAAACATTACCAAAGGATCCTCTTCAGTCACTGATTTTATGACGTCCATCAAGTCAAAATATGATGATCTTGCCTTACTTGGAGCACCATTGGATTCTGAAGACATTACAGATAGAATTCTTGAAGGTCTTAATGAAGATTATAAAGAACTTGTACGAGCTGTACAAGCCAGAGACACTGCTATCAGTTTTGAGGAACTTCACGAGAAGCTTCTCAATTTTGAAGCTTCTCTCCAGAAGCAATCATCAGATGATCATTTTCCAGCCACTGCACATGTCACCATGCGCAACAACAATAAACAATGGCATCCTTCATCTTCAGCTCCAAACTGGCGTCATTCATTCTCAGCAAGAAATCCTTTTCAGCAAGGATTTCGCAATCCACGACCATCTCAACAAAGCTACAGTGCCTCCACGAACGAGCACAGCAAACCAGCAAGAGGTTACCTTGGTCTCTGTCAAATCTGTATAGTGCAGGGCCACTCTGCTACACAATGTCCTACCTATCGCATTGTTCCTCTAGCTGACTCAACCACCACCACTGGCACTCAACAATGGAACCCTCAAGCCAATGTAGCCACGCATCGCACCAACAACACTTCCTGGCTAATGGACAGTGGTGCATCCCACCATGTTACCTCAGACTTGGAGAATCTCTCCTGTCCCATGCCTCTATTCCATTGTCCTTTTGGCCATATGCCCTGGCTTCAGCAGTATACCTCATCAATCGAATGCTAACATCTACTCTACAGCTTCAATCTCCTTACCAGAAATTATTCAACTCTTTGCCAAACTACTCCAAGCTCAAATGTTTTGGATGCATGTGTTATCCTTGCCTTAAGCCATACAACTCTCACAAACTTGAAGCAAGATCATCACCCTGCATCTTCCTTGGATATTCACTTACTCAAAGCGCCTATTATTGTCTTCATCCACCCACCAACAGAATTTTTTTTTCAAGACATGTCAAGTTTGTTGAACATGTATTTCCATATGTGACTCTTTCCAGTGCCATCAATGTCGAATCAACTCCTCAGCTTGATACATGGATCCCTCCTTCAATTCCTGTTGGACATGCTCATCAGCCCTCATTTTGCCCTCTGACTTGATCCCTCCACAAGGTGGCTCATGTGAAGCCCCATCACCATCTCAAGCATCTAATGTCTCCTCTTCTTCAGCTAATGCTGCAAGCAACTCACCTGAGCCAGCTCCACCTCGGGTAACTACGACGCATTCCATGACCACACGTGCTCGTAACAATATTCATAAACCTGTGCAACGAATGAACTTGGTCACACAGCTTCATTCCAATGAACCAAGCACAGTATCTCAAGCACTCTCTTTACCACACTGGCGCGCTCCAATGTGTGACGAATTCAATGCCTTGGTTCGTAATGGCACATGGCATTTGGTGCCAGCCAACTCCAGCCAGAATGTGGTCGGCTGCAAGTGGGTGTTCCGTACTAAAAGGAAATCAGATGGCTCCATCGAACGTTACAAAGCTCGTTTGGTTGCCAAAGGGTTCCACCAAAGGCCAGGTGTAGATTTTATGGACACATTCATTCCAGTGGTGAAACCAACCACCATTCGTGTGGTGCTCAGCCTTGCTATATCCAAAGGTTGGACTCTCAGGCAAGTTGATGTAAACAATGCCTTCCTTCAAGGCCATCTCACAGAAGAGGTATTTATGCAACAACCTCCAGGGTTCATTGACAAGGATCACCCAAACCATGTTTGTAAGCTCAGAAAAGCAATCTATGGTCTCAAACAAGCACCTAGGGCTTGGTACAATGAGTTAAAAGGCTTCCTCCTCAAAAATGGCTTCTTCAACTCTTATGCAGATACCTCCTTATTTGTTTACAACCATAATGATCGGCTGATTTATCTACTTGTTTATGTAGATGATATAATCATCGCAGGGAATCATGAGTCATGTGTCTCAAATTTCATTGACACACTGGCTAGTCGTTTCTCCATCAAAGACTTGGGGTCTCTATCTTACTTTCTGGGTATAGAAGTGCTCTACAATAACGAAGGCATACTTCTGTCACAAAAGAGGTACATTGTTGATCTTCTTACAAAAACCAATATGCTCAATGCTAAATCTGTACAAACTCCCATCCCAGTTACTCCTTCTTTGAGTTTGCACAACGGAGATCCTCTAGCAGATGCATCTGAGTATCGTCATGTGGTCAGTAGCCTTCAATATCTCCTTCTGACTCGACCAGACATTGGATATGCTGTAAACAAGCTATCCCAATATATGCATGCTCCCACTTCAATTCACTGGCAGTTTGTAAAAAGGCTATTAAGGTATCTCTCTAGTTCTATCAATGATGGTCTTCAAATCTATAAAAGATCTCCTCTTCATTTACATGCTTTCTCCGATCATATGCATTGTAATGTCACTTCCACAATGCATACTTTTTCTGATGCGGACTGGGTTGGAAACAAGGATGGTTTCTCATCCACAAGTGCGTACTTGGTTTATCTTGGACGCACTCCCATTTCATGGAGCTCGCGCAAACAAAAATCTATAGCCCGATCGTCCACAGAAGCAGAATATCGAGCTGTGGCAAATACTGCTTCTGAGCTCAATTGGCTCACTTATTTGCTCAGTGATCTGGAAGTGACCCTATCATCTTGTCCAGTAATATATTGTGATAATGTGGGCACGACGCATCTGTGCTCCATTCCAGTATTCCACTCACGCATGAAGCATGTTGCGATCGACTTTCACTTCATCAGAGATCAAGTCCAAAACGGAACCTTGCGTGTCGCTCATGTCTCTTCTGCTGACCAATTGGCCGATGCTCTCACCAAGCCCCTCTCACACGCAAGATTTCAAGAAAACAAGCACAAGATTGGACTAGTAAGCCGTCCATCTTGAGGGGGCATGTCAGAAGGTCTCCCTTGAGACCAGGTCTTGCGTATGACCAAGCCAGCTGCAAGCAACTGAAGCCACAAGACTCAGCGTTGCCCAGTCCATTTCTTGTTTCAATTACATACAGTATTCTAGGAACTTAACTAGATTTGTTTATCTTCTTTTGTGTATTTAAACAACTCATTTGTATTGTATTCAATTATTCTCTTGGAATCAAATCAAAGTTATTATGGTAGTGGGTATTGATGTGGTTTTATATAGTGGTAAAAAGAGGTTCGATTCTCGAAC